>CM035786.1:23790741-24390741 GCA_020466265.1 Siphamia tubifer | reverse complement strand
AGTGGAGGTTTACACTGCTTTTCTAGTTGCATCTTGTTTTTATATATTTTATAATATTTTTTATTATTTAATCCTTTTATTTATCCATGCTGCTATATTGATCAATGGTGGAACTTTGAGCACTTTTCATCTTGACACTTGATCAAGTACCTGCCTAACAGGTTCAATGTGTGTTTTGTCATAATGCCAAATGCAATTACTCTGTCTGTGTCTGTGAAACAAATCTATTCACGGGTATAAATAACGGAACCTTGAACCTTGAACCTTCCTTCACCCACTTATCCATGATTATGAAAACTGTCACACAGTCAGAGCCAGGCTGAAATGATGATTAGCAGCTACATTTACAGGTGTATAAGTGTGATGGGAGTAGTTCAGGGACATCAGTATAATGCAGAACTACATGACGGTAAAAAGAATTAAAGGGATAAAAACCAAACATTATCAATATGAGTTTACATCTATGCCAGAGGTGATTGCTTTGAGTGGAACTTACCCTAACATGTCCCCCTAACAGAATTAGACTGTTAACTTTACAATAATTTATATAATATGCCTTTAAATAAAAATGTCACAAGCTTGCATTTCATTTTATAGCTGTCATTCTGGTCAGCTGTTTATGGTTTGCTTTCTGATGCGAAGTCCTTAAAACATTGTCAACATGAGCTTCCCTGTTTTGAACCTATAACACCCAATACATTATATTTGACACATGATTTTTGAAGCCCTTACATGATCAGTGGGATTTTGTTTTCTTTGAAACACCTGATGTATACAATTAGATACATATAATACACTGATAATCCACCACAGGGAGGAATTTGTTCACCACAGTCCTTTCCAGATACACCACAAGACTGTCATTAATGACTTCCTTTTTTAAATTTGCAGATGTGTTTGTGTTGTTTGCGTTGAAAACAAAGTATTTGAGCATTAAAATCTAATGTATGTAGCCTAGCCACGCTACACTCCTAGCGGCAGCACATGTAAGGTGCTAGCGTAGTCGTCAAATTACACTCAATTCAACTTTTGGCTAGATTTTCCTGAAACTAGCCGACGAATCACGTCATATAGAGTTAGTGGGTGGGTGTAACAAAGTGACACTGCAACAATTTGGAGAAAAACAACCATAGAAGAAGAATAACAATAGGTGGCGATTTCCTTTTATCACAGATGAGTGAAGAATGTGAGAAAACATCAGCAATCTTTAAATTATTTTTTACAGAAGCGACAACTCCATAATCCACCATTTTGTTTAGTCATTCCTAACTTTCTCCAGACTCCTCTGTCAACTTTCCAGCGCTCTAACGATGTCATCCTAAAGATTACACTGATTGGTTGTAGTACCATCCTATTGCATACAGAGGATTTGAGAGACAACCTTTTAGCCCACTATGAAGCGTTGCTAGACCTATACATGTACACTTATACACCTATACAATAGGGATTGTGTGGCTAGGCTATGATGTATCAAATATGATACAAAAATAAACAAGATTTTTTAGGTTATTCCGAAGGACCAATAAAGGCTCCAGTTTCATGGAAGTGGAATTTTTTGCCAATTATTGATTGGTTCACACATTAAGGGTTAAATACCAACAGCCAACACTAATCTATACTATATTTCAAATATTTTTACTGCTTTTTCTCACCATCTTACAGCCTCTTCCCATAGCAAAATAAACCCTGAATTCTCTAATACCTATCGGAGCAGTTCTGCTGTCTGTCTTACTATCTGTGGTGTTTTCAGTACATTGTGTCAGATTCATATCAGGGAACTAATCGATAGATGCAGCCGTTTTCCAATGCAAAATTAGTGTAGAGCAATTTAAGGACTAGTGTTGATAGAGGTTTGATAGATTCTGACTGTGGCAGGCAGAGGTGGAACACAGCAGATGAGAAAAGACAACTCTTTTTGTCAGTGTACACAGTCTAGCAGAAATAGAAGTACTTTATTGTCAGGGGGGGTGTAGTGAAGAAGGATAAAGGATAAAGAAACAGAAGAAAACGATGAACCAAAGAATAAAACAATGGCAAAAGATGAAGAATGGCAAAAAATCCAGGTTATGGATGTTGACAACTGAAAAAGTCCTGTACCAGTGAATGAAAGATTTAGAGCCTAAATAGCTGAATGATTAGTCTTAGGCTGTGTTCCAAATCACGCACTCCCCATAGTGCACTTCCTTTCATACACTATGAACACTACACACTACATGGATAGTGTACGAATTTTTAACGAACAGTGTAGTTCCGAATGAAATACTCTTCGTCCGCACTTACCGGAAATGAAGATCGCGCTGTCAAAATATCTCGATCGCCCGGCAAAATACCAACCAGCTTTGAAAAAAAAAAATGGACATGGATGAAGGCCTGTGCTGCCGGTATCACCGTCTCCACCTCTGCCAGTGTTTCAACCACCATGTTTTCAAATCTTTCAAGAGTGGTGGTGTCCCCTCCTCTTCCGTTACGTATCAAAAATGGCGTCCAGTGAATGCAAGAAGGGTCCATTGCTCCACACTTCGAATTTTGACAGTTAGAAGTGCACCATCCGGGTACTTACGGTGCACTTCGTTTGCTACTCTTGCGATTGGAACAGAACTATACCCTCAACTGAAGCATCTGAAGTGCACAAGTGTGTGATTTGGAACACAGTGTTAGTCTTGCAGCTGCACAGTACGGGCCAGGTGGAAGTAGTCAGAATTGGGAGGGAGGTCACACCATTGGGAAATTGCTTTGCTACAACAGCAATCACATATAAGTAAATCAAAAATACACAACGTACTTTTCTAAGATCTATGCATTTCGTCTGAGCTAGACAACAAACTAACCTCTGAATTGATGAGATGTCCTTTCAGTAGTTTGCAGCTTTAATGTACACTCTTTACACCAGGCAGACTGAAAAAAAATTAAGACAAAATATATCTATTAGTTATGTCTATTCATGCTGTGCATATTCGCAGAGAATGGGAAAAAAATTAAGTTGTAAACTTAAATTACCCTCCAATACATAAGTCACCTAGTAAACAATTAAAGGCTACTTTAAAGGTTGACATAATATAACAAACTTACAAATAATGAGTTTCCATAAACCTAGTACAAGTTTGCATTAACAATTAGAAACACAAACACATCTCTCTCTCTTTCTCTCTCTTGTGTGTTTGTCATTTCTTAAACCTATCCTACATATCAAGGCTGTTCATGGCTAATCACCTGGTGTCATGTGACCCCGGACCTCCTCCCTCACCTGTCTGATGGATGGACCTGCCCACTCCTCCTTCATCTACAAATGGACATTCATCTATAGCCTGTCCATCCATAGGAGTGGATCTGTCCTTGAGTGTGGTTCTCCCAAATATTTCTTCTTTTTCCCACTGGATTTTGGAGTTTTTTCTTGCCAAGAAAGAGGGTCTAAGAGGACAGGGGATGCTTGGGACCTTTTATCTATTTCTGTAGTTGATTATGTTTTTTAAAAGCCCTGTGAGATGACTTTGTTGTGATTTGGGGCTTTATAAATAAAATTTAATTATAAATAAAAATGGAATTGAATCTTCAACCACTAGCATAAAACGAGGTAGCTAGACATCGTACATAATAAACAACCAAAATAACTTCCCAAGTTTGATGTCCCAACTTATGACATTACTTAGTTAACAACATATTGATTAATACATACAGGCGTTACATAAAGTTTAATTCGGCATTGCATGCAAACTCCGCTCGTTATCCTCTTCTCTCGTGCAGTTTACACAGTACAGCGCTGTACACAGGCGCGGATCTATGGGCGGGCCTAGGTGGGCGGGGGCCACCCTGATTGACAGCTGTGACCACCCAATCACAAGCTCAGAAACAGAATTCTAGACCAATTTTCGTTGCCTCATCAAACTGAAATGTTAATCAATATCCGTAATATAGATATTTATTTGTAAATGTCAATGGAAATAAACTATGTATATTTAATTATTTCTGTTTATTTAAAAAAATAAATTCCGTTTCAATTCCGGAAATGTTACTACGTTGTTGTTATACATACTGTGGGGTTATATGGGGGGTCTTGCCCACCTCCATTTCACTTAGGCCCATCTAAAAGTAGAGCCACTGGCTCTACAGCACAGCATATTTAAGGTAGACAGAAGCGTCATTCATGGATTCTCATGGTGCATTTCTGGTTTCTGAACGGGGCAATTTAGTCTGAGTTCCATTCTGTTTCCATGTGGGGCACTTGATTTCGGAGTTTAGAATGAATGGATAAGTGCCCTTATCTCAGGATAAAAATTTTTGTAATTCGAATGTTATTTTTAAAAGAGGTTGTAGAGAAAATACCCAGGGCTGAGGTTTAGATTATTAAATGTGAAGAAAGAAAATATATTGTCGACCATTTTAAAATGTTAAGCCCTGGATGGGTTTTGTTATTTTGCAGAAGCATCCAGTTTTGACCTTGATGGAACAGAGCGTGTGCAGAAGGGAGCACATGAGTTTAGAGGATGGATCAATACTTGGCAGAGTTTAATGACTGATTTGCAGGATTTTTAATGCTATATATCACACATGAGGTGTCCATTTTTTTCCCACCACTGAACAGATAAACAACCATTCACTCTACATCACAGGTGTCAAACACAAGGTCCAAGGGCCAAATCCAGCCCGTCAAAGGGCCGAATCTGGCCCGTAAGATAAATAACAATGAATATATTAATGGTGTAAAAATGACTACATACAGAATAATTACATCTCAGTTGGGTCATACCAGTAAAATATGATCATAATCTATAAATAATGAAAACTGCATATTTTAATGTAAAAAGGTCAAATTAGATGAAAATCTTTATATTAACAAATCATCATTTTACAAAAACCATAATAAATACCTAAACAAATATGAACCAGCTGGAATATTTGAAGAGAAGTGTCATTTTACAAATATTCTGCCTGTTACTAAACATTTTGTGTATTTATAATTGAAATGTAAGTTGTTATGCACATGTGCAAATAATAAACTGGTAAACTGAGGCAGAAAAACTAGTTCAAATTGCACTTGTTTTTTTTAACATATGTCAAGTTGTTGATGTTATTCACATTTTGAGGGAAACATTATAGATGTAAACATTATAATAATGTAATTTTACTCTTTTCACTATTATTTTACTGCTCTGTCCCTTTTCACATTGTATTGGGCTGAATGTGGAACTGAACTAAAATGAGTTTGACACCCTTGGTCTATACTAACACAGTTTTACAGCTAAAAAGAAACTCCACACAAAGGAGACAGAATGGGCTATTACCTCTTGAACCTGTAAACACACAACTAATGAGAATCAGCTTGATAGCAATTTCTCTCCCTGATTTCCTGAATCCACTTTATCCTCACTAGGGTCATGGGGGTCACTGGGGGCCTAATCCAGTTACAATGGGTGAAGGCGGGGTACACCCTGTATGAGTATATCTATCTATCTATCTATCTATCTATCTATCTATCTATCTATCTATCTATCTATCTATCTATCTATCTATCTATCTATCTATCTATCTATCTATCTATCTATCTATCTATCTATCTATCTATCTATCTATCTATCTATCTATCTATCTATCTATCTATCTATCTATCTATCTATCTATCTATCTATCTATCTATCTAGCTATCCAATCACTCTCACATTCACAACTATGGGCAATTTAGATTAACCAATTAACGTGTCGGTGCATGTGTTTGGATGGTGGGAGGAAACTGGAGTACCTGGAGAAAACCCACGCAGACACAGGGAGACCATGCAAACTCCACACAGAAAGGTCTGGTGTGGGAATAGAACCACCGTGCTGCCCTAATAGGGTAATTGGTTAATGCTAATTAGTGTATAAATGTGCATGAATGTTTGGTGGCTGTCAGAATGGCTGTAGGCAAAAAATGCTTCTGTCACGACCAGAGGGAGCATGTGAGAGTGAATGAATAATGAATCTACTGTGCACTTTGAGTATGTGTGTACAGAAAAGCACTATATAAATCTAATCAATAATAATAATAATAATAATAATAATAATAATAATAATAATAATAATAATAATAATAATAATAATAATTATTATTATTATTATTATTATTATTATTATTATTATTATTATTATTATTATTATTATTATTATTATTATTATTATTATTATTATTATTATTATTACCCCACTTCCTGAAGTGGAGAAAAGAGGTATTGTTTTTTGATTCAATTTGTTTATTTGTTAACACTCTCACTTTTTACATTTACTGTAGTTTGCTTTAATTTACTTCCAACTTTGGCTTTATAATATATATATATATATATATATATATATATATATATATATATATATATATATATATATATATATATATATATATATATATATATATATATATATATATATATATATATATATATATATTTATTTATTTTTAATTTATGCATTTGGCAGATGCTTTTATTCAAAATACAATAATTAAAACAAAATTCAAGAATCAATTAAAATAAATAATACAAGAGTCAATTAAAACTAAATACAAGAATCAATTATATGAAAGCAATTTATATCCTGACACCACCACATGCATATACATGATGAATTTTGTTGGATCCATACCAAAAGAAGCTACAGTAAATTCAAGGGGCAGGGTTTGTTGTGCCTGGTACCATTTGTTGGTTCATTATTTGACATCACCCATTATCTCTTGCTGTTGTATTTTATAAATGACAAAAACCTGTTGTGATGATCACCACAATACAAAGTGAATCTGAATAATATGACAGCATTACACAAATTCTTCATGGCCCTCATTTATATTCCAATTTTTTTATACTGGTGGATAAAAATTAATGTTTTGTGTCACACATGGCAAGTGCTTTTATTTGTAATGTGAAACCTTTGAAAAAGTGACCTTGTTCTAAAAAAAAGATTAAATGCTACGTTTGCTGTGTCACATTTTCAGTTTGAGTGAAAGTGTCCATGACATAAACCAAAAAAAGGTCCAGACTGAACAGTGATTATTCCTGTGACTTTCATAGGCCGACCAGACAAATCATTTTCCCTTTTTTTCCATTATACATTATGAAATCTTAGGTAAAGTGATCTGCATACCTGCCATCATTTCAGTAGCAGAATACAGGAGATTTTTGCGATGGCGGTGGGTGTTGTGTTTTCAGGAGACACAAGTGAGCAAATGTTTTTATGATGATAAATGATGGTAAAGTGGTATGTCATTAGTTAACAGAGCATGACTAAATACTCTAAGACTGTTTATATCTAGAAATATCATTTAATTTTTCAATGGATGGCATGTATTGTTAAATTCACATTAACTTTATTATTAATTTATTTTTACTTTAATCACACACACACATACACAGTGACAGATATATCCCTTGGTTGGCTTTACCCTGACTGAGAATCTTCAAACATATTAATCTTTTGTGCTTTCTGACATTAAAACTGAGCTGCCATTGTTGGCCTGTGTGTGTGTGTGTGTGTAAAAAGTTTTGCACACAGATCAACTACTCATCTATGAGCTGCCAGATGGTCAACAAATAACATGTATATGTTCCATACATGATCTGTGTTAATAGATATTCGTTCATATTTGTCACGACCTTTCCCCCAGATCCTCACCAGCTTCACCTGACCCACACCATGCAGCTGCAAGTCATTACTTATCTGCAGCTATTTGAGCAGTGAAGCTGTTGGTGTGGGACCTCCATAACCTGGTCATGTGGTTTTCAGATCTTAGTTTACCATAACCTGGACAATGAGAGGGGGGTGGGTCTGAAATATGGGCACATCCCAGGAAAAATGGGAGTGTTGGCAGCTATGAATGTATTTATTGTGGGTATGAATGTAATGAGTGGGAGGGTGAGTGGAATGTTCTGTCTGCAGCAGACCCCTCTGTCAAAAACTAATTTCTCCCTAGGGAGACAAATAAAGATACGTTGACTTTGACAATTGTGATCTGTCTTTGTCTATCTAGTTGGTTGTATGGCAGTGCAATTTTCATTTTCAAAATGACTCAATATAATTTTTGTAAACTTCCATTCATTTATAACAATTGATAAATTATAGGCAATGGAATGGTCTGGGAAAAAGCATGACTTTAATATCTTACTCGATGACATATATATTTCCTATAAATTAAAATAACACAAAGCAAAATGGCAGAAAATTCACACTTAAATGTGTGCATTTATTGAGTAAATACCTTACTTCCACTTTTTATTGCTTTATCTCCTTCACATTTTATTTTTATCAGACAGACTTTTGCACAGATCCTTAATTGTTATGTGCTGATTCCTCCTCTGGTATTGTTTCCTGTTTGTAGCTGTATATGCTTATGTTTTATGAATTGTATTTTGTTTGGGTTCAATAAAAGTATGTAAACGTTAAATATGCAACTAACTGCTTTGCAAAAGGCTGATTCATTTGTTGTCTGCCCTAGTTCACATTCATTTCAAACCTCTCTACTGAGATTTATTCTTTTCTACCACTAATTTTCACTGCATTGTTTACAGGTAACTGATTGCATTTAGTCATAATTTCCATTCATGTCACTTTCTTTTTGTTTTTCTTTATGAAGTCTCCGAGGAACTCATTTCAGACAGACACAGGCAAAAGAGAAAGTCAATTTTCACCTGATTTGTGTGGTTGAAAAATATCATTTTTCTATCACAATATTCACAAAATGTGAATATTTTCGTGAGGGACTTTGGGATGAAAGAATGAGTCAAAACCCTCTAAATCATGTTGACTTCATTGTTGACTCTCATTGGCATAGATTACCCTGGACCTTCCATTTAACCAATAAAGACCCAGTGCTATTTTTGTGGCAGTTCCAAAAAATGTTTTTTCTCTATATTAAATTTTCCTATGACCATTTATTCTTATACCATTCTCTGTCTTTTGTGATTTACTTTCATTGAACATGAAGTATGTTCCTGTATTTGATTAACTGGTCATGTAGCTGTTCATAAAAGCTAAGATTAAACTTGAGGGTTATTTTATTAAATACAGAGAAAACAAACAAAAAAAAATCTATCATTAACTGAACATGAACCCAGTTTGTCAGTCTACTGTTATCTTATATTAAAGATGATCTGGTTCTGTACCAGCCCAACAGAACCCTCCGTTCTCAGACTGCAGGTATATTGAAAGTACCCAGGGTCTGTAAAAGTACCATAGGAGCTAGAGCCTTTAGTTACCATAGTTACTGTCTGATGGAATCAGCTTCCATTTAATATTAAAGAGGTCAACACAGACTCTACACTTAACATAAGGTTGAAAACATTCCTGTTTGAGAAAGACTATTGTCAGGTTAGTTAAAAAATGACTGAAGTCACAGTTCAGTCTAAGCTGTCCGAGGAGCTAGAATGCTGGGGGAAGTACAGGCACTGAGTCCTTCTCTCTCTTTCTCTCTCTCTTGTCTGTATTTATAATTTCTTAAATTTCTTATCCCCTTCCCAATTCTCTTAGCAGCATCTGCATAAGGAGCCATAGACAACAGGATCTGCAGTGATCCACTTGTGTCCTGTGCTGACTTGTGACCCCAGACCTCCTTCCTCATCCTCACCTGTCTGGTGGATGGACTCCCCCCCTCCTTAATCTACACATGGGCATTGATCTATAGCCTGTCTGTCCATGGGAGTGGATCTGTCCTTCACTGTGGTTCTCCTCAAGATTTCTTCTTTTTCCAACTGGGTTTTGGGGGTTTTTCTTGCTAAGAAGGAGGGTCTAAGGACAGGGGATGCTTGGAACTTCATCCATTTCTGTGGTTCTCTCCTGTAAAGCCCTGTGAAGCAACGTTGTGATTTGAGGCTCTATAAATAAAATTTAATTGAATTACTGTGGATTATTGGTGAATCAATGTACTTAAATATTTTTACGGAATGTCCAAAAGGATCATTTCTGGTGATCATGAAAAGATGACAAACAATTAATGACACATTTATGAATTTCATTCCAATTTCAATTAACGTATGACATTAAATTATTTCAGGATGTATTTATTTAATTTTGGACTTCTAGTCCTCCCTATGAAACAGGTTACCATTGAATTGCATTCATCACATTCCTCCAAATTAAGAAAAAAGTTTTTTTCACAAAACAGTCAAATTGGATATATAGCAAATGTTGACTGTTATTGTGGGTTTGGACACTAACAGCATCATGTAATCAAGGCTAAAGGTGATCCAACAAAACACATTATGGAACTTTTTTTTGTTCCAGTATTGTATGGATGCTAGGTTTCAAGGCTACATTTTTGCATGGACTACATGTTTTGTAGATTATTTTGCTGTCAGTGCTCAAATGCCAAACTGCATCTAATAATGTTATATGAGCTATCAGCAGTTCAGTCCACACTCACCTTATACAGTAGTGACAGACAGGATGTGTTCCGTCAGTCAATAAACTGGACGAAGCTTTTGCATATGAATTACGATGTGTGCGTCAAACCAAGGCTTTGTGATATTTTTTCTTTGGACACTTCAATAAACAGGTTATTGATGGTATGGTGCTTTATATGCCAACAGATTTATCTCCACCTATCATGTAATTATGTCAGGGAAGTAGAGCAGCATGTTAATGATTCTCAGAGACCACGCATTCATGGTCTGATCTGCAACCTCTCCACACAACGACATCAAATATTACACAATGAACTTTAAAGGGGTTATATGTCATATCTGTCCACTTTAAAATATCAAGTTATGCAAAGTATCAGTACATTAGCAAGTGAAAAAAATGTTTGTTTTTTCCCCAAACACTCTTAATGTACTGTTTTGCAGAGAATTGTCAGTGCAGCTGTTTTCTATCTACAAATGGCTATAATGTAAACTATCAGCTGGCACAACAGTTGTAGTTGATTAAACAGCAGTGTATTTTATTTTTTAAATAAACACATGGATCGGTAATGATCTACACAGTTTATTCAGTGAATAATGCACATTTCAGAGGCAGCATTAATCTGTTGGTGGTTTTGGTAGCTGTGGGCACATTCTGATCCATACATAAAATCCCTTCAACAACCCTCATCACAAATAAACCAATTAAGCTATAGCTGCACGTTTGAGAAGCTCATCATTTGGTGTAAAATGATCTTCTATCAGATTGTAAAGTCATATATGTGTAAGAAGTGTGATAAATAGTGAAGATCATTAAAGGGATAGTTCACTATCTCAAAACAGTATGTGTTTTAATTCCTAGATGATTATTATCAGGAAACTTATCCTAATAAGGACCACTGACATAGTCAATCTTATGGTCATATCAATAACGGTGTCAGATAATGTTTCTAAATGGGGTAAACATTTGAAGGAGGGGGTTGGGATTAGCCCGACCAGCCATCCCATCTTTCACAATGAGAAATCCATCTAGAATCCAAATATGAAGGCGGGACTAGCAGGCCCAGTGTAAGCCAATCAGAGATAAAATGGATATGATGCTTTTGTCAGAAATGTAAGAATACAGGGTGTAATCTGTAATTCCATTCTTACTTTTGAATCAAACAGCCAACAACAGCTGTACAGAAATCTGTAGACTTGGAACTGACTTTGACTGACTCCGAATAAAAAAATAAAATGCTGTTGGTGCGTATAACTTATTGCCCCCCACCCAAAAAAAAAACAACACACACAAACGCACACACACACCAGACTTGTGATTGATTTGGTATTGAATAGATCATATGTAGTTCACATCTATTGACCATATTTCAGAATGTTGAGAAAAGCGGATGGCTTGGCAGGCTAGGGTGCGGATAAGAGGTTGCGCTAGACATTTTTATTGCCAAAATGAAGGACAGGGTGATAAAAATTCCATCATAACACATTGTCATCCGTCATTTTAAATGTAATTTTTAATGGGACATATTTCATAGTATTTAATGTTAAAAAAATCTCAATGTAGTAACTGCAGTTCTTGCTAGCTGATACTTGTCATCCTCTAGTGCATCACTCCTTCTTTTTTCACTGTTTATGATTGCCAACACATTTACTAGGATTTTCAAAAAAAACCTAACTGTTTTAGTATTTGTCTCATACGTTCAGCTAAAGTTAGCTAAACAATGAAAGAAGAGTTGAAAATGAGGGATTAATATGCATACTTGCCATAAACTGGACAGGGGGTCTACTACAGATGGACTACAGACTCCTCCATGGGTCCACTCCAAATTGAGACAAGACTACACTTTCATGTTCATGCACCAAACGGAGGAGGGGGGGGGGGGGGTTAAACCAAGGGGTGAACTGTGACTGAACCATTAGGTGTGTTTCCACTATCAGAACTTCTGGGCCATTTTACAGGAAGTTCTCGGTATGTGAGCGTTTCTACTGACTGGGCCGTTCCAATAAGCGTCCCTATCGGACTTTCTGCAGGAACTAACGGAGTACCTTCTCCAAGCTAGGTACTCCAGAGAAGCCCGAAAGAGCTCCTTGGTGGAAGTCTCCCAGATTGGTTGTCCAAAATTACATCATTACATGGGGTTGTCATAGAAACTTCACATTGGTAGAAAATAGGGGCGAGATTAGGCATTTTCTGAATACTTGCTTTGCAGGTTACCTATTATATACCCGACCCAGTGCAGGAGTCTGCAGTGCTTTATTCTACATAGATGTGAACAGTGATGCGGTCGATTCTATCCAAGTATATGTTGTAGTTATGGACTGTTTGATGCCTTTTTAAGAGATGGACAGACCAGTGATTTTGGTTCAGGTTCTGGTCACAGTGTTGCGTGAAACTTTTTAGTAGATTAGGCTACGTTAATACGGAAGAGAAGATGCAAATCTGGGGTCTCTTCTTACACTTTTTAGCCACATTTACACGAATGTTGTCATTAAGAAATCTCTGTGTATATTCATGCTAGGCTGTATATGGTGCTGTGATAGAACGCTGCCTTGTCATGTCACGCACATGTTTAACAGCAATATTTTTTGTGTTTTTGACCAACAGATGGAAACACAACACTGGATAATTTTCATGTTTTCCACTCTGGAATGCGCCTTCACATTTTTTTGCATTTTCAACCCATAAAGGTTAATTCTTGTGTAAATAAAAGGCACTTTCGATAAAATGTTTTGTCATTTTTAGCCGGTATCGTCCTTGTGTAAACAGCCCCTTAGTGTCAGTATTTTAATCTGTTAAAATTATAAAACAGCCTTGACAAATTTCTACCATCTTTTAAAATGAATGGTCAATGACAGAATGTTTTCGTTTAACACAATCACTTCTGGGGATGGATGTGCTAGAAGTATGAGACCAAATGTTCATACTTTGAAACTCAAGGTAAATGCTGTATTTATTTCCATGCATTTCTTATTCTAACCTTTCCCGTGATCTTTTCCCAACCTTGACTATATCTCACTGTTTTAGAAACAGGTAATTGTTCTTTGAAGCATCATATATACATCATGCCACTGAGCTTATGATATAAAACTGCTGCTGATGCAATCTGCCATGACAGTTTCAATCAGATCAACTGTAGAATTGAGAAGGTGCATTTGTCAATGTCTAATATCACTAGGACAAGAATGTCAAAGACTTCTTTACAATGTGTGTTTTGCCAAAATAACATAGGCTACTAGATAAAGAGTTGATAGATAAACATGTTTTTATTTTAAATACCAAGAGAGACTGGATGGATCTATGGGCCACAGATGAACACATATGAAGTATGAATATACAGCTGCACAAATATACTGATGGTCAATGTCTACAGTATTAAGAACCACTTTTAAGAATACTGAACATCCACTAAAAAGTGTGGGTGCTTCCTATAAAGTAATCATTTGCAGTCGTGCATTGTACATTAGCTCAGTTTCTACAAATAAATATTAAAATGCGTTCAAGTGTATTACTGATGGAATCCAAAATGATGCACTCTCTGAAGATGCTACAAAAACAAATGACTGAAAGGAAATTTAGAATGACTTATTGTCTTATAAACTGAACATTACTTCTATAAGTCTGTGCATTATAATTACTGTATGGTGCATATACAGTTTCCTGGAACAATGTTGTTTACCATATCCATGTGTTAGTTTGCTTTACTGTGTTTCAATCATATTAGATGTAACATGTTGCCTTGACAACCAAGTTCTTTTGGCTTTTACTCCAAGAAATCAACATGTCAAGGTACATGATTGCAGGAGAGAGTTTTAAATTATCCAGCAATTTACCTTTGGAACTGTATTAAGAATTTCATCGCCCTCCCACAATCTGATTTGGCCTGCATATAACAAGAAACTAGAGTCTTATGATTAATAAGGAAATCTAATTGACTACATTTAATCTTTTGCATGATCTGTAGCTAGGACTAGCGCTGTATCCAGACTGACTTGAACACGTGTCACAAACTTTACTGTTATTAAAGGCTGAACATGAAGACTGTGTTTGGAATGTATACTGTACACTTTACCGTGGTTACAGTAATACATACATTTTTAGGGTCTTTAGAAAATGCACAGAAAGTAACAGTTCTTGCATATAAAAAAGTCATGGTTAACTCAAGTCAATACGTGTACAAAACATAACTAGTATTCAGAGAATGCCTAATCTCGTCCCTTATTGTGTGCCAATCTCAAGTTTCTATGACAACCCATTCTTGACTTAGAACCAATAATGTGATTTTGACCTTTTGCAATATTGATAATTTCGTTATATGTATATGTCAGTGCGTGTAATATTATAATATATAAGTTATAGTGTGACATGTCTATGCTCGACACACACAGTGTTACACAAGTTACATAAGTTTTGCGACATGTTACCTTTGACCTCCAGATATCTTAAAAACGATTGGTCGTATGTGATAACAGCAATTACGAGAATTGTATAAATTTTCATTCCGCGTCGTTTGGTACCAATGTGAAAGTTCAGTGACCCTCCATTCTGGAGTTATAACTGATACTGTAATTTTGACCTTTACTCAAATGGATCATTGCATCTGATGCACATTAGCTATATGTATATGCCCATGTCATGGTGATATCTCAAGTCGACATGCTGCATGATGTGTGTCTCTGTCAACTCTACTCAACCCTGTATCAAAGTATTTGAGTAGAGAGAGAGAGAGAGAGAGAGAGAGAGAGAGAGAAACTTACTCACCCCAGAAAGCATGTACACCTATTGTTCTGTATATTTCCTGTCGACCTTGTAACTGCTAGTGATGCAGGCTATATATTATGTCTTCTATTGTAAGTCGCTTTGGATAAAAGCATCTGCCAAATGTAATGTAATGTAATGAATGTAATGTATTCATTGAGTTATAGCCTGATATGTCTCTGCGGGCACACACATACACACACGGAGACACACATGGTGATTACAATAATCTCTCCCAATGAATGTTGGGTGAGACTGAAAAACCTATTCAATGCATACACATATAGGTGACACATTCATACTACTAACATTCACCATTTGAAACTAAGGCTAAGGTCAGTTGAACCAGAGCCCATTATAACCTCAGTGTACACAAATAAGAATGCACATTTTGAAGCATATCGACTACAAGAATAGACCTAAAAAAGAAAAAGTGAATGCAACTCTGGGTTCAGGGGTAAGTCAGTGTTTTCAGTATTTCAAAAACATATTCACTTATAATGCTTGATTTAGCTTTGATTCATGAGGATTTATATTAATAAGGTAATGAATAATAAGAGAACTGATGAAAGTAATTGCTTTTTTTATCCCCAAAGATGGGTGAAAAGCAAGACATATTATTTATTTCAATTGTTTCAATAGTAATTTATTGGTGAGAGAAAATATTATCAATAAATTATATATTTATGTTTTTTTTTCATTCTGTTTAACAAAGGCAAGAAGGACAATGAAGTCCCTTATAAATGTTGTATGTGTTATTTCTGATCAGGAAAAAAAAAAAGATTCTTTGTGTTTGGGGATTTTGATATGCAAAAATCAAATCACATTTATTTTTAATGCCATTGCTGTTTCTGAAAGCATGTCCAGAATCTGTGAATATATTTACCAGGCACTTTATTTGGCTTGTATTATTTTTTATCAGTTACAATCAAGACCTAATTTTATTTACTATATTTAAATATGTACTTAGATTTAAATTTACTATATTCTAGTGCTGTCAAAATTAACGCATGGATGCATATTAACCCATCATCACGATTAATCAGCTTAAAACATTTAACACAATTAACTCAGCTCCAGTGCAGAATAACTCTGAACATCTCTGCCAACACATTTGGAGCAGTTTGTCCAAATAGAATAAATTACTGTTGTGCATGAACAAACAGGCAGTTGATCCAATAGTGACAGACAGCAGAACCAACCCATACACATGGAAGACAGGAAATAGTATGTTGGTCTCTGGATGGAAATATATGAAGAAAAAAACAACAGTCAATCAACATCGAGTATGAGTGTTCTTATCACAGAAGCACTTCCATTTTAAAATACTATTAACATGAAGCATATGTTTGTGGCAGATTCTGTTAGCACTTGAGTCAACAGAATGAGACAAACATGTTAAGTGCATATATTCCCTTCGTTCTTCAGTCTGCTCATGGAAAATGAAATGCAATTAATGTACATTAAAATGAATGCTGCGTAATTTGGATGAATTTGAATTAATTTACAGCAACCCTGTGATTAATCAAATATTTGAAATGTTTGACACCACTAATATGTTTACCATATATAGTGTTGCCAATAAAACTGAAATACAAATATTTTACCCCTCCCCATGAAGTGAGTGGTTTAGGTGATTTTTTTTTTAGTGACAGATGTGTATATGAAGTGTAACTGGGACTCAGTACGTAAGCATTCCAACTGGTCAAATGTGATTATTGATACGTATAAATAAGAATAAAAAGAGGTATATTTATGGTCTATCTAGACAAAGGGCAATACTTGATTTTGGTTTATTGGGTAGATATAACTGTAATACCATTGATTTTATTGGAATTCTACCTCAGTAAATTGAATTGTGTCCTTATAGGATGGATATATACATATATATATATATATATATATATATATATATATATATATATATATATATATATATATATATATATATATGCCCTCTGGTTTTGGACATCACCATAGGGTCCAGTAGTCTGAGTCTTTCTGATGGTGTAAACAGGAAATGCGCCTGACGGGGTCACAAGCCAGACATGGGGGGAGACCTGCTGAGGTTGAATCCTGGTTAGTTTCTTTTCCACCACTTTGTAATATGCTTACATTCAGCGGGTCGTCTCGTCTGATCTGAAGTCATAGTTGGAAAAAAATATTAAACTATTGCGGTATGAAAACAGGCTCTACAAACTTGGTAGCAAGACTAAGCAATTATCAGAAGAAATAACTTTGTGTTCAAAATATTTTACTTTTTATTTGAAGAATAAAGTCAGTATCTCATTATAATATTTTAAACAAGTCAGTCAGAGACAGCACATCAAGGCTTGATATGGTGTCATGTGACGTGATGGAGCCATAGGTGTTGACCCATCTGATGTCTGAAGGTGAGACCATGTGAATGAAAAAAAACCACCACATTCTATCTTGTCTGAATCCTAACATATTACCACTGATGTGTTTTAGCTGTTGACTTTTAGTGTGACCTTGACATTTGACCTTCATGGCTCAAAATCTAATGCGTTCTTTCTTGACCCATTATGTATCATTCCTGAAAGTTTCATCAAAATCCATTCACAACTTTTTGTGTAATCCTGCTGAAAGGTACAAACAAACAGACAGACAATTTAATACGTCAAGTTTATTGGTGATCTAAATGTACAAAGTAAGTGAAAAGTAGAATATGTTCATTTGAAAAGTACTGAAGTATTAAATATAAATCAATGTTGGCCATTCAATATGAAGTAAAAAGCTTCAACAAAGCTGTGTTCACAAATTGTTTCTATCGCTTCCAAGTGACATAAAAAATACAGGACTAAGGATGGAAAAAGACAAAAAAAAAAAGGAAATGTTTAATCACCTGCTTCCCGTTGGTTGGATTTAGTATCAGAAACCAAATCCACTACAACACTGTGAGCCAGCGCTTGTACAACTGGCATGCACATAACCACCGCCGCCATCATGCTATGTCATTCGCTCATATCAATTCCCATATCTGAGAAAAAAAAATAACTATTTTTTTGGTGCCAATTTTAAGGCTTTGCTTCTGGAAGTAGAGCAGCAGTTTTGCCCTTGAAGCATGAATGCAAATTGAGAGGCAGAAATCATTGGGGCAGTCTTGGCACCTTCCTGTAAGCCCCCCTCCACCACACACACACACACACACACACACACACACACAAACTCGCCCAACCCTCTCCCCACTCTCTCTTTGGGTCCCTATGTCTCGGGGACAGATGGTGAGTGTCAGCGGCATGCCAGTCCTCATATCTCACTATGGGCCTCAGCCACGGAGAGAGAGATGTTTCTGCAGGATGCCTGGGTGTGTCTTTTTAATCCAATGATGGAAGGGAAGCGGCAAGAGAAATTGCATGGAGCAATGGATAGGGGGGGGCAGGAGGAAAGATGTTTAATGCAATAAAGAGGTATGGAAGGAAGGAATGCATGGTGAGTGGAAGTAAAGAAGACGTGGAGGAGAAGGGGAAGGAGGACGAGGAGGAAGGAGAGAGGAGAAGAGTAAAGAACAGTGAGATGTATATGGTGGTGAATGAGTGAAAGGGAAGGAAGAGATAAGGGGGGGAGAAATAATCACATGAAGAAAATGAAAAAAAAAAATGGGAAAGAGGATGTGTGAGGGAGGGAGGTAAGGAGGGATTTTCTTAGTCTTTCAAGTCTGCCTTATCTGGCATATTCAGTGGAGCTGATTGGTCTGGTTGCCATGGTGATGTAGTGGGCTTGGGAGAGGGAAAAAGAGGGAGACATTTGAGTTTTGGTTTCCTTCAATAAAACATGTCTTGTAAAAGAAACACAGACACACTCACACACACACACACACACACACACGCACACAGTGGAAATAAATTCTGCACACATACTCAAAAAGTCATAGCAACCCCGACACACACACACACACACACACACACACACACACGACAGTAATAACCAGTATCAGTACATCTCTGATAAACTCCATGGTGCTGTGTAAGAAAACTGTACAAATGACATACTGGAGACACCATAGCGCTTCCCTTCATCATGTGGCTTTTAAGGCTGACTCCACTGATCCGGGCCCTGAATACAAAAAGCACCATGATGACTTTATAAATGCAGCCGCTGATTTATTTAAATGTCAGAATGCAGTCTGTCATGGTTCATAATCATCAGCCGGTTGCACTTAACTACCCTGTTGCCCTCAGAAATGATGCTTTCATACCAACTTGTGTTGGATTTGTCAGTGCATAGAAGATCATATCCTCATACCTAAAGATCAGATAATTTACTAGTCAGAAAAAAAACACAGCACCGTTGAAAGTGTTAATACATACAATATAGCTGATTTAAAAGAGATGTATGAGATATTTTTACTTTAAAATAGTCCCTTAAAGTATCATTAGAGTGTTAAAGGGGACATGTCGTGCCCATTTTCTACAAATGAACACAGTTATCTTGTGTCTCAAAGACCTGTCTGTGACATGCTTTGGTCAAAATGCGAAATTACGAATCCTACTATGGCGATGCTACTGTTAGCTAAACTCAGCTTCTGATTGGTTGAACAACACATTGCTGGAGTGGAGAGATAAATTCATATTGTCTATTGGGACAACTGTCATGTTGTAAAATGATTGTGAAGCTTGTTGTGAGAGCTTGTAGGGTTTTACACATCTTGTGAATTGTAGTTTTCATAATGTTATTAAGATTATAGTTGCACAATTTATCCAAATTAATTCCTGCCAACGAGTTAGCTGGTGATGATCCATATAAGTGTTGGACTTAAACAAAGTGACAAACTTTCAACATATTGAAGTTTGATGTTGAAATTCCAATTTCTTCAACACAAGTGACTAATACTGAGGCTTATGAAGACAGTGGTAGAAAAATGTTTCTGAACACCCCATGTATTTGTACCATGTTACATCCTTATTCAATTATTGAACTTTAACACTCTATCGTTTTACTTCTCTCTCAATCTCTTTACTTACAATGAGCAAAATTCAAATGTTTGTGGCAGCAAAACTGTTAGTTGAATGTATAGATTGCTAATGATACAGAATAGGTGTGGTTCCATTTTGGGAAAAGTATCTCAAAGTTTATATTCTTTCAATTTACTTCACACCTGGTACATATTTAGAGGCAATAGGTTGGTTTCAGGTGACGTCACATTGCTATATAGTCAGCGTGTGATTTTCAGATGGTGGGCAGGAAGTGAAGATGAGTGAGTTTTCCATTGGGAAAATGTTTATGTTTTGTGTAGTTTACGGCTGCGACAATCATTCTAACCGAGAGAAGGAAAATCTAATGTACCATACATGTCATGTACAAAGGTGAGAAATGGAAAAAGTTCACAGAACAACACTGCAAAAAGTATATTTTAAATCTGCGTTTGCGGGCAGGAGGAGCAGAGTCTACTAATGCTAATGGTAATCCTTGTGTCTGCAGTGACCACTTGGTCAGAGATATGTTCCAAAACTAACTTTTTTGTGGATGTGCTATATGTCATTAGGTTGTTGTTAAATGTTCATTGACACTGTTGTAATATGGTTTACCTAGACACATCAAAATACGCTGCATGTTTGTTGATATTAGTCACTACTGTTCGCGGCTAGCAGCGACTAATGTAAACAAACATGCAATACAGTACATCTTGACTTTGCATCTTTACAAATAAAACACTCACCCTGGTGAAGACCAAACGATAATTATCACTGAGCCTTTTGTAACCCAGGTTATGGACCCACCCACTGACAAAAAATGTTCTATGGCTCCAAACTTTTGTAGTCTTTCATCTGCTGCTGCTGTAGTAGGATGTCTGCAGAACCAGGTAGTTAGTAATATCAACAGTAGACATTGTTGGCAAATCTTTGGGTTCTGTCAAACTCATTCATTTTAATAAGATACGGGTCACAGTTTTTTAAACTATCTATATGTATCTGTGTTCTGACGCTGGATCTAAATCTGTACAATAAACACTTTCTTCAATGGTTTCCTCCACAGCGACAGTCTCCATGATTACTTTCTGCCCTCCAGCTGAAATCACAACATCATCATAGTCATATTGATACATATTGATATGTAGACACAAAATGGCAGCCATGCTTCTATCAGCCCCCCCCACCCCCCCACCCCAGGTAGTTTAACACCACCAGAGTGTGAATGAATAATAAATCCACTGTATATGCTTTGAGTGTACGTTCATCAAAAAGTGCTATATAAATCAAATCCACTATTCTATTATTATTATTATTAGTTGACAATTAATGAAGGACAATCATGGAATTTGTCTGAACAAAGAAAAAAGCACACTGTTTTATTGTCTAGTCAAGAGTATTAATAGGTATCTACATATTTTATATTACTCGTGCAGTCCACACATCACTTCACTGCATTCACATCTTCAAGACTGTCATATACTTACATTGTACTATTATTATCATGAATTTCACCTTTTCTATAGTCCTTTTGTGTTTTCCACATGCTACATTTTATGTATAACTGTAACCCAGATATGTTTTTCCACCCAGACACTGTGTCCTTGAGTGATAACCCACCAAGCAGCAGTTAACACATAGCTTTTTTCTATCTGTCCTGGTTGATAACACCATCTTTGACAGATAAAGATAATGACAGATACACCCTTTAACTACTCCCTTGGGTGTTTCATTCTCAAAATGTAATTATTTGGCTTTTTGAATCACTGAGCAATGAGCTATGGATGAGGTACGTTTTATGTTATCTTAATTCAAATTGTGGTTGCGTGTTCAATGGGAAACTCATTTACACAGTGGCCTTTTTCTTTTAAGGAAATCTGAGCCTGAATATCAACTGGGCATGATTCTTTTCATTTGCCATTGTTTATTAGTGGCGCCTGAATTCATTTTAAAGTCAATATTCTACCAATTTAAACAAAGAGAAAAGCACTTTTTGGTCAATTATGGCCACATATTGCTCCAAAAAGCCATGATTGTAATGGCTATATGTTAAATTTACGACAGTACAGAAACTACTGAGGAAAATGATGGTGATGATTATATTTATCTGATGTTTTTTTTTGTATATATATATATATACTGTATATTTCCATTCTACTCAGGCCAGATGATGGTATTCCCTGTAACTTAGCTTGTAACTGATTCTAGAAGCTTGTCTTGAATACCAATGCACTTGCACAGGAGTTTTATATTATTATTTGGTTTATGTTTATGCACATGTGGTTATGAGGCAACTCTTCTAACCCAGCGATTCTCAACTGGTGGATTGTGACCCATTAGTTTGTTAGTCAGTTAGTTTATTTCAAATGTCACAGAAAACAAAACTAACAACCAAAGAAGAAAAACAGAGAAATAATAAATAAATAACTGACACAGTAGTCAGATTTATTATACAGTACAATTTTATAACACATTCAAAAGGGAGTGGGAAGAAGTAAAACTTATGAGATCACACCTCTTCACAACAAAACTGACAACATAATGTTACAATGAAAGATGCGAAATGTAAAGAGCAACTCAACAATATGGATTACTTAGTGGTGAAAGGGAAAAGGGGAGGGGGGTGAGGGAGAAAATAATAATTACTGTCATAATGATAAACAACAATAACAAAAAAGCAGCACAGAAAAAACACACACACACACACACACACACACACACACATATATATATACATATATATATATATATATATATATATATATATATATATATATATATATATATATATATATATATACTGTACTTATTAGGGGTGTAACGGTATACAAAAATCTCCATTCGGTAAACACCTCGGTTTTGAAGTCCCAGTTCATTTTCAGTACAGTATGGAAACAAAGTGCAAAACTATTTTCTTCCTCAGCATGGTATTTATTAAACCAAAACAAAATATTTCAATATACAAATAAAAGCAGTAACTAAATTCAAAGTGCTGGTTGGTACCAGTGAGTTAAGACTAGAAAACAATTTTCTTTCACAGAACGGTGTTAATTAAATGGGAAAAAAAGTCAATATACAAATGGAAACAGTAAATAATTCAAAGTGCTGCTTGGTACCAATAAGTTACATGATATATTCTTAAATTATTAACCAAATGTTGAAATTAAAAATAATGAATTCCTTTTAAACAGTAAAAAAAAACATCTTTCAACATCTTAAAGGTGTCATTCCACTGAAAACCACTTTTCCACACTCCTTTTGGAATCTGATGGATCATTCTGAGTTACCAACACATGCTGCGTTTGCTGTGTGGTGTGTCACCTCCACTGGCTGTATGTACCATTCATAGAAAACAACAGAGAAACAAGCTACTCAGAAAAAGTCTGTCCACTGCACATCATGAGGACATTGCAGCGAATGTGAAGTAGCATTAGCATTAGCATCGAAAAGAGAAGGCGGCGCCACAGTAGCTGCTGCACAAACTTGAAAAAATTACCTTGTCATGGACACGTATGTGGAAGTACAGTTAATCTCTGTTGTTCGACCTTAAGTCTTTTTTCTACCATTACCTCTGCATGATATGTACATGGTCACATACAAACTGACTGTATTCGTTCGTTATCGCGCTGTACCCAACCGAACATATGTTTTCAATGGTTCAGCATGAATACATATGTCGTTATGGCCTTAAAAAAATAAAAAATAAAAAATAAAATATATATATATCAATAGTTTACCAATATTATTATTATTGTGGCAGTGGTAGCGGTGGAGGCAGGTACAACCACACCCCCCAACAACAACAACAACAACAAGGCTGTCTCACAGGGCTTTACAGAGTTGGCAAAATGGATAATGTCCCAGGAATCCACTGTTCTTAGACTCTCCTTCTCAGCAGGAAAAACTTCAAAACCAAGTGGGAAAAGAGAAACCTCTGGGAGAACTACAGTGAAGGTCAGATCCACTCCCATGGACAGACAGTGGGATACAAACCCATTTTCAGTGGGTTATGTCAAACAATATTGTTAAGAAACAAATCCTGTGCTTTTCTCAATCACTCTCCTTGGGCGTATTTTAGGATGATACTAAAAGCCTTTCCAGTCTGGTCAGAATACAATACAATACAATACAATACAATACTATAGGCACTTTTTTGTCACAAATATCCACCATAGTGCACATTCAGTGAAATGTCGATGCAGAAGCTCGCTATTGGACATAACAATCAGTCATAAAATCAGAATTTTAAAAATAAAAACAGTCCAATAAAAAATAAAAACAGTCCAATAAATAACAAGATGATGAGTTATTTCAGCTGAAAAAGTGCACACAGGACTTCGTCTTAATGTCAGCTCATCCTGTGCGGGTGGGCTGATCATATTTAAGCCAGAATGGTAAATTGTGCGATAGTTTATTTGGTTTATTTGCAGAAATCTGAGCAATTTCTTAATGCACAGATTGAAAATGAGCATTAAACAGCTGGATGTCAACATACTGTGCCTATTTAGTGTGAAGCAGCAGCTGGTGACTTGCCTGTGTATGACATGACACATGACTGTCTTCACAACACACCAATAGAGGGAGTCAGTGGCAACTAAAAGTACAACACAGAGACACAGACGTTCAGAGACAGAAGGTATTTGTTCCTGTCATAATGAATTCAAAATCTAATGCTAAAATCTACCCATTGCTCCTGGTTTATAAATATGTATTATAAATCATTTATCCTTTAGTACAATCATGGCATAATTACATAAAACACGTGCTGTGTAATAGTAGAAATAATACATGGCAGTAGTGTGCAGTGAGCAGTGGGGGTTAGAACTGTGTAGAATTCATGCATCTGAAGCATGTGGTTCCAGAGGCTCTCCTGTTCCTGAGTGGTTGCTGTGAGGTAGTACTCATGCACTTTAATAACGCCTTCACTTTCTTGACAGAGGCACAATGTACAGTAAAAAAAAAATAAAAAATGCCCAGGCTGTTATAGAAGTGTTAAAAAAAGCAGGCAAAAGGTATGTATTTTTTTTTTTGTTAGATTTCTATAGAGTCCAGGCTATTGTTCACTGTATGGGCCTGTGATCTGCTGCACCACATTTAAATGGTACTTTTACACCATAATGGTATCCCAGAGGTAGTCAAAGTACTTACTGTAAGTAGAAGTACAGCTACCTGTGTGAAAAAATACTTTGGGAAAAGTAGAAGTATTGATTCAACTCCTTTACTGAAAAAGTAAAAAAAAAAAAATACACGCTGCCTTTTTTATATAAAAGGTTTTTTGATCTGGATGAAATAATACTGATTTAAGCATGAAAAAAAAAAATACAAAATTCAAAATATCCTAAATTTAAGCCTTTAAAATTGAGTTACTGTGTAGACTATGTGTCATGGGACTCAGTTTAGTGTGTATCAACAACAAGTTTAGGAAAAATATGAATAGAATAGATTTTAAAATTAAAAGAGATTTAAAAAAGAGATTAAAAAAATCTAAATCATGAGATACATTATCAAAATAATGATTCAAAAAAATCTGAATTATGGGAAAAAATTCAAAATTATGCAAAAAAAGGGTTAAAACTATGAGATAAAAAAGTCAAAATAATGGGTGTTAGGGTCAGGGGGGTAAAAATTAGCACAAGGTGGTGTATTGTGTGATTTAACTGCACAGATACAGTAATATTGCAATAAATGTAATGATATTCTACACTGGCTAATGGGTTATTTTAGTTTATAACAAGTTACCAGCTCTTATTACTTCATATTTTTTCTGCTAAAGAAGTTCTATTGTATTCTATTGTATTGTATTCTCATGCAATGCTATGTTCACATAGGATTGTTCACTGTTAAAGGGGTTTGTCTGTGAAATCGACTGCATTCCAGGTATGAATCATAAATGTCATCATAAATATCTGATGGGTGCAATCTATCAAGGAAAAGGTGTTACGGACGCAAAGTAATCGGTATACTTAATCCAAGTTATGCTATCTTTCAATACAATGCACCTTGTAAATCACTCTTTTTCTATTACAGGGCAGTTATTAGATTTAAGATGAAATTGTGCCTGAAATGAAATATTTCACTTACATTTAAGATGTTAACACCACATAAACTGCAGCCAGGCTTCGTATACATAGTCAGACATAGTAATATTCACCAAAAAGCTTCCTATTATTATTCCTTTTCCATAAACATTTTGGCTTTTAGCTGTAGTTTAGTCTGATGCTGTAAAAATTCATGTCCACATCCAAACAATGAGGGAGGCTGTAAAGTTGCTTTCAATAATGTCTTTCTTCAGGGACACTTTAGTTAGGATTCACATGGGTCTGAACTAATTTATGTGACTCATCTATATTTTAAAAGTCATGTGACCTCTGTGTGTTTAGCAGGGATCTACTGATACTGTTTATTACTGTGTGTGTGTGTGTGTGTGTGTGTGTGTGTGTGTGTGTGTGTGTGTGCTTGTATTCATATCTTTATGGGTGCATTCATGTGTTTACACAGTCACAACATTGGCACCTCTGACACAATAGGGACCAAAATTCAGGTCCGTATAAGGGTTAAATATAAATAAAGGTCCAAGGTCCCCACTATTAAAATAGAAATTATGTGGCCCTATAAATATTTTTTTTTCAGGAAGTCCTCATAAAGCATGAGGGAAATGGGTGCAAAGCAAAACATGTCTTTTTTAAAGGTTTGGGGGAAAAAAACAACCCTCAGACCCTTTAAAATTTGTAAAAAAAAAAACAAAAACAAAAAACAAACAAACAAACAAAAAACGTTTTATCAATTTTGTATGAAATATGTGTTAAAAGAAAATGTAAATTTAGATGGTGTCAGTGGGTAAATGTGTCTTCACTGACTCAACATTAAACATTAGAATTCAAATGAACCAGAGATGGGTCATTTTCATACCATTGTGGTTGTTTTAATTGTCACTTACAGTGACAATTAAAGCGTACTGTGGTGGGGTTTCAGTGGACGCACTCAAACGGCCTCACGGAGGCAGCAGTGGTTCTGTCCTTTACATGTGGATTCTGATGCTGGTCTGACACAGGTACAGATCAATGAATAAGGGTCAAAGGGTCATGAAAAATATCATGGGTAGCTCCCTCATAGCCAATGGGATGCTACGTACAGTACGTAATTACATACATTACATACATTACTTAGTTACGTACAGTAATGTACGTAGTATTTATGTCTTGTAAATAGAATTTTCTTTCGTATTCAGAGATGAAAAATTGAGGTAAAAAGGTTTTTCATTACTTGGATTATTTGTTAGCTGGGTATTTCGTAAGTAGAGGCACCACTGTATTTACATATACACACACACACACACACACACACACACAAACACACACACACATATATTACAGAAAAGGAATGAGTATATGAGTTATATCAAATCATAAAAGTATGTTATCACCCAACACTAACAGATGCCTGTGGCTCCAGATCTTCTTGGATGTCGTTTTGTTTTACAACTCACATAAACAAACTACAGTGAATTAAAAAAAAAAAACAAAACATATTCGATAACAAGTTTCCTGGATCTAAGTTGCCTTTCCTTAATTTCACTGCTACTTAACTTTGGTTCTGTGTTATGTTTCACTCAGACACTTACTGTGGCACACATGACACCAGGATCAATACAAACAACAAAGTGTAGCAGAGGAGACAAGGACGAAAACACAGAACATGTCTACACTCCCACTTTTCTTCACTGTAACCACCACTCTCACACAGACAATTAAAACATTTGTATTTCTTTCTTTTATATTACGTTAGTTCCATATTTTAGTTGTTAGTAAGTTGGACAAAATGTGCCTGCAGTGCACATATTGTTTGCAGATGCCATTTGAATTATTTGGGTTTTTTTTTTTACTTTTATCCTGCTCTTTTTTAATTATTTCTTTATACATATTTCTAATGTTTCTTTTTTACTTTTATACTTTGTGTGGTTCTTTTTTCAGCTACTTCTGATCTTTTCCATATTTCCATATTTTTTTTTATTATTTTTTCCACCCATTAAAATAATTTAATCAAATTGAAATAATTTATATTTGAAGCAAAATCAGTCAATAGTTGCAGCTTGAAAAAAACAAACAAAACAAGAACAACAAATAATCCGTTTAGCAGAAGCACAGTTTGTGAGTAATTTGAAGGAAGAGACAGAAAAGCGAACACAGTGACCCACTGCAGTAGTAGTTCCACTCATTCATTTTCCACATTGTTTAATCCTCTGGACAGTCACAGGGACACTGGACCTTATCCCAGCTACCAACGGGTGAAGGCAATTTGGATCGACCAGTTCACCTATTAATGTGCATGTGTATAGATTGTGGAACGACGCCAAAGTACCTGGAAAGAACCCACACAGCCACAGGGAGAACATCCACACACAAAGGCCAACAGTGATACAACCCAGGATTTATTCAACTGTGAGGTGACATTACTAAAGAGTGTTGGGCAAATTACTTTCAATCTATAATCCATTACAGATTACGTGTTACTGTTATGTAAAAGTCATTCCTTACCTTGCGTTATTATTGTCTCAGAATTGCAATGGTTCCCACAGAAATCTTGCTAAGCCTAGTGGTACGGCCGCTAGTGAAGCCCATCACTGGACCACCATGTTTCTAAAAAAAAATAAAACAAATATAATTTTAAAGTTGACAAGATATGGATAATTTTTTCATCAGTTGCTGAGGATAAATCAGCTAATTCTAACACGTCATAGTAGCATTAGCTTACCTTGTCATTGTTGATTACATGGATCATGCTAATGCTAACTAGCTTCTGTTAAACAGGGTTAGGGTTAGTAATGAGCAGACGTCCATGTGGACAGTGTACTGTCTTCTGCTGTCTTCATCTGCTGGCTGAACACAAACAAGAAATACAACTTTCCTGCTGCATTTTTGACTCCTTAAAGCAGTGTATGACTTTAGCCCTTTAACCACTGATGAATCAGCGCTGACATTTTCTGAATGGATGGTTTAGTTTGAAGATTCAGAAAATTGTAATTTAAAAAAAATAGTTTTTTGTTCATGGAACTGAGCTATGGAAATAAACAGATGTGAAAAAGCAACTGATTGAGAAAAAAATTAAAAAGCCAAAACTAAAACTATTGGAACCAAATTACAATACATGTTATTTCTTTTTCATTATTTTTGCAAATTGTTTCATGCTATTTGTTATTTTGCAAATATTTTTTTTGTTCATTTCGTTGCTTATTTTTGTAAATTTTGTTTTTTATTTGAGTAATTTTCTTCAATTTTTTTCTTACGTTCTTCATGTTATGTATTATTTTGTTGGTTTATTCATTTTTTGTTCATCTTTATTGATTACACTTTTGTTCATTTGTTGCTCATTTTATTTTTTATTTGTTTTTATTGTGGAATTGCTAAAGTCTCAGAAGTTAAAGGGTTAATCACAAATCCTTTTTCAATTTTGTACAACTCTAATTATCACAAATCAATATTTGTACTGTGCTGTCTGCTTGTTTACATAATGAAATATCACTCAGGCCTGTTTTCAAAAATATTGTCCTGAAATGCATTGTGGGAATGGGAATTCCATGCAGCAGAAATGTGTCTGTTTCTTCATGAGTGCTACCTACAAATGTCATCTTTACCTCCATCCACCGAGTTCTTTAAAACAACCCTGGTGGACTGTATCGTTCTTCATTATAACAGTATAGCTCATTTTCTTGCTGAATCTGTGAGAAACCCCTTTCAATCGGTCGCCATTCATACAATATACTTTGCAACAAAATTTCTTTAAAGGCCAGAGTGACCTTTCAGTTTGTTCTGTAAACAACCAGACTGTGTTTTTGATGAAGTTATCTTTGAAGTTGTTCACTGTGAGGGAAGTGACTCATGAGAAAGCACACAAAGGCTAATGAATTAGAGATAATTAGACTATTACTTGGGTTTTACAAATCTGAAAAAAAAAAAATTGTGATGCAAGTCATACGCTGCTTTACAGTCTATCATGCAGATTTTTTTTTTTTCATTTGTCAAAATTATGGCCGAAAAGTGTGTTGTAATGCAAACACTGTTGCACATGTTATGTTGTAACGTATGTATATGTGTATATACAGTGGTACCTCTACTTATGAAATTCATTTGTTTCAGAAGTGGTTTCGTTCTGTGAATTTTTCATAAATAGAGTCGAATTTTATATGTAAAAGGCCTGATTCGTTCCAAGGCCCCAAATACTACCCCTCAAACCCTTTACAAATGATAACATTTTAACAATTTTGTATGAAATATGTGTTAAAAGTAAAAGAAAATGTAGATTTAGTTTATGAATTTAGTGTATTGGTCTCAGTGGATAAATGTGTCTTCACTGGCTGAACATTAAACATTAAACCATTAAATGTGGGTCATTTACATATTATTGTGGTTGTTTTAATTGTCACTTTCACCTTCAATATTGTTGGTTGACCACCCATGTGATGCTTTAAAGTCTGGGGGTGTTTGCTGTTCCTCAGAACCCTCACCCTCACCCTCCATCATTAGATCATTGAATATGGCGGATGCTTTTTCTGAAACAATCGCCTCAGTCACTGAATCTCCTGCAATTTAACCTGTTTTTGATTAATTTTTTTTACTACTTTGAATGGATTTACAAAGTGAGGGACAAAATGACCCACAGCATAATCAACGTAATTCATTTTCAACATAATACGAGGGTAAAACATGTTTAATTTCAGTGTTCTGATATTGCTTTTTTTTTTATATACATGTTTTTTTTTGGTTGTTCAGCTGAGTGGACAATTTTATAACTCCATAAAAAATAGGTTCAAAAGATTTCAATCACACTGCTTTTTTCACACCTAAAGAGGAATTAAAAACACTTAGGGGAAAAAAAAAAATCTTGGTTAAGGTTGTCATAATTCATGCATCAAAGGGTTAAATATTGATATTCAAAATAAACAATAATGGTCAGGGATTATAAGAGTCCTGTGTTGTGATAGTATAGGAAATAATATGCAACAAGCAGCGGGCGTATTCAACATTTCTACTGAATTTTTTAGTTTCTGTTTCTGCTTCTTCTGCTGCGATAAGCATAGAGCCAACTTTCCAGCACCTCAGTACAATTTATTCTCCTTAAAACTCACACTCTACTTCCATATACACAACTATTGTTGCATAAGCACACACATGCAGGCCAATGACCCAGCACACAGATTCATATCTGTATAGAAATGTGCACACTCTTGCAAAATTGGAGAAAGAGGGCACGCACAAACTCACCATACAGTCACAAGTACACACAAATCCCCGATGCACAAACACCCATCTTACTGTGGAGAAAAACAAGTCAGATAAATCCATGCCTGCACACATGCACACACACACACACACACACACACACACACACACACCTGCTCAGGGGAGATAAGTGCCGGAGCTGTGAGCAGAGCCAGAGTCTTCTGAGCCTGGAAAGTGGGAAGCTGCAGTGCTGCTTCCCTCACAGCCTGACTGACTGCTTACTGCTGCGAGCACCATCCACCCATCCATTCACACAACTCCACTTTACCCCAAAGTTCCCCCTGCAAACTGAAAACCTCTCAGAGTGACAAAAAAAAAAGAAAACAACTTCAACTCAAAGTGCAGCAGCAACGAAAGTTTCTTTTGAGAAGTGCTACAATAGAGAATGTGTACAATAAAAAAAGAAAGAAAGAAGAATGTTTGTCTCAAAGTGGACTCCTTGGAAATACAAACCCAAACACTTTTCCAGTGTAATACTGAAGCTACATTCATACAATAATGTCTTTCCATTTTAAAACACTATGGTTAATCACATGGTGGAACATCTGAGGCCTTACACACTGACCCAGGTCTGGTTCTTCTTGTTTGCTTTTTTAGTAGAAACAGCTTAAAATGACTGAAAACATGTCCAAATGCAGTTCACCTGCTGTGAATATAGCCCATCCTAGCATGATGACATGTGGAATTAACTCAACAATAGCTACTAGAGGAGATAACAACAACTGAATGCCTATTATTCAGTATCCATGTTGAATGAACAGCTGGTGGTCAAGGTTCATGTCTTGTTTTCTTCACAAAAGCATCACAGCATTTCAGAGAATGACACTTAGTTGGTGATATTACTCAGTCACATAGTGGATGCAGAAGTTGCACCATTGTTTCCAAAAGTATAGGTTTTTATCAACATTTAAAACAAAACCTCAGAGTTTTCTCACTAAAACTCCATCAGCTGCATTTCCCAGAGTCTACATTTAACAATGAAGGGCTTTTTATTTCACTGCTATGCTATCAGTGGACTTCTACCTGCCTTAATCCACAGTTTAATATTAATACTATACAGAAAGTGCAAAAAAACAAGGCGTTGCCTCAGACAAATATCTCACATAGGAAGAATTAATGCTATTTCTAAGCACAACTCAGCAGGTCTCCTTTCACTACAGCCACATCATCTCAAAAGCACAATCATCAATATTTACTTACAAAAATCACAAAAATACATTATACATAAAATACATTATAATGACAATGGAAATATATTTATTTTTTAGTATTTCTCTGACCAGATCCATTTCTACCCCGTCACATACTGTGTTTAGGAAAACACCTATGAAATCTAAACTTGTGTGTGTACATATATATATATATATATATATATATATATATATATATATATATATATATATATATATATATATATATATATATATATATATATATATATTAGGGGTGTAAGGGTATACAAAAATCGTAGTTCGGGACACACAGTACAGTACAGTAAGGACACAAAATACAAAAGTATTTTCTTCTTCCTATTCATATGTTTATGTGTCTGTAGGAATTGTAAATACATTAAAGTAGTTGTAAACTCATGATATCGTACCTCTGGGTTGTTACGTTTGTTATGTCAATCACGGGAGTAACTGAAAAATGTGTATATTTGTAACACGATGTTCAGACTGAAGTCACATTGTAAAATTATCAGATTTAGTATCACATATGAAAGTGGACTGGGTTTGATAAAATAAAAAAAATGGAACTTGTGCCATTCAGATTATCTTCAACACATCAAATGCAGCAAAATGTTGGATTTGGACCACAAATATTAGTTATATTTTGTGTTTGCTGTATTTATCTGTCTTGTTTTCTGTCTTTACCATTGTGACATTTTTCTTTGATAATGGTAAACTCAGTTTTTAAAGGTGTCATTTGCTATATAAATAAAGTTATTATTATTAAGATAAAGTCAATACTATTTCTCCACACTAATTGTGTATTAGAAAGATGATTATTTGGTCACAGTGACCTATTCAATACAGACATGATGGCGTTCCCAGGCAAGCGGTAGAAACCAGAATTGACATATTATTTCCTATCAACATGAATAAAATGTTGCTTTGCTACATCTGCAAACCATAAGTACTTTTGATCACAGTATAATTTTACATTGAAAGATCTCCTGTGTGTTTTTTTCCTTCAGCAGTGGTTGAAGGTAGGTGAATGTGAATAATGGATTTTCAGAATTGAGGACTTTGCCTCCAGAGACTTAATACCTAGTACTTACTACCTAGTGTGTTTTTTTCTTATTATTATTGTGTGTTTTTATTGTATGTTTTTTAATCTTTCTGGCTATGTCTTGTATTCATTTTTTAGGGCTCTTGTCACTTGTATTGATCTATTTATTTTGTATTTTTACCTCTTCATGGTAACCTTATAGTAGGTGTGTGTGAGCAATGGAGTTCACAATTTCCTTTGGGATTAATACAATATCTATCTATCTATCTATCTATCTATCTATCTATCTATCTATCTATCTATCTATCTATCTATCTATCTATCTATCTATCTATCTATCTATCTATCTATCTATCTATCTATCTATCTATCTATCTATCTATCTATCTATCTATCTATCTATCTATCTATCTATCTATCTATCTATCTATCTATCTATCTATCTATCTATCTATCTATCTATCTATCTATCTATCTATCTATAACTTTTGAGTTACTTACTTATTGGGATATGACAGGGATCCCAAAGTGGGGTATGCACACCCCTAGGGGTACTCGGAAGAAACCCATGGGGCACTTGAAATGTTTTGGATAAATGCATTGAATAAGTCATAATGTACTAAATGCCAAATAAAAAAACACTCTGAGAGCGCAAACCTCTGCCAAGGCAGACCTGCCCCCTTCAAATGAAGAGGTCCACCAAAGAGTTTATGTTTCCATTGGAGTTTGTTTGACAGCAAATGTTACATTGCGGTAAATGAAGAATAAATTTCAAAGTGATCCAGAATTCAGGATCTTTTCCGAATCACCACCAAAATGTAATCATTTATTCCTTGTGACACTCCCAACACATCCTGAACATTTAGTCCAAATCCATTCATAACATTTTCACTAACGTTCCTGACGGACAGACAGACAAACTCCAACGAAAACATAACCTCCTTGGTGGAGGTAATAATGAAAATGAACGCTGAAATATAAAATGCAACATATTTTTTATTTGATCAAAATTTGTTTATTTGAGTAGTCCATCCACCCACTTTTTGAACCCACTTTATAGTCACTAGGGACACAGGGGTCACTGGAGCCTATCCCTGCTGCTTAAGGGCAAAGGCAGGGAACACTCTGGATAACTTACCAGTTTGTTGCTGAGCTGTTTAAGTTGTCAAGTAATTTATTTATGTATTTTTTTTCTCTTTTCTTCCCCTTTTTTCTCTTCTCTTTATGTATTTTTTGATGAAAGGTTCATTCATTAAGTAATGACAAATGTATTAATTTTCTTCTCAATGAAAGTGGGCACTTTTTGCACAGAAAATGTACACAAAATTAAACATATGTTGGGTATTTTTCAACAATATAAACAGACTTTGAAAGAAATTAAGCTAAATTTGTTACTGTGGCAATGAAAAATGCTGAAGTGAGAGTTGGGTGTACATGGCTAATAAATTATATTTTAAAAAAAAAATAAAAATTGACAATACCCAGGATACGACATGACCCTCAAAGGATTTCTTTAGGCACCAGATAGTTACTTCTAATTTTCTCTGTTTCAGCAGTAGATTTAAAGCACTTAAATGACTGCAAAACTTAATCCCAACTGGTTTCTATAATAATATCTAAGCCCTTTGCTATTCCAGTGGCAAAAACCATTCATTACCTGCTGAGACCTTTATTAAGAAAAATTTGCATTGATTTCTAAAGTTACCATAAGTCCACAGTTTTGATTTTTGCAAACTTAGTTATAATTGATACTTCAACACTAGTGCTGGGAATAACGGTGTTAAGAGTATAACGACGTTACAAACGCAGCCACATTTCAAGTAATGGAGTAATTATTTAATGACTTTAACCATAACTGTATCACTGTTACTGTTACTCGGAAAATACGGTGACATTATTGATGCTGCATATGTCTGAACCAAGCACACATTCAGCTCAGTGTAGAACTCCACTAACATGCATGACAACACAATTGATCATGATTTGCTAAGAAGTTGGATAGGTGTAGTGTTAAGTGTAGACAGGAGGGTGAATACTGGGGTGCATGTTGGACATACTCGTGCTGGGTGTGTATGTGTGTGTCGTTCCTGCCACACCTCTTGTCACAGATAGACCATCATCTGACAGCAATCAAGACTGAAGACCTGTCATCTATGTGAGGTGGTCGATCAGCTGTGAGGAGAGGGGTGTCCTGACACAGCTTTTTTCTTTTTCTTTTCTTTTTTATCATCAGCACAGTAGTGTTTTGTGTTTGTTGTTTTAGTCTATAACTAACTAACTAACCCTGTAACTAATTACTTTGCTAGTGGAGTAATGCAGTGAGTAACGCAATTACTTTTTTGGGGAGAAGTAACTAGTATTTGTAATTAATGACTTTTTCAAAGTCATTTACCCAGCACTGTTAAACACAGATGGATGAGAATACTTATAACAACAATGCATTTTCCCAACTCAATTATATTATTGAGCTAAATAAGTGTAGAATGTTTTTATTTGAAGATAGGCATTTATTTTTGGATGCTGACATCACCCCATATCCATTATTAACAATTTCTGATTGATATGAACAAAACACCACATCATGATTTGTTTATTTATTTCGGCAGTACAATCACAATTTAGAACTCTAATTTCAGTTTTGTCCCTTCTTGCCAAATGCAGATGAGTTACAAGTGATTTTCTGGTTTCTAGAGGCTTAAGCTAAAAGCAAGATTCTCTGTATTTTTGTGTTGCTTTGTACTGTTTTATTGCAATGTTTTGAAAATAGTTGATGAAGTAAACATGAATCCATGTTTTCAATATGCATGGTTGATTTAATTCCATGCTTTTTTATGACAGGATATATTTGTATTATTTTAAAATACATGTATGAATGAGAACAGTGATAGTGACTGATTAAGTACTCTACTATTGATTGAAAATATAATAAATAAATAATTTTTTTTTTAAATCCCATCTCTTCCTGGAGGAGTTCTTTTGTTCAGACAAATTGGTACCACTATTAATAAAGAACAAAGAGGCAACAAGTGAAGTACAACTAATACATATTGAGGAAAAAAAACATACAGTATGGATCTCTATTCAAAAACCAGATCTGGCAGACTGAAACTAAGATGGGTCCGTTCAAACCACTGCAATCAGCAAATCTTTGATCTGCACAGGGGCTTAAAGAAACGTGGCAGAATTCTTAAAGGGTCTTTAGTCTAGCTCCTAACAACACCCATGATTTTATTATGGAAAATCCATCAGAAGCTGCAGGAGTGTGAGCTGTCAACCACATAGATCAATAAACATGACATGTACAGAAAGCCATTACACTTTTAGCATTGATGTGGCAAATAACCACCCATCAACTTAAGCTGTTTTTATCTGAGTATCTGAGTCTGTATCCAAGTATTTTGAACCCTAAAGTCCATTTGATTATATTCCCAAAAGGTGAAGGTGTTTCGGGAATATTACGTTTTCAGTTCGACCACTATCTTTCCTGTTACTGTAAACATGATACGTTTTTAAATATTTAGTTTAGTAATTACATGTTTTCCATATCAATTAATATAATTTCTGGATTGATCATAAGGGAGTGCTCAAGTTTAAAATCACTAAACACTCTTTTGTTCATATTTTTGGAACTGTTTGTCTGACTTAAAATCAATTGCAACTGAAAGGTCATGACCTGGTGATGCATCATGTCATTACATCATAGCTATCTGGTTAAGGATAGGGGGTGTTCAGGGACATACCCCAGGCTGTCGCTTCTGATGCCACAACCTTAGTTTATTCAATGTCAATGCAATAGTTTCATCCACAAGTAACGTACCCAAGTCCTGCTGAGAAAGTAGTCCTGGGCACAGACTAGAGGTAAGATCTTTAGCCCGAGCCTGACCCGGCCTGAAATTCGGGTCGGGTCAGGCCTAAAATGTCAATCATTACGTTCGGGTCGGATCGGGCTCGGGCTCGGGCTTCTCTCTCGCTGACTTTTTTTTTTCTCCGCGTAATTAAGCGAGTGCGCATCAAGATCTCTCTTTCACTCTCATTGTCTGGCCTCTTTATTCTGTGTTCCAGCGTTATTTCATTGTGTAAATGCATTTATCATGATAATAAAAATATGTAGATTATTTTAATCTTAAAAAATCATGCATTTTTTTCTGCCAAAAATACTATGGGATAAATTGAAATTTCGGGTTTGCTTCGGGCTCGGGCCTGGTCGGGCTCGGGCGGGGTCGGGCTTTAATGTCTCCGCGCCTGGGTCGGGTTGGGCTGAATTTTTTAGGCCCTTTCTTACCTCTAATATTGACTGAGTGGATGCCTGTACAGAACAATGCTGTTAGACCAAGATCCAAGGTCCCAAAATATGGAAACTGAAAAAGTGGCAAAGGTTACGATACCTTTTCTTAAAGCCTGGGATCTTAGCTTTTCAGTGGTGTATGATGGTCATCTGAAAAGAGTAGCTGTTTTGATTTATTGCACATAATGTAAGCTATGATTGGGAAAATAATACATATAAATCAAGCAGAACACTGACATAGTTGGACATATATATTGGACATATTGAACTGTTTTATTCTATTATGTTTGTTGTCATTTTAAAAGGGAGACTCTGATCTTTAATTTAAACCCATTAAATCCTTTTGTGAATATTTTAAATAAACCCTGGAGCTCTTCAAACTTTTAAGCACACACATTTTCCCACCATTTCTGCCTAAATCATCTTTTGTCTTTTAATTCTGTGGCACCAGGGAGCATCAGAGAAACCAAATCCAAACACTGACATAGTGGGATGACCCTAAGGATTCAGAAAATGTATCATTTATCCATATTATCTGATTTGAAGAGGGTGATTTTCAGTCGTATCCACTCTGAACCACTCTGTGATATATGAGGGACAATGAAGGTCACACTTCTTGTCTTTTCCTCGAACAGGCTAACAGAACAGTAGTGTCTGTGAACAGAACAGTCACTTGATTGATGACATTGATTGGTTTGGCAGTTTTGTAATTGTCGGATAGCTGCTGAGTTCCTTCCTCACAACCACCTAGTGTTTTGTCCTTGTAATACACACTCATGGACAGCAGTACTGTACATGCTTGTGAACACAACATCTGTGGGAACAATGTGATCATATCCAGGAACAGCGTGGAGCCAGATACCCAGTGTGAAAACACTTTTATAAAAGGTTTAAACCCTGTTTAAACAGGTGCTTGTATTTATAATGTTACTGACAGGTTGGGGTGTATAAAAAAAACTGTGGGAATAAAGTTCTGTTTTGTTCCAGGTGGCAACAGTTTAGACAGTGTTTCTTGAAAAAAAAAAAGGTTATGAAAGTTATTTAAATTACTGTAACACTCAAAGTTATTGATTACGAATGAGTCTGTGGCTACTTTAAGTGACAGGTGGGCGTTTGCCATCTGCTTTGCCACTTTGACAGCTTGCTCGCCTGCTGAGTCAAACTTTGAGAGCTTCTGTTTATTTACTAAAATGTATTTTGATCCACAGACAGCTCTTCTGTAATTAAAAAGCAATGCAGTAATCTCCCACATTTACACCATCTTCCAACTACAATAATATTTAGGTCATCTCTCCCACTAATTCTAACTTAAACCATAATGACCCAAACCACCACTGTCCATCAAAAAATGTTAAATATTTAATACATTTTGATCCTAAACAAAAACAATCTTAAACAATTCACTTTTCATCATCTTGTCATAGTCGTCAGGAATGGCTCTATAGTTACTGTGGAAACATCTTTTATGGCATTAATTCACCAATAAAACCCATGGAGTTTGATCAATAAAAGTGAATGGATGAATGGAAACACTTGTGCTTATATTCAGTTGTTAATATCTTATATCTTATAATAATAATAATAATAATAATAATAATAATAATAATAATAATAATAATAATAATAATAATAATAATAATAATAATAATAATAATAATAATAATGGATTAGATTTCTATAGCGCTTTTCAAGGCACCCATAGAATACGTTTTCTCTATTTTGATATAATAAATGTTGTATTTACTCTACTCACAAAGATCCAAATTAAGTAAAGGCAAATGTATGATTTACAGTGAAAAAAGCAAAATCAAAATGCAGAGAATAATATTATAATAAATTGTGGTAAATCACTTAAAAAATATTAAATGGAGAGAAACCTTCATTTGGGAACTGCCAGAAAAGTAACACTGGGTGATTGTGGATTAAAGGGAGTTAGACAATATAACACAAGTCATGTACCAGAATCCATGACTGCTAATAGCACCACTAATTAACACTACACATCTACACACTGTACCACTCTTTGAATAACGTATAAATGTTATTTTACATATACGTATTATGGTTTCAAGGACTTGTCTCATTAATAAAATGAATCAGTTGCTTATTTTGACATGAGGTCAAAATAACACTGTACCTCACAATCATCACATGGGTTACTGAATTAGAGATTTGGTTTACATTTGAGCTCTGTATACATCTTTTTAGACAGAAAACAGCCACAGCAAAGTCACAAAGCAGTAGCTGCTCTAAACATCTGTTCAGAAGGTTCCCAACAAGGTCAGACCTGCCACAGTTTTGTCTGAACCGTGGATCAAGAAATTTAGCAAAGAAAATAAGATCATATAATAACTTTATACCTCCATACGTTTCATAATCAAACTGACCCACATAGAAGAAACACTGTGAATTCAGCATTAAGCTCCATTTATTCCTTTTTTTCTTTCATCAATTTGTCACTTTCTTTAATTCTTTCATTGTTCTCATCACTTTCTGACACTTTTGGTGGTGCGGTGTGAAGTTTCCTCCTCATGGAAGACTAACAGAATGACTCACTACTTTCACTAATGGTCACATAAATTTCCTGGACCATCAGTGCAGCCCCAGCATTAGGCACAGGTAGACTAGGCGGTTGCCTAGGGCACCAGATGTCTTGGGGGCACCAATTAAAACAACCACAATGGTATGAAAATGATTTACATGTCTGGTTCATTTTAATGGTTTAATGTTTATTGTTCAGTCAGTGAAGACACATTTACCCAGTGAGACCAATAAACTAAATCTAAATCTAAACTTTCTTTTAGTTTTAACACATACTTCATACAAAATGTGTATACTTTTATCATTTCTAAAGGATTTGAAGGGTAGTATTGGGGGCCTTAGAATGAATCAGGTCTTTTAAATGTAAAATGTGATTATTTACGAAAAATTCACAGTACGAAAACACCTTTTGGTAAATTAAGCTACCACCGTATCTTTGTTTCACAGTTTGATCACTTATTTAACTATACTGTAGCTGACATTTCTATTTAATATCCAATTCATAATTGTGACTTAATGTTTTAATGTAACAGGGATTTAATTAAAGCTAAACAGTTGTCAAGCTTCATCTTGGGTATGGCAATTAATATCCTAAGCTTTAAACATTTGTATAATCATCTCCTCAGTCCTTGATAATCATCTGAGTGTCAATTGCCACAAGTGTTGAATAGATGTAAGAAAAAGGATGAACATAGTGCACCTCGGTGCCACTATAGATGACAGTTTTAGTGCCATACGACTCACTGCCAAAGATGTCAAAGTACTTGACAGTCATATTGCACTCTTTTGAATTATTCTTTGGGCTCTGTAGGTTCTGGACTGGAATGATAAGCACTATGCTTTACTAGTGGTGCAGAGGTACACAATATCAATATAAAATACTTTGGTTGATTTGATTTTTCAAATAGACTCTCCAACTGGCCTTCACTTTTCTTTATTGTACTTCATAGTTATCTTACCCCTTTAAACATTACTTTTTTTTTCATGTTTGATTTACAATTAAACAGTTTAGAATTATTAACATTTCTTGTCAAGATTTTCAGCAGTGTGTCAGAATATTCAGGTTTTTATTGGTGGCATTAATGTTTGACTTTTTGTCTTTTTCAGTCAAACATCACATGAAAAACAATATTAGATTATTACGTATTATTTTGATTATTGTAGTCTTCCGTAATGTTTTGTACTGGAAAATGAGTAATCACAATCGGTTTACTACTTGAGGATCATTAATCATCCATCCATCCATCCATCCATCATTCCATCCCATTCTGAGAATGATGGATAATTGATCTGTTTTGTCTTTGTGGTATGTGGAACCTTTTGATTTTTGATTGATATTATTATTGATTATCTAATCTAATCATCGACATATAACTCATTCCTTGACATGTATGTCATTTGAATATGATTGGATTTGGTTAAGTATTATGCTATGCAGAACTTTTCATTTGTCTGTCTACTACTGGATCAATTTCCATGAAATTTTCAGGAAATGTGCAAGGTGGTCCAGAATAGTTCCCATTAAATTTAGGTGAATGTAGGTCAGAGGTCACAGTCACCAAAAATGTGTTTTTATAATGATAAGAGATAGGGCAAATCAGGTTAAATGTGTGCAAGGGGGCGGGGTTTGTTGTGCCGGGCAACACTTGTCTTTGAAATGATAGGTTGGTTTTGTTTGTTGAACCTTTCTGAGTTGTATGAATAAATAGATTTTACCTATAGCTTCTCTGGTCTAGCATTTAGCTTGGGAATTGGGAAAGGATGAAGGGAGCATATTATGTGCGTCTCAGTTAACTGAGGGGACTTAACAACAGCACACAGCACAGCATTATCAGAAGGCTTTCATCTACATAAACAGTCCGTAGACCTCTATCATGGGATTAGAGGTGCTTAAAGAAAACAGGGTTTCTAACATCTCCACTGGGGGAAAAAAAAAATCATTGTTTTCAGACCTACACTGTTCATGTGTATAAGAGTAAAAACCTTTAGGAAATATGCATTTCTCCAGATCCCAGATGCATGTTTACATGGCATCAGTATAGAAAACTCATAGGTTTTTTTGTCTTTATTGCCTTCATCCACAATACCAGCCTGTTTAGTGTGTGAGTGAGTGTACTGTGAAAATCATCTCTAGGTTCTTTGTTTCCTCTGTTTTCTTCATATGCAGTACGGCTCCATCACGGCAGAACACCTGTTAAGCTCACAGATGCATCTGACTGATGCCAACATGTGTGAACATATTGAACCTTGAGCCAAGTGATGTTCTTTGTTCACCTTTAAAGTGGCTCCTAATAGCATGAACATCACAGTTTTTCTTGTCATTGTTTCTCATTTCTTTGACCAAAATGCTATGGTACATTCACATTTTGTTCGGATGTACCACATATACCCTGTTGTCTCGTCCTATCATATGAACCCACCATATCCTCACTCGGGTCACCCTTCATGAGTCTCCAGTTCATCTCAGGGCTTAAATTCAATTCAATTAACTTTATTGTCAAATCACCATACAGAGAATCGAAATGTTGTTTCTCTCTGGCCAGTGCAAAGTGTGCAAATACACATAAAAACCTATATAAGACATATAATAAAAGGGTAGAAGTAAAATAAATATCTGTCTATTTGTGCGTTGAGTAGACAGTGAAAGTACAGTCAAAAAGGTGAACTGACATGTGCAAATAGGCATTAAAAACATAAAAAAAAAATAGCAGATGCCTTATGTAGGATGCCCTGACTTTATTTTGGGAGGTGGGGAGTGGGCGAAGGGTAGGGTCGGAGCTCAGCTTCCTCATAGCCTGATGGAAGAAGCTGTTTAGCAGGCTGGTGGAATGGGCCCAGAGTCTCCAGTACCTTTTCCCTGACGGCAGGAGGCTGAAAAGGCAGGCTGTGTGATGGGTGACTGGGGTCGCCTGGAATACTTGGTGCTCTGTGAGTGAAGAGGGTGTTGAAAATAATATATAGACACTCTCACATCTATGGGCAATTTAGATTAACCAATGAATCTATCAGTGCATGTCTTTGGATGGTGGGAAAACCAACACAGACACGAGGAGAACATGTAAACTCCACACAGAAAGGTCTGGACCCTCTTTCTGTGAGGCACGAGTGCTAACCACTGCACCACTGTGACATGATGTTTGGATGTTTTAAGTATGTACAATTCTCTGCTGTTTCCTATATTACCAGTTACCTATGTCATATTGATCTAAACCTATCGCAATGAATCTCTGTAAAATAGTCTCACCCCCTTAATATTTGGGTGTTCGTTCATCGCATAAATCTTTACCTGGAAAATGGTTAAAAATATAAAATAAGTTGCTATAATATGTCAAGCATATTTCTATACATTTCCATTGGACATTGTTTTCGTCATATGACACCCACCATATCAAGCCTTGGCAGAGGTCTGTTGTCTCTGACTGCCTTGTTTGGAATTACAAAACATGATGTAAATGTAGCAAATGACAGAAGTACTTGTCATTCTGATGGTAGTGACATGTTTACTGACAGATAATTACTTTTGAGAAATGAAATAAGGATTGCGAACAAGAGAATGTCTTTTGCATTGTTTGAGAAATGCACTTACTGTTTTGCAAATATGTCAAGGATGATTCAAGAAATATACTAAAGCCAATGAGAAAAAAATAATATGTGTAATTATAACTTTATTCTTTCTGCAGCACATCTTGGATTTTGTCCACCCAGGGTACAATTCAGCAAGATACTTAATGTTGTATTTTGGCTTAAGTTTTGATATCTCAACTGCAGTGACCTCTGCAGTGTGGCTTCAGTGAGTTGTTTTAGTCTTATATGTGAATTATTCAGGTCCAGTATAAATAGAGCTGCTCAGTGAGGGGGCTGCTGGGTTAAACTGGCTCTCAGTGTGAGTCTCTAAAGGTGAGCTGTAGTTTTAACTCAGCAAACACGGATGAGACCAGAGTGCCATGCTGCTCCCCCCAAGAGCTGTCAACACAGCTTTGTTGAATGATTCATGCTCTACTCTGTCTGCTCCTATGTAGCAAACAGAATGGACGATGTCTTAGTACAGCACGGTACTTCAAACATGTACTATGGGTTAACCCCCCAGGCCTGTTTTCTGGCCTACACACATACAGCCCAGATTTCCAATATTTCATACACATTTTAAGGCCAGACATTCCTGCAGGATTCATATGAAGCCTGTTAAATATTTTGGTATAAAACATTTATAACTGGAAAAACACTTTGATAGTGTAGACCTCCGCCAAGGCTGAACCCCCCTACCCCCCCCCACCCCCAAAGTAAGGAGGTCCGCCAAAGAAGTTATGTTATTGCTTTTATCAGACTGTCTGTCTGGCTCTGTACAACATAACTGAAAAAGGTATGGTCGGATTTCCATTCGGATTCCATTCGGATCACTTTGAAATGTTACGGCTTACCGCTTACCGATCCCTTGACCGGGGATGGTCGTGGGGGCACTCCAGGGCTAAGCACACCACCTCCTTCCACCTCACTCTGTCATGTGCCAGTGCTTGCGTCTCAGCAAAGGGAAGGCCGGTCCATTCCTTGATGTTGTCATCCCATCGTTTCCTCTGTCTGCCTCTTTTCCTTTTCCCTTCCACTGTTCCCTGTAGAATCACCTTGGATATTCCTTGGCTTCTGGTCACATGTCCATACCATTTTAGTTTTCTTTTTTTGACTATGCTCAGGAGGTCTTCAAGGTGTCCTTTTCCGATGGCTAGTTTGATAGTGTTTCTAACTTCTGAGTTGGTAATATGGTCTTGGTAGGTTAGATTTAGTAACATTCTATAACATCTCATCTCTACTGATAAAATTCTCCTTTGCAGTTCAGCTGTTAGGGTCCAAGACTCACATGCATAAAGAAAAATAGAGATGACCAGTGCCCGCATCAGTCTTACTTTGGATTTCAGACTGATGTTCTTGTCTCTCCAGATGGGTCTCAGTCTAGCCATGGCTGTTGTCGTCTGTGCTGCACGAGATATAACTTCTGCCTTTGATCCCTCCTTGTTGATTATGGAGCCAAGGTACTTAAACTGTTCAACTGCTTGAAGCTCTTCCTGGTTAACTACTACCTTTGTTGTAATTGGCTTGTCGCTGTTTGTCATAAGCTTGGTTTTCTCTGCACTGATCTCCATTCCGTATCTCCTGGAGGTAGTGTCCATTGATTCCACAAGATTGGCCAGTTCTATTTCCCCTCCTGCCAGCCCAACTATATCGTCCGCAAAGCGGAGATTTGTTATGTTCCTCCCCCCTATACTAACTGTGCCGTGGTGGTTCTCTAGAGCATCTGTCATGATTCGTTCTAAGTAGACGTTGAAGAGCATGGGTGATAGTAGGCATCCTTGCCGTACACCAACAGTTGTCCTAAACCATTCTCCTGCTGTGCCCTGTATGAGAACTGCACTACTGGACTTGCTGTAGAGTTGTTGGATGCAGTTTGTTAGTTTCCAGCCCATGTTGTACTTCTTCATGGTTGCCCACAGGGCGTCATGCCACACCCTGTCAAATGCCTTCTTATAGTCCACAAATACATGGTAAAGGCTCTGCTGGTGTTGGAGATACTTTTCGTCTAGTGCTCGTAGGTTGAAGATCTGTTCTGTGGTGCTCCTTCCACTACGGAAACCTGCTTGCTCCTCCGCAATGACCTCTTCAGCCTGAGGCTTCAGTCTGTTTAGGATTACCCTCAGCATCACCTTGCTAGCATGACTAATAAGGCTGATTGTTCTGTAGTTTTGGCATTGCTGAAGGTTCCCTTTCTTTGGTAGCGCTATAATAAGTGACTGTGTCCAGGGTGTTGGCCAGTTTCCACTTTCCCATATCTTATTGCATATCTTGGTCAGCAGTTCTATCGTTGCCTCTCCCCCGTTCTTAATTAGTTCCGCCGGTACGTTGTCCACCCCGGGAGCTTTCCCATTCTTTAGGTACTTTATTGCTGCCTCCACTTCTTCTTTCAGGATCGGAAAGTTGTCATCCATCACAGGTTCTTGGACCACAAGAACCTCGGGGTCACCTTGAGACTGGTGGTTGTACAGCTCCTGGCAGTACTCAGTCCATCTAGCCATTATCTCCTGCTTCTCTGTTAGGCATTTTCCCTCTTTACTCTGGATCATTGTGCTGTGGCTTGATTTGTTCTGTTTAGTGAGGTTTTTCACAATTTGGAATGCCTGTCTACTGTTGTTTGTTCTCAAGTTATTTTCTATCTCTGCACATTGTTGTTCTATCCACCCTTCTTTTGCTTTTTTAATGTCTTTCCTGATCTTCTTGTTTATTTCCCTGTATTCTGCTGATTTGCCTGTGCTCCTTTCTTTCTTCAGTTCCCTACGTGTGTCGCACATCTCAAGGATTTCATCTTTCATCCACGATTTCTTTTTGCGCCGAAGGGAGCCTATCGTGGTTATTGCTGTCTCCGTCATTACTGAGTTAAAGGCATCAGTCAGGACGTCTACATCTTCCTCTACTACTAATAAGGGTGCAAACTTCCCACCTAATGTGGCTTGGAAGGTCTTGCATATGGCTGGATCTTCCAGTTTCTCCAAGTCAAATTTTAGTCTAGAGTTTTGAGGTTTTCTAGATCTTTTGAGTCTAGCTCGGAAGTTCATAATAACTAGATCATGGTCACTTCCCACATCTGCACCAGGGAATGTCCTCGTTTTAGCTCTGTTAATACTCGTGCGGAAACGGTTTTGCACAAGGATATAGTCAAGTTGATGCTTCCTACCATTTGGTGCGTGCCACGTCCAGCACCGGGATGGCTTGTGTAATCCCAGGGTGTTTGCTATTACTAAGTTGTTTTCACTGGCAAACTCCAGTAACCGCCTTCCTCTCTCGTTAGTTATTTCGTTGCAGGATGGGCCACAGTGCTCACTCCAGTCCTTTTGTGCATCTACTCCTACTTTGGCATTCCAGTCGCCTTGCACAATGAGGATGTCTTTCTTGTTGACCTTTTTGATAGTGTCCTGGAGTTGTGCGTAGAACTCCTCAATTTGTTCCTCATCATAGTCAGAGGTAGGTGCATAAACCTGAATCACTGTTATGTTAAATGGCGATGCCCTAAGCCTAATGGAAATGAGTCTACTGGATATGGTGTGGCATCCCATCACTGCTCCCTTGACGGAGCTATTCACAAGAAATCCTACTCCGTTTGCATGCCTGTCTTGCTCTCCACTATAGTAAAGTATGTGTCCCTCCTCAGTCTGAAACTCTCCAAAATTCTTCCATCTTACTTCACTAAGTCCTACAAGTTGCCACATGTAATAACTGAGCTCGTATGTCAGTTCCTTAAGTTTCCCTACTTGTGCAAGAGTTCGCACGTTCCATGTGGCAATGGCGATGTTTCCTCTTCCTCGGATTTTGTTCTGCACGCTCGCATCAGTAGTGTACTTCTCACCTCCGTCCTGATGTGCGGCGGTAGGCGCGGTCCTTTGTGACCCGGGCGCCGACCGAGCCGGTGTGAATTTTGGTAGGGTGCTCATCCATAAAGTGTATCTTGGGCAGTGTGGCCTGGTGGTGCCCATCTCCTCTCCAGGCCTGACCATAGCCGACATCCTCCTGCCTGGTGGCTCGCCCTGGTCACAGGCACGAGGCCGTTGCTTCCTGCCAGTGGAAGCCTCCGCCCTGACCGTTGACCTCACACTGGAGGTCTTCCGCTCAACGGTGCCGCGCCAACACCGTCCCCTCACGTCGTTTGGCCAGCCAGCTGAGGCCGTTGCCCGGGGGTTGGCACGAGGAGCCAGACGTGAGAGGTATTTTTTTTTGGGAGATGGGTGTGTCCAGTGTGCTCACCACTCTATGGGACAGGAGTGTGGCAAGTGGAGATGGTGTGCTTAGCCACTCTATGAGGACAAGAGCGCAGCTGCTAAGCTACACTACCCAGAGCCCCCTAACCCCCTTGAAATGTTACATTGCGGTAAATAGAGAATACATTTCAAAGTCTTCCAGAATCCAGGATCTCTTCTGGATCTTTATCAAAATCTAATCAATTGGTTCTGGTGTCATTGCCAAGCTATCTTGAAAGTTTGATTGAAATCCAACCATAACTTTTTGAGTTATATTGTACAAACACACACACACAGACGGACAAACAAACAAACATACAGGTGGCAAAACCATAACAATTTGTGGGAGCCTGAAGGTTCTGCGCAGGATCTTAGCTGTTCCTAGCAATGCGCTCTTTTGTACAGAGATCTCTGATGTTGTTCCTGGTATCTGCTGGAGCCATTCTCCCAGCTTGGGGGTCACTGCCCCTAGTGCTCCGATCACTACTGGTACCACTGTTGCCTTCACACTCCACATTTTCTCTAACTCCTCTTTCAGCCCTTGGTATTTCTCAAGCTTCTCGTGTTCTTTCTTTCTGATGTTGCTATCACTGGGGACTGCTACATCTATCACCACCACTGTCTTCTCATGTTTATCCACCACCACTATGTCAGGCTGATTGGCTATCACCATCTTGTCAGTCTGGATCTGGACGTCCCACAGGATCTTGGCCTGTTTGTTTGTCTGTCACCTTTGGGAGGGTCTCCCATCTTGACGCTGGGACCTCCAGTCCATACTCTTTACAGATGTTTCTCTACAGTATATATATATATATATATATATATATATATATATATATATATATATATATATATATATATATATATATGTGTATATATATATATATATATATATATATATATATATATATATATATATATATATATATATATATATATATATATATATATATATATATATATATGTGTGTGTGTATATATATATATATATATGTGTGTATATATATATATATATATATATATATATATATTAATATTATAAAAATTAGGACCAAATAGGATATAAAATGTTACCTAGGAGTCATATTTGATCTGTAAAACATTATAAAATTATATTATATACTGTGTCCTGGAAATACTGAGCTTCTTCAACAATCTGTGGACATATATGAATTAATGAGCACTCTGGAGACAATAATTAACATACTCTGAACTGACAGATGAAATAATTTAATTTACATTGCAATGTAGAGACAATATATATATATAACATAGCGATAGCCAGTGGTTGTCTAATCTTTAGGCCGACTTGTCAAGCCTCTTATACCTGTTCATATGCTGAAATACAGATTTGACCTTTTAACAACAGGCCAAATATGGCAAGTAGCTGGAGTTATGTTCAAGACAAGGTTTCAAAAGGCAAGTAACTGGAGTTACACAGAAAGAAAAAAAAAAAAGAAGATGAGTCAACAGTCTCTTCGTCGACAGCTAGTTGATTGACAGATGCCATCTGGCCGCAGTAGAATGAAGTTATAAAGAATGGACTTTAGAATTCCTCCACAACGGCTATAAATAAAACATTGTTAAATGTGATGATCCTATGGGTTTTCTATTCCAGACATGCAGGTTTTTCATGAAGCAGCAGTTTCATTCCAGGTTGTGTGTACCTCATCGTATCCAGTCACATTACATTCTGAACCTGCCCATTTAAACACATATACAATGCAGTGATCATTTTTATGAAACACTCTGAATATTTCCTTCACTTCCCAAGTGTACCTGTGAGAGAATAAAAATGTGTAAAAAATAAATACATAAATAAAAAATAGTGGCTTGTAATTTATGTGTCCTATTTTCCGTGTTACATATGGATTCTTGTACAAAATTTATATAAGAATGTGTGTACATGGTTAAAATCAGTAGAAAGCAAATTAGAGAACAATTTAAATATTTTGAGCATATGAAATTCAAGCATTTTCTTCAATTAAAAAGTAAATACTTCAAAGAGCATACAGATAAATGAACAAATCATGATTAAAATATTGTCATCAACTTTGTCCCTGTTTACAATTAAAATAAATTCTCCATAAAGCCATCAACCTGTTTCATGGTCCTCTTTTGTTCATGAATTATTCACTATCCCAGACATCAATTTTAAGCATGTACATTAATTTCAAGCAATTTCTTTTGTCTTGATCTTAAATCTGAGCATGGCAATGAATTCCCCATATGTGAAAACCTATAAGAGCACATTACATTTATGTTTTTCCCTTCTACAGTCAAAAAGATAAGTAATTCATTAGATTTTGACCTGGCTGTGGTGGCCATATTGGATTTGTCTATTTTGAGGCATTATGGGACATTTCTGAGCCTGGCATAAAGAAGATTTGAATTCATCACCCTTCAAAACCCCTAAAACACTGTATGCCAAAAATTTAAATGAAATGCCTTCAGAGATAATCTTATTTGAAAACTGACCCTGACTTTAGGAAAACTCACTTTCAAGCAATATTCCAATTTTCACAGACAGATAGGTACTTTATTGATCCCTTACAGGAAATTACTTGGCTACTACAGCAATAGAGCTGCAGTAACAGGCTGTCCACCACAGACACCAAACAAGAATTCCATGAAATACAGAAACAGAATGCTTCTGTATTGCAGTTGTTGGGTTTGAGGTTTTAATAAACCAAAAATCAGCCAAATGACAACAAAGAAAATGCTTGGTATATCCCACCATGCATGTCATGAATCTATAAAAGGTGTTGATTTCACCTTTTCTGTTGAATTACATGAATAAAACCACATTTATACGATATTATAATTTTCCAATATTCACATTTTTAGTCCCATGTCCTGTTTTTAGTGACCAGTTTAATAGCAGCACGCATGTATAAAGTATTTGATTTATCTGTTAGTTGTGATCATTATAAGTAATAATTTGGATAATAATAAATGGTTAAATGTGAAGCATACATACAGTAATCAAGTTGTCAGCTGTTTTGGGATGGTTATTTATTCTGTATACTTTCATTCACAAAATCCACAAAACCATGATGGCAGTGCCATATGGCTTTAGCTTATCATATGATTCCATATGTTAGAGCATATGATGCAGTAATGCCTGGGGTATGAACTATAGGGGAATTAAAGGGGGCTCAGCTCTTCTTAATAAGACACCCTGTGATATCTTAGTGTCTCTTAAACATTGACGTTGTGCAGTTTTTGCTATGAAATGAATCCCAATTTTCCCATATCTATATCATCATCACTCGTGTTTAATATTTAATATCAGGCTTTTATTGATGATCAATGTATGAGGGTGGTTCATAGTCACTACAGCGCCTGTACGAGCTGTAAAACTCAGGAATATAATGATGTATTATTCCACACAGGAGGGTGGATTAGTAAATGCTCGCACTCTACCTGCAATAAAGTATACTAGTGTCATTACTGAGCTGAACAGCACCTCTTCTTCATGCTACACCCAGGAGTGGCTTTTTTCATCTTACTTCAGTAGAAAGAATATTGTTGGATAAATCGAGTGATTGATAAATATACAATGTTACTATTGACCATGAAGAAGTGAAAAAATAGGCTCTACTCAAAGACATTTTGTTATAGTTTAGACACTGAGTGTCTTGTTTTTTGTGTTTTTTCTGTCATAGTTAGTGTCTGGGCTTTTATTTTGTAATGTTGGTTCATGTTCACTCTCCCCTGTTTTACTTCCTGTCACCAGTGTTTGACACGACTCTTTCACGCCCTCTATGTGTTTCACCTGGTGTCTGGTGTATAAATATGTGTATATTCCTTATATTTATATTAATATCTGTACCTTATACTCCTTACATTTATATAAATATCTGTACTTTATACTCCTTACATTTATATAAATATCTGTACTTTATACTCTTTACATTTATATAAATATCTGTACTTTATACTCTTTACATTTATATAAATATCTGTACTTTATACTCTTTACATTTATATAAATATCTGTACTTTATACTCTTTACATTTATATAAATATCTGTACTTTATACTCCTTACATGTATATAAATATCTGTACTTTATACTCTTTACATTTATATAAATATCTGTACTTTATACTCTTTACATTTATATAAATATCTGTACTTTATACTTCTTACATTTATATAAATATCTGTACTTTATACTCCTTACATTTATATAAATATCTGTACTTTATACTCCTTACATTTATATAAATATCTGTACTTTATACTCTTCACATTTATATAAATATCTGTACTTTATACTCCTTACATTTATATAAATATCTGTACTTTATACTCTTTACATTTATATAAATATCTGTACTTTATACTCTTTACATTTATATAAATATCTGTACTTTATACTCTTCACATTTATATAAATATCTGTACTTTATACTCTTTACATTTATATAAATATCTGTACTTTATACTATTTACATTTATATAAATATCTGTACTTTATACTCTTTACATTTATATAAATATCTGTACTTTATACTATTTACATTTATATAAATATCTGTACTTTATACTCTTTACATTTATATAAATATCTGTACTTTATACTCTTCACATTTATATAAATATCTGTACTTTATACTCTTTACATTTATATAAATATCTGTACTTTATACTATTTACATTTATATAAATATCTGTACTTTATACTCTTTACATTTATATAAATATCTGTACTTTATACTATTTACATTTATATAAATATCTGTACTTTATACTCTTTACATTTATATAAATATCTGTACTTTATACTATTTACATTTATATAAATATCTGTACTTTATACTCCTTACATTTATATAAATATCTGTACTTTATACTCTTCACATTTATATAAATATCTGTACTTTATACTCCTTACATTTATATAAATATCTGTACTTTATACTCTTTACATTTATATAAATATCTGTACTTTATACTATTTACATTTATATAAATATCTGTACTTAATTCTCCTTACATGTATATAAATATCTGTACTTTATACTCCTTACATTCTCAGAATAGACTCATTACTTCTTCAAACTAATAGAGTGTGACAGTGACAGCCTGAAGCTTCATATTCCCTGTTCAATATGAGCCACTGAGTCCAGGTGTGGTCAGAGTGAAGTAACAACACAGTCAAAGTCAAAACACGCTGTCTTTAATAACATCAGGTACTGAATGAAGAGTACAAGAGCTGCAGACAGGGATAAAGAGCTGCAATTCAAGTGAAATAATGGAGCACTCAAGCTAAGTCACATTGAGAGGAATTGTCATCATTCCTATCCTTTTTAAACTGAGTGCTAAAATGCAAAGTGACGGTAGTAGTGATGGAAATAACAAGAATCTCCTTTTAATAATAGAATTAGGAAATATATAATGCCATTGTGTAAGCCGAGCAATGAGATCCCAAATGAGGCTCATTAATTCCCAAAAAACTGATGGATCTTTAAAGGTAATGGAGTAATTCTTCCTGTGAATAGTCCATTTAGAGAGAAAAAAAGGGGGGAGAGAGTGGGTGAGAGAACAGAGAGAGAAGCAGAAAGAGTTCAGGTATAGAGAAGTACCTGTCAATGCTGACAAATGTGAAGAGACAGACAGACTTCGGCAGAGCGGCTTTGTCACTCAGCATTAAAATGTCATCATTAAAGGGCATTTCTTTTAGCTGCAGATATAGAATCATTATGTAAAGATAATAACTTTAGTAAATAGAGGTACCTTTTCTGTAAAAGCCAGTAGTTTTGAAATAAAATCAAATATTTGCATAGTGCATATAAAGACTAAAACGTGTTCTCTGTTGTCTTTAATGGTGGCCTTTTCAGATCTATAATTTAATTCTACAACTAGAATATAACTCACCACTAATGTGGGTATTTTACAAAATTGATATTTTGTTTTCTCCACATGGGTTCCTCCCTCCTGTCTAATGCACCTGAAACGTCAAATTCAGTGTAAATCAATGTATGATCTGCAGTAGTAATACGTTTGGGAGACGGTCTGAAACGGTGTTAGGGACAAATAGAATACTCTTCAACTGAGGTAACACTTGAAATAACTTAAGTTTACAACTTCTCTCATTGTTCATTTTTCATATTTGTTAGACAGACGTCAGACAGATGGAAAAAAGACTTGATTCTTTTACCTTGACATGTTTGGACTACAGCCTGTAGGTGTCCTCAGAAAGGTCACTTGTTTTTGTGATGTGTCGTCAACTGTTTTATCCTGATTTTTGAGGGAATGGAGCCAATGCTTCCCACTATAGCCTGCCATCCCACCAGTTTTGGTGGGTCGATGTATAAACGACCTGCAATGACCGTTTTTTTTTAACTAGCCTGCCCACAACTCTGACCACAAGAAATATATATATATAGTAGTCAATGGTCTTTATGAACATCACATGACCTTACTCACATACCTGCATTTATTTCTGTGTTAAAATCTGATGTCATTGTTTGTAAGTTAATATGTTGAGAAAATATTTTTGTCTTGCTGCATCATTCAGAAGTTATCAACATGCAGCATCTAAACCAGGGGTCGACAACCTGTAACACCCAAAGAGACATTTGAATCCAGTTTCCAGGGAAACTAAAACATTGGGAGCCGCTCTTCATCTTTAAAAATCTCAGTGAATGTGTCCCAAACCTTACTTTTTTGTTTGTATGTTTCCAGAGCTTCCACTCTCCCAACTTGACTTACTCTCTTCCTCCCTCCATACCGTAGGATACTGACCACGTTGTATGTCACCTTCACGAAGCAGGTGTTGTCCCGTTCTTGGAAATAAACATTGAAAATGAAGCTCACTGAAACTGCTCCTTGTGTTCTAAGGGAAGTTAACCCCGGCCCGGGAGGAGGACAGCATTTTCCCCTGATTCCCTGACTACGGTCAGGATAACGTTAGGAACGGTTAATAATATGTTTACAATAATAACACAAAAAAAGATCGAAAAAGTTCATTTTGGGATCCATGAACTTCTAGTTCATAATTTGTAAGAATGAACGATGAACTGAACTAATTCATATTGAGTAACTTGAACTGAACTTTGAACTAGTTCCTAATCAAGGTGAACTTTCCCAACACTGTTGCTAATAGACAAATTAACAGATAAACACTGGCAAAACATTACTCTTTGGAAGCGTAATTAGTTAATGGTGATGGTGGGGGATCCTTGGTGGATTACTGACTTCAATGACCGTGGGTTCTGCCCAGTCTGTGATGTGGTTGTGTCTTTTGCAGTGATCTGTTACAGCTGATTTCATATTCTGTTATGTATTTGTCTTGGTTTTGCTGACAACAATACTTCACAGAAACAAGTGACACTTCTGAGGAATGCTACAGGATATAGCACAAATATGTCAAGGTGAAAGAATCAACTCTTTTCCATCTGTGTAACAAATAAAAAAGGCAATCTGGATAACTTCCAGCAGATCGTAAGAACCTAATAGAACTATTCTGTCACTGTTGCTTGTCACCTTCATAACTCAGATTGTCTGTATGTTGTTTGAAGTCAACACTAAATAATGGTTTAGGACAAGATAACTTTATCACAGCAGGTGATTGATACAGAGGGTGGCATAGAATAAGACTAAAAATACTAACTAGAAAAGCAGTGAGAATGCACAGACCTCCATCAAGACAGATCAGTATCAACATGTCCTGGAAATTTCAGCAAAATGCGTTCATAACTTTTTGCATTATGTTGCTAACAGACATATATGACAATATAACCTCTATCATCCTTGGCAGAGGTAATAAAACTACTAACTTGTGCATACGATGTACTCAACACAATAAAACACAATAATAAAAGTGAGAAAAGTGAAGATATCTCACAAAAACAAAATGCAAAAATAGACTTTCTTTTTGACTGTTTTAAAAATGAGGCCTGGGTAAGAATATAGGAATTAAAAATGCAAAATTAAATGCAGTTTTACTCCATCTGTAAATATAAACGGCTCATTCTATAGTCATAGTAAAAAATATCCTTGTTTTCAGCTGATTTATATACTGACAAAAAAACCGATCAGTTTCATCAACAACTAGTTAATAATCTGCAGTCAGTTCTATTTGTTGTTCTATTTTTGTGAAACTCTCCATAAATACAAAGCATAAGGCAGGGAGATCAGCAGAAAAACCAGACTCCATGGAACGGATACAGAGCAGACCTCGATGACAACGATATGACATTGATAAGGTCAGACTCAGCATGAAAATGAGGGGCTGGTTCGGGGGCTTGTGTGCACAGGATATGGCGCCCGAGTGTGATTCTCCAATTGTATGCACAGAAGGGGATCTGCTGAGCCATCAGCTCATCAGATGGCATTGAGGTCAGCGGTTGCTTATCATCGACCAGAACTGTAAGACTCATTTCATGGTCCATCTCAACTAACATTATATTCAATTTATGAACATTATGATCCATTTCTCTAAATAAATCCAGCTAAATCCTATGTTTAGCGCCTTTGAGCTCTAAATATTTTGGACTTTCCTTTGTATATGTGGTGAGTGTTCAAACTAATGTTGTTGATTTCACATGTACTGTGACTGGAACATAACATAACATCATTCATAGCAGTGCTGTATGGTGAGTCTCATACTGGTGAAGCATCAGATCTACAAATATACGAATCTAAAGGAATATCTTAGGCTGAATTTCATTTCACCCCTTACCCCTTCAAACAGAGTTATAAGGCGTAGGGCTTGAAAATCAACCCGTATGAATTAGGACACCCCTTCAACACCCGCCTACGTCATCGGTTCGCTCCGCCAGTTGTTACATAACCAAAAATGAATACACTGATGTCAGCTTGAACTGTTGTTTTTGTAATAATGATCATCAAATACTTCTACATTTATTTTTTTATTGTAATATTGTTAAACAATTTCTTCCAGACCTTAGTTTTTTTTTTTTTTACCTTATTACTTATGTTATTTTCACCCTTAAACATATTTTCTTTTAATAGGAAAACCCTACTGATTTATCTTGTGAATTTTATTTAACTTTTATGTTATACAAGATAGGTTCTTCATTCATAAGCAGACTTGGCCCATCTTTAATGTTTTTATTTTAGAAAAGACCTGTCTTTTCAACTCATTAATATTTGTACATGATAATAACACTAAACTTCTAAATATTATTATATTCCTCTTGTCCTATGTGTTTTATTTTCCTTGTTGTTGTTAATTATCACTAACTTGTATCAGTCACCTGCTCTCATCTTTCCTGTCAGATGACCTAGTAATTGCCATAAACACCAAAATACATTTTCAATCAAAAAATATGTTGGATATGTACTCTTCCATTCTGAGATGAACCCATAAAGACCCAAACATCCACTGGCAAACAAAATAATTTACTAAAATAAAATTTTAAATACCTGTTGAGGTACTAATCTTTTCAACCCATGCAAATAAGTATCTGTCTATTGGTGGATTGCTTCTGTAAATATGCATTACAAAACCAGAGCCACTTGGACCATTTTATTTGCAGTTATAGTAAAGCATCACAGTTTATGCAAGAGCAATTTTTTTTTCATCTGCCTATGTTTGGTTGAAAGCTTTGTCAATCCCCTTCCTGTTGAGTATACTTGTAAATAAGATAATATTGACAATTACTATAATTAAACTGGTATTTGTGCTGGAATTAAAACTTCCTCCTTAGGTGAAAATAACCGTTTGAGCCTGCTGTTTTTATTGGCGATGATAAAAAGGAGAGAGAAATGACATGCAACAAATGTCACCTGATTGGAGAAGCAAACTAGAATAAGTACTGCAGTGCAGGTTTGGCAAGTGTTCCTTCATAAGTGTCAGTGACCAGAGTTATATGACTGCCTTTGGATTCATCACTTCTAAGAGAAGTCTAAGCCCATTTTTCAAGGTTAAAAAAAAAAGAAAAAAGAAATATAGGACAAACTGAAATTTGACATGATGATTACCTACATTCAATGGATCACCAAAATGATTTAAAAGGACATTAATGTCCATACTAAGCACATAAAATCCATCCAATAACTTCAATTTCAGTAGGATACATCCTTTGGGAACTAGGATTGTAATTTAGTAGCACTTGATGAAAAACTGGGAGACCACTGGAGTCAGTGTGATTCATCGTAGTAAAGGTTCTGTCAATGTTACTACAGAACTGACGAATGATACCATAGTAGCTGAGATAGTTCAGAGCAGAGAGGTCTGATGGACTGGTGGAGGACTGCTGTATCCATAAAGACTGGTCACTAGCATGCTAAAAATGTGTATATAAATATTTAACAAGAGCAGAAACAGGAAAAAGAGAGATGTTGCAGTTTTATGTGAGGATCTATGATGTAGTCACAGAAAACATTTATGGTTCACATGAATCTTTTAAAGCTCCATAATGGTTTTGTGAGGGAAAAGATTAAAACGTCTGTAGTTGTGTCTCTCAGAAGATGTCGTTATGTTATTGAATTGTAACATTAAGCAGTCCCTCCAGGATTTGGCGGGCATTTTTTTGAGGTGCTTTTTAGGCTTTTGTTGTGGGAGGAAGTGAATCGACTTAGTGAATGATTGGTCACATTTTGCGGGAAAGTCGCAGTGATTGGTTAAAATTGCAACATTGTGCTGAATTCATGGGTATTGACTGAATTTGCAAATCGCAACATCGCAAAATCCTGGAGGATTTGCGATTCCTTGGTTCCAACCTTTTCACTGAACCACACCATTTTAATAAGCACAATGTATTGTATGTATGTTTGACTGTAAGCTGGAAACACAACAACATTTTTCAAGATGTCCACTCTGGAATCCATCTTTAAATGTTTGAATTTTCGACCCGTAAAAACTCAAGTCTCATGTAAACAGAAGGCACTTCCAATAAAATATTTAGTTGATTTCTAAGCAGGTTACTAAGACATGTCTGACTGATATAGTCAGACATAGACATAGATATAGAGTCCTGACCATGTGTGGTATGAGACAGATGACCGACTATAACATGAGAAGATGTGATCTGCTCTTGTACCTTGGTGCATCCAGAGTGAAATTAGAGAGAGAGAGAGAGAGAGAGAGAGAGAGAGACAGGTACGTTGTGGTACTTACAGAGAAACCTATCTATGAATTATTCATTCCACACCCTGGCCTTACAATTTATTAACTCACATTTTATTCTTCTTCCTTTTCTGGAATGTTCCGTTAAAGCTGTCAGACGGACATTTAACTCATCCGTCAAACGTTGCACTTTTGAATATTTCTATTACATGATGACACAACAGTCACCTTGAAATAAAATATATCTGATAAAATAGGAATCCTCTGATGTTACCTGTACATAACTGTAATGTTTAATTGATACCTATGCTGTACTTTCATAATAAAATATATTGCAATTACCTTAAGTCCAATAAGGGCTGATTTTAAAAAAAATATATATTTTTTTTTTTTTGGTAAAGGAGACGCTAGCCAATGGCTGCTTAGATAAAGAATGAATTTTACCCTCTGGATGACACCATTAATTATATGCAGCAGGGGTCACCAACCCTGATCCTCAAGGGCTGATATCCTGCATGTTGTAGATATATCTCTGTTCTAACACACCAATGATAACCCTTTCATCCAGCTCTGTAGAAGACTTATAATGACCATCAGATGTGACGGAAGAGGGAAACATCTAAAACATGCAGGATAGCAACCCTCAAGGAGACTCCTGAAATGCAGTCTAAGATCAAGGCTATCTGAATGTTCAGTTATCTGGTGTCAACTCCACAAGTCACCAAGATTCAAGATTTTATTTGTCATTGTCAGGACAACAAAATTAAGTTGGAGCCAACAGCACTGTGTTGTTCATACTTAAAAAAGTGCTATAGTAAAAGTCCTATGGTGCAGTGAAATATAAAGTTGAAGTTAGAGTCAAAGTGCCACCAGTGCCCCCCAAGTTTATGTCGCCTTCAGACCCCCCCCATGTGGGTACATGTGAATCCCAATAGTTCATAACTTAGACGTAACCTTCATATCTCTGATCTTCTCCAAATACCTTCATATATGAACCTCTTCCTTTCACCTCTGCCTTATTTAATTTTTTAATCTTAAATCTTGATTTATTCATCACTTTCCTGCATGTTGATATTACGCTGTTGCCCATAGCAACCAGTAGCAGCTTAGCCTTCCACATATGTCATGTTCTAATGCCATATTTCCACATTCGTCATTATGTTGGGACTTTTTACTCATGCCGGTCACTTCAGGGATGCATTCCATTCACACTCAAGACTGATTAAAGTCATATTTAATGTATAATATGAACAAGCACACAAAAAAAATGTATTTCACCCAAAAATCCAAATTGTCCATTAAGACTTGTTTTGTTTGTGCATACAGTCTAAGATGATTTTGGACACGATATAACTAAACAAATCAAGTTAATAAAAAACAAAAACAAAACATTACATCAGTAGTAGTTTCACAGTATTGGCCCAACACATCAAACTCTGTTCCTACAGGTTGTTTCAGGCCATCACCTCTAATTTTGCAACCAATCCATTTTGTCTACATCTTGTCCAACTTGTTTGTTCTGTTTCTGTTCAGTGAGTAATTGTCCTGTTTCCCCCTGTTATCTACTCAACCTGCTTTCTTTTTCCATCAGAAAATGAGCACACAGCAGTCACATTAACAAGCAAAAAATTGTGGAAATTGTTCAGTTCAAAATTGTAAATGCAGATCTATTTTGTGCATTTAATTCAGACCCAGAGGTTTTCCCAGAGTGCATTGATAATGAGTGCTGTGCTAGCTGGGATGCCCTTGTTAACAAACATTAGCTCATATTTCACCATCCCTGCAGAATCTTATTTCCTCAACTGATGAAACTTTGTACTCTAAATGTCACCTCTCCTTGGGTGCATCCCTTCCATAGGGGTAGCTTGTAAACAGGCATGTCAGACAACAGCTTTTGGGCCCCAGGATGTTTGGGACCCTGCGGGTTGAAGAAGTTTAACCCACAGCAGTGTCTCCAAATGTTGCAACAGCCTGTTTATTATGTTTCAGTTAAATCTACTTTTTGTTCTGTATAGTTATTTGAATCCCAGTTACTGTGGGGTTTTACACCCTAAATGTATCTACTGGCAGTCTTGTTACCATTGCCCTTGTTTGAGCATTTAAAATGTTGGGGGAAAATGCATTCCTGCTTGGATTCGAATATCATAAACCCTAGCATTACTTACTGAGGTCTCAGTTCATATGCACTTGGGGGCACAAATATATGCATTCCAAGGCTCTCCTATCTTATGTATTGGGGGTAAGAGTGGGGGGCAACTAGATACAAACCATTTATGATGATAATCTATATGTAACTCAGAAGTAAAGCTGGAGTCATGTAAGGCATTACAATTCTGGGCTAGTAATAACACTGATCTAAGTAAAATGCTTCCAGAATAAAACTAATGACATGTTACCAAGTGTGCATTGGTGATAAAGAAAACTTGAGTCTTAAATGCTGGTTGGCTCAAGTTTCCAAGATACTGTAAGTCTGGGGTCAAAATGTGAAATTTGACTTTTAATTTTACTGAATATTTTGGGGATTTTTTGTTCATTTCACTGAATATTTTGGTTATTTTAGTGAATATTTGTCATTTATATTCATTTTTGTTTTTGCTGTTTGTTTTGGTCCATCTTGTAGATTATTTGTCAATTTTGTTCATTTTTGTGATTATTTTGTTCCAATAACACTGGTCTACATGTAAAATTCTTCCAGAAAAAAACTAATACTAATTACTGATAAAGAAAACTCCAGTCTTAAATGCTGGTTGGCTCAAGTTTCCAAGGTAACTTTTGTATCAAAAGGTGAAATTCTTCAAATGAACAGGACAGTAGGTTTTAGTCCAAAGGAATATTGGTCTCAGATCTACCAGGTCTATTTCAAACCACTGTCTGCACATTATGATCCATTCACTTTATAGGTTCTTTCTATTGGAACATTTACAAATCCATTGTATACATGTACATAAACCAGCATATATATATGTGGAATACTGTAACACACCATCATATATATTAAACACATGAGCTAACCATCACAAAAGTCATTTGTTTTCTGGTTAACCTGTGTATAATTTAGCACATTTATTGTCTGAAGAAGATAATGTCTAAAAAATTGTAGATCAGTGTTATGTAAGTGACAAATAATCTATTATGTATTACAGTTTACTACAAACAACACCATTTCCCCAACATTGATGGTGAAGCAAGTCAGGTCACAGTCGTTAACACTAAAGAAACATTACAGCCAAAAAAAAACCTAAAGCAGTTGCTCCAGTGCATTTTAACAACCTCTTCCCATCAGTCACAGCTACATATCTTTAACTAGCACCACTGCCTTGTCCTCCATGGTGGCAGTGACAGGCTGACAGATGTCACACTAAGGACATGTTTACCTGTTGGCCCATTTCTGGCAATAGACGAACACTGGTAAGACAAATCCATAACATCCTCAGTTCACCGTGTATGAAGGGCTTCCTTCAGGGTAGACTTTACTGCCAAGGATGCAGGATGTACAGGTGGAAAACAACCTTTGTCCCCAGGGTTATTCAGCTCCTTAACAGACAAGATCCTTGGTTCAACCTCGTCTCATCCCTCAGGGGGGAACTCAGGTTTACTATGCTGTCGCTTATGTTTTTATATTGTGACCCTCGGGGATAAATAAAAGGACCTGAACTGAACTGATATTGGTTTTTAACAGCGCAAAATCCAATAAAATCAATGTGATTTCTTTTTAACCCCTTACCGTTCTAGAGTGATTTTCCTGAAATATACGTCTCCAAATTCAAATTACAGCTGTTCTTAAACCATTTAGAGTACAGATAAAAGAATGGACCCTTTGTAAAGAGAACACCATGTAGTTTGGATGAAAATAGTCACTTTTGCTCTTTATTTGTCAGGTAAAAAGCTGTATACTTAGAATCATCAATACATTTAGACACCCCCCTCCCCCCCAACCTTTTTTTTTTTTTGTGAAAGCCAGGGTGTATGCAGCTCCATTTGATAGATATGGACTGAAACACACCATTGACCAAGAGACCAATGTATTTCCACTTTGCAGTTCAATTTTGAGAACTTTATTTGCAAAAATGCCAGTTTTACAGCATTTTTCTCTGGTCATGTTTATGCGTTTATGCGAGGGGAAAACTGGGAAAACTTATCAAGTTTTTGAAAGTGCTTTCAATACACATATTTTACAAAAATAGATGAAATTAAAATTTGATGGGAAAAAAATCCCCAACATAGATCTGACTGAACTAAGGTTAGAAACCAAAAGCACAACTGAAAACTTGACGTTCAAAAATAAACTAAACTTCAATAACAAACTACAACATAAAACACTCAGAGGATCTTTATCAAATATTAAAGTATTAACTAAAAATCACACAGTAGTAAATTCAAATTCACTCTCGGAGGAAAAAAATTTTAAGCAACAAAGTATCAAAACAAAGGAGGAAATTAGAAAAAAAGACAAGATATCGGAGCTCTTCTAAATAAGACGATAATTGGCTTGGTTCTCTGTAAGACAGGACGAACTAGCAAAGGACAAGGGCTAAAACACCTACTATATATACACACATATAAGGGAGGAGATACAACAAGACACAGGTGACACACATTAGGACAAGGAACAATCATAACACAATGAGGAAACAAGGTTAAAGGTCAGACTACACACAGGACAGAACACAAAAGGAAATCTATCTATCTACATTGAGTGACAGACAAACAGAAATAAAAAAATTTCCTGGAAATGGCAAGGTTGGACAAATATTCCTACAGTTGCTGTGCGTTTGTGGATCTGACATGTGTTTTGGACCTAATTACTTTATTGGATTATGTTCACTGGAGTGTTACGAAAAAAATTACATCACATTTGCCTGGATCAATAGATGACAGGCTTCAAAAGGAAGACAAGCCAAATTTCTCTTATTTGTCTTTTGTTGAAAACAGCCTTTTGTGTGTGTGTGTATGTGTGTGTTGCAGGTGCAGATGCATATTCAAAAAGATGAGTTTGTTCCCTTTCATTTCATGTGCGACAAGTGGAGGTGCATTAATGTGGGATGTGTATACATAGGTGTTATTAAAATAATGTCATCTACCTGTAGGGATCAGAACATAAGACTGGTAAGAGGTTAAATAGCCAAATGTACAAACAGCAGCAGCAACCACTACCTAAATACTAATATTTATCATATATATTTTCATGCATATTCTAATTATGTAAATCCCACATCTTTCATTAAAGCTGAAATAAGCCTCCATAAAGTCATTCTAAACATTTAAAGGTCAACACCGTTAATTATGTAGGCGGATTTAATCTCAGCATTTTACCCCTCCCAATACACACAGGGCAACAAGCCTTTAGTTAGCTTTAATACTTAGTGCATGAGAAGCGCTGAGCTGCCACTGAAGGTGCTCAGGGACCAGCTCCCACTCATGATCAGTAGAGTCGGTCACTGGCAGGCAAATTACCCCACACAGACCTGCCTTTGACAGCACTGGAAACTAGAAGACCTGGAGGAAAGCCCACGCCGGGTGGAAACAACAGACAAAGGGCACGACGGCATGTTCACAGTGGAGATTTCTAGCATTAAAGGAGTGATGTTTTGCTTTTTTAAATGGAATTACGCATGTTAAAACATTTCCCTGTGGTCAACATTTACTGTAAATGCTCTGCTTGGGTCTGAATTCTTCATTAATTCAACTCCACAGGTCCATCTTCAACCCTATTTCTGAATAATGACAACATTTGTTGCACAAGGTTTTCACACCCCACTCCCACAAGGTTATTGACCAGGCTGCTCTGTCCCATTTCTCCGTATGTCGGAAGTTTTGACCTTATAAATGTTGTTATAGAACTACATGTATACCTTAATCTACATCTAAAACTTAACTAGTTATAGATGTAACAAAATCATAGCCTGGCAAGCCCGACTATGATATGAATTCATAGTCTGGGTACGATCCATACACTGAGCTTAAGCGTACAGGTGGGATCAATGGCTATCTTTCAAACTGCTCTGCACGTAATAGGCCAACGCTATGGCCAATCCGAACGACCAACAATGTGACGTATACAGAGAAACAAAATCAAGTCTAAACTACCGTAGGCTAATTAATGTTAACACACTGCTAACAGTATATCTGTTTGTTTTAACAACTTATAGGTGAGGCTGAACACTGAAAGTATGTGAAGTTTTGCTTTTGCTTCACACCAACATTAGTTATGTTAGTTATGGACCCCCCTCACACACACACACACCCACACACACACTTTTTTCTCCTTTTTTTTTCACACCCTGTCTATAATTACTTGCGTTTGTCTTAGTACATGAGTTTTATTGGTGAAATGTTCATTACAGAGCCTCTGAATGTCCAAATGAGTCATACGTATTTGTTGACCATGAAAAGTTAAAAAAACAGTATTTTACCTGAAACTGTTACATTAGTGGATGTTTTTAGTCATTGTACATTTTTGAGTTTTAACTCAAGGCTGAAGTGATCAATAAAATATTTTTTTTTGTGTAGAGTTCTTATTTTTTCACCATTGAATTGTCAAGACTGAAAAATGAGAATTATTTATTTATTTATATTTATTTATTTATTTTATTTGAGCAGTTCATCTGAGACAGTCAGGCACAAAAAAGAAACCAAACAAAACAAGGCAGTCAGAGACAGCAGACCTCGGCCAAGGCTTGATATGGCATCATATGATGTCAAAACGTGATGTGATGGAGCCATAGGTGTTGACCCATCTGATGACTGAAGGTTACGGTAAGGGGTCAAAGGTTAGGGTTATTGGTGTTGACCCATCTGATGACTGAAGATTAGGGTAAGGGGTCAAAGGTTAGGATTATAGGTGTTGACCCATCTGATGACTGAAGATTAGGGTAAGGGGTCAAAGGTTAGGGTTATAAGTGTTGACCCATCTGATAACTGAAGGTTAGGGTAAGGGGTCAAAGGTTAAGGTTATAGGTGTTGACCCATCTGATGACTGAAGATTAGGGTAAGGGGTCAAAGGTTAGGGTTATAGGTGTTGACCCATCTGATAACTGAAGGTTAGGGTAAGGGGTCAAAGGTTAGGGTTATAGGTGTTGACCCATCTGATGACTGAAGATTAGACCATGCGAATGAAACCCCCCCCACCAGATTCTATCTTGTCTGAGTCCTGAGATATTACCACTGATGTGTTTTAGCTGTTAACATTGACCTTTGACCTTCATTGTTCAAAATCTAATGAGCTCATTATTGAACTCATTATCTATCATTCCTGAAAGTTTAATCAAACTCTGTTTGGAACATTTTGCTTAATCCTGCCGACAGTCAAACAAACAACCCAACAAACGGACTTGAATTGAATACCTCCTTGGCAGAGGTCATAAGGATTACAGAGTCACCACTAATAAGAAGTGAGATGAAGTTCAAAGAACTTCTACCCCTCACTTCACAATTTTCGAATTTGGTAATGACAGTTTTATCGAGTTGGTTTACATCACTCAAGTTCAATCTGGATCATGATCATATGTCTGTTTTCAAGCAGAACTCCTGCATTATTGCACAGCATCTGGTTTTGCAGCATTTTCATAAGATCATTTATGGGTGTACAAATTATATGAAATTATATATATATATATATATATATATATATATATATATATATATATATATACATATATGGGGTTTATTTTATTGTATTTTTATTAAATTTTTTGTGAGTAAGGGAAGTTGAAGTTTTCCTAAAATTAGATCAGTTTCTTCCTCCGCATATTTGTACAGAAGGACATTTTTATCGAGCCTTTTGAATTTTCAGTAGCTTGATTTCGTCATTGAGGCGGTTCCACAAGTTTAAAAGCCTGTACTCCTGCACAACTCTAAAAAGTCTCTCAAGGAGTAAAGGTGTAAACTTATTTTTTTGGCTCAAATCATACTTTCCCTCTCTTGTTCAGAACATTGATTATCGGAAGCATTTTCTTTTTTACTTTAAATATTCGCTAATTTATTTATAATTTTACAAGGTCCCTAAGCTTTAGGATTTTTGCTTGAAGAAACAAGGCGTTTGGATGCTCACAAATTATAATTGATGAATTATAATCCTAATTGATGAAGGACGGGCAATTGTACTGAAATGAATAAGGTTGAAAAGAATATGTTTCAATACATTGCAGAGGTGATGAATGAGCTGAGTTTCACAGCCCGCATTTTTTTTCTGGAATCAACTGCCACTGGAATACGCTGATGCTGTATACGGCAGTCGCATCAAAATTCAGCAGAAAAGAAGTGCCCTCCACTTAATCAATGCCCCTATTTTTGATGGCATGAAATCTACAGCATGAATATACTGACATAAGTGAACTTTTGCCTTTTCTAGCAGCTGCCAAGGCTGTCAGCTGTTCTGTTTGACAGGAAGTCAAAGTGAGGCAGTAGAAGAAGTGGAGGCATGATGAAGGGGAGAAGAGAGGGAGGAAGAGGAGGCAGAGGGTGGTGTGAATAGAAATCTGCCAGGTACTTTTCCCATCCACAGCACTGGACGACAGCTGTAAAACGTTGTGGCAGCTCTCCATAGCATGCGTGTTATTCAGAGCCTTTTTCGGCAGGAGGCTGGGTGCCCACTGTGGCTGTCTATGGAAGCAGCTCCCACAATAAACTGAGCATCAATACCCCTAGATACCCCCACTGTAACTCAAGTCTGCCCATTCATTCTATTTTTGGTTGTAATTTTGTGTCCTTTTTTTTTTTCTTAAAGGGGACATATCATGTCCATTTTCCACTAGTGAACACAGTTCCCTGGTGTCTCAGTGACCTATCTGTCACATGCTTTGGTCAAAATACCACATTGATGCTGAGATACAGCAGCCTCTTCAACCTGGAGAAAGCCACAGCTGACTTGTACATAGCCGCAAACACTGCTGAACAACTGATGAAAGTAGTTTGCTAATGCACACAGCTGTTAGCAGTGACAACGTGCATTGATCGCTATTGAGAGAAAGTAGCTCCAAGCAATTACAAGGTGTGAGTTTTTGTTCCATGATGGTTTTGTTATGCAAATAAATCACTCATTCAAATACATTGTTTTGAAAAGACACAGGTTTTATTTTGTTGACCCCAGGAAACCTGCCGGGACTACTTTCACTTTGACCAAAACCGTACCAGGTCACTGGTGGGGGTAAGTCACTGTGGGTGCACCACAGCAAAGACACTGATTCTATGCAAATGGCCACAAAAAGATGACAAACTGTACTTTATATCAGTTATTTACATGGATTAATTGCATTAGTGGATCAATGAGTATTGAATGTTTTATATCATATCATTAGATGTTTGTAGTGGGTGATGGATGTTTGGGTCTTTAAGGGTTAAAATAACCTGACAGATGACGGGTAACATGAGGGAGAAAAACAAATTAGGAGGTATTTCAAAGGTTACAGTGCATTTTTATTGAAATTCAAGGAAATAATGTTGTTTTTCTTTACTTTAAACATTTAGAATAACAGTGTTTGTTGGCTGTTGTGGCCTGTGATTGGAAACAAACTTGCATTTTTCACAGTTGACATATTTATCTACTCTTTACAAAGGATTTCAGACATGTTTAATGCTTCATGCTAAACTTAAAAAAGAAGCTTTTTTGTGATTTGAGTTAATTGGTGTCATTAGGTGTGTGTGTGTGTGGGGGGGGACTCCATTTTGGTTTTTTTCTGCTAGAAAGGGACTGGTCCACTACATGCAACTGATGGCAGCATCAAATATAATGCCACCTGAATTCTAGATGAAAATGCCTTTTCAAAATACGTAAATGGACCCATGAGTGAATCGGGCTGATCTGCTAAAATACTGTATAGCATTCATGGGTGTAAAAGTGGTGCAAATATGACAAAATTATAGTGTGGTTTTACCAAACACCTGCCGAGAAGATAACATCAATTTTTCTGCCTGCATCATTGTATGGTAGAAGTACTCCCTGCAAAGAGATGGCGATAAGTGTGACAAACTCACCTCATTCAGTATTTATTATGGCTTTTCTCCAGATCTTGATAACAAGTATAAAATCTGAAGTCAGAAATGATGGCATTTAGTGTCACTATGCACTTTCACATACTTGGATACAAAAAGTGCTGATGACCAGAGTGTGTAATTGCATATTCATATAATATGTACAAATACTGTCATGTAAGATTAGATTCACTGGACCTCAAGATCTGATCCTGATGTAGAGTTACAGCTAATGTGCTGGTTGCTGGTTTTGGAGTTCAGAATTTAGATATAACTGTGACATTGATGTTAATGTGTCTGTAACAGTTAAAGATACAGTCATTGACAACATTATTTTAAATATGAAAGATGAATCAAAAGTTGCAGACCTGCTTAAATTACATAAAGAGCCTATAATGAATTATTATAGATGTATGAGAGTTGGCTCAGTTCAGGAAACAATTCTGACTTTTTTTTTTTTTTACAGCCCAATCAGTGGCTCACATGTAAAATAAGGGAAAGTCAATGTTAATGATTGTCCTTAACTGTGCTGTTAAATTTAAGGAATATCCACTGGCTGTTGCAGATGTTGCCTTTTATCCCCAGATTTTCCCTGAACATACGACAATGGTCATTTGCAGTATGGCTGCATTTAGGTGCAGCCATACTGTGGCGTTTGTTTTGATGGTCAGTATGGCTCTTCATCCTGTTGTCGCTCTGAGTCACAGCTTGAGTTCAACATGAGTGGCTGAAGCAGCGAGTCAGTCAAGATGACGGACAGATTCTTCATCTAATCACATGCAAGGATTTTGAAAACACCTTTGAAAACAAATTGGTTGTGGAAGGGTCTCAGATGATATCGTGATACCAGATGGCATCAGCCAGATTAATGGTAGACTACATTTGTATCCACAGTTGTCCTGGGGCAGACTGACAGAAGTGTGGCAGCCATTTTGCACCTACAGTCCCTCGGTAACACTTTACAATAAGGGTACATGAATCATGTTGGAATCATGTTGGAATCATGGTCTGATTCATGATGAATTAACATATGACTCATGTATGTACTAATGATTAATATATCATGAGTCATGAAAGGATTCCTGTTGGAATCATGATGACTCATGATGAGTCACTATTAATATATCATGAATTAACACTGCTGTTAATTCATGTTGTTAATATATCATGAATTGTTAATTCATGTTGTTAATATATCATGAATTAACACTGCTGTTAATTCATGTTGTTAATATATCATGAATTGTTAATTCATGTTGTTAATATATCATGAATTAACACTGCTGTTAATTCATGTTGTTAATATATCATGAATTGTTAATTCATGTTGTTAATATATCATGAATTAACATTGCTGTTAATTCATGCTGTTAATATATCATGTATTAGCACGGCTGATAGCTATCAATCAAATTATATATGAATCAGACTTTAGTGAAGGGTGCATGAGTAATGATGGAGTAATATCTGATTTATGGTGAATTAAAACTAGGACGGGGGCTTCCAACCTTCATATCCGTCACCTGCTGGCCGTGGTCTACTTACCCCTCTTGCTGGACTCAGCCCCTGGCCTACTGTTTTCCACAAGTCATATTCATGATGAATTAACTTATTACTTAGCAAAATCTTTTGAGTCACTATATGAGTCATGATATATTAATGATTAACATATGATGAATTAATGTATGAACAAGCATATTCATGATGAATTAATGTATGAACAAGCATATTCATGATGAATTAATGTATTACTTAGCAAAATCTTTTGAGTCACTATCGGAGTCATGATATATTAATGATTAACATATCATGAATTAATGTATGAACAAGAGATATTCCTACTGTGTTAATACATACTCTGAAAATAATTCATGTCTGACTCATGATAGGTTGCCCCTTATTCTGCAGTCATGACATTATCATGATTACTACACCATGAGTTAATGTATGAACAAGAGATATTCATGATGAATTAATGTATGAACAAGAGATATTCATGATGAATTAACATATTACATAGCAAAATCTTTTGAGTCACCATATGAGTCATGGTATATTAATGATTAACATACCATTAATTAATGTATAAAGATGTGATATTCAGAATGTGTTAATATATACTTAGAGAAGAAATTATGATTAAAGTTTTCTTTGCCTCTTATTGTAAAGTCATGACATCACAATCATAACTATACTATTAACCAGTGTGTAATATACTATTACAATACAAATGATTTATATAAACCAAGTGAAATCACAGCATTGTGTATTTTCCGAATGACATCAATACAACCAAAATACCAGATTGGGTACAACAACATTTTAATAACCAAAAATATCCAAAGGCAGATCACAGAGAGAGAGAGAAAGAGAGAGAGAGAGAGAGAAAGAGAGAAAGAAAGAAAGAGAGAGAGAGAGAGAGAGAGAGAGAGAGAGAGAGAGAGAGAGAGAGAGAGAGAGACAGAGAAATGAAAAGTCATTCTCCACAGTACACGGATGCATTGTCCTGCATGAAAAAAGTTAAAAAGTGCCCAAAAGTCAAGTCAAAATCTGCCTTGTTCAGAGAGACAACCAGAAGGAGGTTTTCCTGCCGCCTTCTCCGCAACCAGCCGTTTCTGGCGATCACGCACTCCTAATATGCCGACTACCCACTTTTTCTGTCGGCATGTTGCTGCAGCCCTTCCGCGGTGATACTGTAAAACACAAAAAGCAAAAATGGCAGACTCATGATGAGGACAAGGGGGAGTTTGTTAAAAAAAAAAAAGTTTGAGAACTACCACGTTAGTGTATGTGACCTTTTCTTTTTTGCAGCATATCATCAAATTAGTGTCCACCATGCCAAACAACGCCAAAGCGATCACATGGAACAAGCTCCAGCAGCACCTACTGTCCCATGCCCACACTAAACTAAATATGTGGATTAGAGATGGTCTCCACAGCCACCTTTTGCACCACAAGAACAAAACCTTCACTGACAGGACACTGTGTATAATAATAATAATAATAATAATAATAATAATAATAATAATAATAATAATAATAATAATAGACTTGTCTTTTTATGTCACCAATGCTGACCTCATTTAAAATAATATAAGTGCTTGTGAAATTTGCCTTTGAGTAGTAAACAAGTGCATGCAAAATTTTAGCTGTTTTGTAAAAATAATAATAAAAAAAGACAAAGTTTGGCCCTTGATTTCATCCCAGATTAAAATTTTGCCCCACTGTGAATTTCAGTTTGACACCCCTGCCCTATCCCACCAAAATACTGCCTCTGGTTCAGTTTCATCATGCAAATATTCCACTATTTAAGCCACCTTGGGTTCCATGAAAGGCACCATATAAAACTAAGTTATTATTTTCACATTTCTGTAAGAACAACAGTGTTTCGGGGAAATTGTCAGAGGTGGAAAAACTACTGAAAAAATATAGTTGAATAAAATTATCTTTACTTTGTTTAAATTCTACTCAGAGTAAAAGTACACATCTAAAAATATACAAAATTAATTTATTTAAAATATAACTTGAGTACAAATTACTTCATTAAAAGTTTCAACCTGCGCAGAGATCAACCACGCATCTATGAGGGGTCAGATAGTCAACAAATGACATGATACGTTCCATACATGATATCTAGCAACTGGAGAACATCAGGCAAATGATATGTCTACAGCCGTTTTTTTTACGTTCAGAACTAATAAATTACGAGACATTACCAATTACAAAGCGGGAGGGGGCGGGAGATGGGTCTGAAATACGGGAGAGTCCTGGGAAAAACGGGAATGTTAGCAGTTCAGTGCAAACATTTTTCAGTCCCATTGTACAGCCCACAACATGAGAATAAAGAAATTTAAACAACAATTAAAACTATTCAAACACACAAAATGCACACAACACAAAGTGTTGAACTACGACTATCATCCCATTCCCTCGTCTACTTCCCTTGATCAGGGTAAAAATAATATAACGGCACGGCACGTTGTGCTTACATTGTGCCCCGTTGTTATACGGGGTGTTTAACACAAACAATAAATTATCCGTTTGTGATGTGATGACTTACCACCACATGCTTTCGCTAATTTTGACGTTGAATTGTTCTCTGAATCCTCCTCCATGATATCTTCAGTTTCAGAAAGGTCGCTAGCAAGACAAGGTCAAGCAACTGACGTTCACTTCCGGGGTCAAAATGTTCCGCCCAAATGTATTTTCCCCCACTATCAATATTGTACTCAGTAATGTGAGGGGTTTAAAATATAGCGAAGTAAAATACTTGCATCAAAATGTAATTGAGTAAAAGTAAAAATTGCACATTTAACAAACCACTCTAAAAATTACAAGTTAAAACAACCGTGACCCCGGAAGTGAACGTCAGTTGCGTGACCTTGTCTTGCTAGCAACCTTTCTGAAGTTGAAGATATCATGGACGAGGATTCCGAGAAGAATTCTACGTCAAATTAGCGAAAGCATGTGGCGGTAAGTTAACACACGTGCCTTGTCCCTCACATTACAAACGGGTAATTTATTGTTTGTTTTAAACACCCCGCATAACAACCTTCCCATGTAAGCACAACGTGCCGTCATATTATTTTTACTCTGATCAAGGGAAGTAGACGAGAGGAATGGGATGATAGTCGTAGTTCAAAAGAATGTATTTTAAACAGTTGGACCCAATGTGGACATTTTTAATTTTAGGATCCTGTGGGCACTTTGTGTTGCGTGCATTTTGTGTTTTTGAATAGTTTTAATTGTCGTTTAAATTTCTTTATTCTCATGTTATGGGCTGTACAATGGGACTGAAAAATGTTTGCACTGAACTGCTAACATTCCCGTTTTTCCCAGGACTCTCCCGTATTTCAGATCCATCTCCCGCCCCCTCCCGCTTTGTAATTTGTGCCGGTAATCTCTCATAATTTATTAGTTCTGAACGTCAAAAACAAACTCTGTGGACATATCATTTGGCTGATGTTCTCCAGTTGCTAGAATTATGGAACATAATTTGTTGACTATCTGACCTCATAGATGCGTGGTTGATCTCTGCGCAGGTTGAAACTTTTAATGAAGTAACCTGTACTCAAGTTATATTTTAAATGAAGTAATTTTGTATATTTTTAGATGTGTACTTTTACTCTGAGTAGAATTTAAACAAAGTAAAGATAATTTTATTCAACTATATTTTTTCAGTAGTTTTTCTACCTCTGACAATTTCCCCCGAAACACTGTTGTTCTTACAGCAATGTGAAAATAATAACTTAGTTTTATATGGTGCCTTTCATGGAACCCAAGGTGGCTACAATAGTGAATATTTGCATGATGAAACTGAACCAGAGGCAGTATTTTGGTGGGATAGGGCAGGGGTGTCAAACTGAAATTCACAGTGGGGCAAAATTTTAATCTGGGATGAAATCAAGGGCCAAACTTTGTCTTTTTTTATTATTATTTTTTACAAAACAGCTAAAATTTTGCATGCACTTGTTTACTTCTCAAAGGCAAATTTCACAAGCACTTATATTATTTTACATGAGGTCAGCATTGGTGACATAAAAAGACAAGTCTATTATTATTATTATTATTATTATTATTATTATTATTATTATACACAGTGTCCTGTCAGTGAAGGTTTTGTTCTTGTGGTGCAAAAGGTGGCTGTGGAGACCATCTCTAATCCACATATTTAGTTTAGTGTGGGCATGGGACAGTAGGTGCTGCTGGAGCTTGTTCCATGTGATCGCTTTGGCGTTGTTTGGCATGGTGGACACTAATTTGATGATATGCTGCAAAAAAGAAAAGGTCACATACACTAACGTGGTAGTTCTCAAACTTTTTTTTTTTTAACAAACTCCCCCTTGTCCTCACCATGAGTCTGCCATTTTTGCTTTTTGTGTTTTACAGTATCACCGCGGAAGGGCTGCAGCAACATGCCGACAGAAAAAGTGGGTATTCGGCATATTAGGAGTGCGTGATCGCCAGAAACGGCTGGTTGCGGAGAAGGCGGCAGGAAAACCTCCTTCTGGTTGTCTCTCTGAACAAGGCAGATTTTGACTTGACTTTTGGGCACTTTTTAACTTTTTTCATGCAGGACAATGCATCCGTGTACTGTGGAGAATGACTTTTATTTCTCTCTCTCTTTCTTTCTCTCTTTGTCTCTCTCCCTCTCTCTCTGTGATCTGCCTTTGGATATTTTTGGTAATTAAAATGTTGTTGTACCCAATCTGGTATTTTGGTTGTATTGATGACATTCGGAAAATACACAATGCTGTGATTTCACTTGGTTTATATAAATCATTTGTATTGTAATTGTATATTACACACTGGTTAATAGTATAGTTATGATTGTGATGTCATGACTTTACAATAAGAGGCAAAGAAAACTTTAATCATAATTTCTTCTCTAAGTATATATTAACACATTCTGAATATCACATCTTTATACATTAATTAATGGTATGTTAATCATTAATATACCATGACTCATATGGTGACTCAAAAGATTTTGCTAAGTAATATGTTAATTCATCATGAATATCTCTTGTTCATACATTAACTCATCATGAATATGCTTGTTCATACATTAACTCATGGTGTAGTAATCATGATAATGTCATGACTGCAGAATAAGGGGCAACCTATCATGAGTCAGACATTAATTATTTTCAGAGTATGTATTAACTCACTAGAAATATGTCTTGTTCATACATTAATTCATGATATGTTAATCATTAATATATCATGACTCCTATAGTGACTCAAAAGATTTTGCTAAGTAATACATTAATTCATCATGAATATGTTTGTTCATACATTAATTCATCATGAATATGCTTGTTCATACATTAACTCATCATGAATATGCTTGTTCATACATTAACTCATCATGAATATGCTTGTTCATACATTAACTCATGGTGTAGTAATCATGATAATGTCATGACTGCAGAATAAGGGGCAACCTATCATGAGTCAGACATGAATTATTTTCAGAGTATGCATTAACACAGTAGGAATATGTCTTGTTCATACATTAATTCATGATATGTTAATCATTAATATATCATGACTCCTATAGTGACTCAAAAGATTTTGCTAAGTAATACATTAATTCATCATGAATATGCTTGTTCATACATTAATTCATCATGAATATGCTTGTTCATACATTAATTCATCATATGTTAATCATTAATATATCATGACTCATATAGTGACTCAAAAGATTTTGCTAATTAATAAGTTAATTCATCATGAATATGACTTGTGGAAAACAGTAGGCCAGGGGCTGAGTCCAGCAGAGGGGTAAGTAGACCACGGCCAGCAGGTGACGGATATGAAGGTTGGAAGCCCCCGTCCTAGTTTTAATTCACCATAAAACAGATATTACTTCATCATTACTCATGCACCCTTCACTAAAGTTTGATTCATATATAATTTGATTGATAGCTATCAGCAGTGTTATGATATATTAACAGCATTAATTAACAGCAATGTTAATTCATGATATATTAACAACATGAATTAACAATTCATGATATATTAACAACATGAATTAACAGCCGTGTTAATTCATGATATATTAACAACATGAATTAACAATTCATGATATATTAACAACATGAATTAACAGCAGTGTTAATTCATGATATATTAACAACATGAATTAACAATTCATGATATATTAACAACATGAATTAACAGCAGTGTTAATTCATGATATATTAATAGTGACTCATCATGAGTCATCATGATTCCAACAGGAATCCTTTCATGACTCATGATATATTAATCATTAGTACATACATGAGTCATATGTTAATTCATCATGAATCAGACCATGATTCCAACATGATTCCAACATGATTCATGTACCCTTATTGTAAAGTGTTACCCAGTCCCTCTGACCACCAAACATTCAAACACCAGTGTGAGTAACACTGTCCTAGTCAGTCGGTTGTATCCTTGGGCAACACACGTTCCCCTCCTTACCTCCAGAGTGGGATATGAACCATCAACCCTTTCGGTTAATCGATGACCTCCTCTACCACCTGAGCCATGGCCTCCCCTAAATTATAATTTATATACATATAATATTATAATTACTTCATAATTGTAAATGACTGCACATATTAAACACAAATAGTCCTGACCAGAATGACCATATTAAATCAGGAAATCTAATCATGTAGTTTGTTTGCATGTTATGTTAGCCAGCAAAATCAATGAAATGAATAAAACAAGCACTGAATTAGCATATTTGTCTATCATTTGTTGATGTACTTTGATCAGATCCTGACTTGGGATGTTATCCAGCCCATCAGGCCATACCACCCATTACTGCCTGTGAAGTTTGGATGCCAAATTGAATACTAAAGACTATGCAAGTAATATAATTCCCATTCACCTCACACCATTCTACAGCATGAACACAGCACTTTTTATGGGAAAATCAAACCCAGAGACTCCATTCGTTATAGTAAGTGGTGCATACTGGTAACAAACTGGGAAATTTCAATAATTAAGCTTCTCACCACTACTTGGATACAAGACACACTAGTCTACAATAGTTGTAATGTAATTCTTAAGGTAAGATACCTTAACTGAACTTTTTGTTGAGAGAGTTGCTCAGCATGGAAGACTATATAACAACTCTGAAGTAAATCCTGTCATAAGCAGCATCTTCAGAGCATGTACAGTGGAGAACATATGTGTGTGTGTTTGTGTTGCAGAGAGTTTCTTTGCGCTTTTCCATCATTAACCTTTGCTGAACCTCGCGCATCAAAAGCTGCTGCTGCAGATAGAAGCTGCTGTGGAATCTATAATCCTTTTAGGCCTGAAAAAAATATGCATCAGTTAAGTAGCCAAGTAAGAGCAAAAAAAAAGGAGAAAATAAAAGGGAATGACACTATATACTATAAAGTTTCACATGCAATGTTAAAATGCTGGTGAAAAAAAACATATATGGTAGTTTTATCTGCTGCTTAATGCCCGTTCTTTAACCTGAAAACCTGGTTTAATTAAATAAAAACAAAGCAAGTCTGAGTTTTTTCATAAGAAGAAAAAGGTTCTTTGCTCAGCTTTCCATTGAGGACATTCTTTCTCCTGCTGCATTTAAACTACTGTACAATGGCTATGATGTTCAACTGCTGACATGAATTGCGCTGCCTAATTATTTCTCTTTTGCTAATTACACAGTATGCTTACATTTTTCATTGTGGGTGTTCATACCTGGGAGTGTAAGAAAAAAGAAATACTTCTCTTATGATAAATTACCAAAAAAAATAAGGCAACAAAATGCAGCAGTGAAACGTGGCTTGATATTCTTCTTGTGTAGTCTATTCAAACAATGGAAAACACTTAAGGCTGCTCATTGTGGAGACAGAAATCACACCTGTGGAGAACACCCCCCCACCCCCCTTGACAAATGAACACCACTGGTGAAGAATTAGAATTGGTTGTAAGCAGAAGAAGAAGAAGTTCCTTTGTTTGTTGTGAGTGAATGCAATTATTTTCAAACATTTTACCCAGTATTTGGCTGACAGGATGTGTATACTGTGCTAATAATCCTACCATTGAAAGACTATTGCAGCCAAAATCCTCTGCCTTTCCACTATCTGTGCATTAAATCTTCCAAGTGTTCCTCATTGCATGAAAGAATAGTAATCTCTGAGCAGCCACTCCATGCTAAAAATGTTTACGTGACAGTTTCCTTTATGGGGAGTCAGTCTTTTTAATACCACATGAACCTTCTCATGCAAATGATGAGTAATACAAGCTCTTCCCAGCACCATTTTACAAAGGTACTGTAACTGAATCCAATGCCAAGTGTAAACTATTTAAAGCAGGGGGTCCCAAACAATTTTCAGCTCGAGACCCAGAACAGACATAAACCAGTTTTAATTGAGTCCCCATCAAACATAATTGTATTCATAACCATAGGTGGCAGATAACAAAGTACAAATATGTTCTTACCTTACTTATGTAGGTGTTTTGCTTTTCTGTAATTTACTCAAGTAATTACTTTTGAGCCAATTTTTTTATTTCTAGTCCTTACTTTTTTAAAACAAGCATCATTGACTTGTCATCATTAAAAAGATATCCACATAAATCGAACCATTGACATAAAGTGCATTTGATTGTGGTTGGATGAAAAGTATAACCATATACTATTCTAACACCTTATTGGCTTCAGAATAAGGTCAACAATCCATTGCACCCGAGTTTTTGAACCACTACAATACTTATAAGGTCCTGTGGTTATATATTCTGCAAATAGATGATGATGATGATGATGATGATGATGATGATGATGATGATGATGATGATGATGATGATGATGATATATGTCTGTGTCTATGTTTTTCATTGGAGTTTGTTTGTCTGTCTGTCTGTCTTTCAGCAACATTACTCAAAAAGTTATGGATGGATTTTGACACAATTTTCAGGATGTGTTGGGGGTGTCACAAGGAAAAAATTTTTCAATTTTGGTGGTGATCCAGAAATGTATTCTCCATTTGCCGCAATGTAAAATGTTGTTCCTTAGTGAACACAAACACAGTGACCTCTGATATTAACTATATCAGATAGTCTAGTCATAAAGGTGTTGGATTACAAATTGGTTTTATTATGTTACTAGGGGTTCAAATCCAGGGCGAGACATTCTGCTTGATTGTTTTTTACTTGTTTTTTTTTTTTTTGCTTTTTTATGATGAAGTATTGAAATAAAATGGTAAACTGTTATAATGGGTTAGAGTGAATGGAGACTCTGAAAAGAGGGGTTGGATGTACGTGTGTCAACAGGCCTGTGTATATGTACCCGCTGTGATGACCTGTTGACACATCCAGGGTTTACCCCACCTTTAACATTGGTAGCTGGGATAGACTTAAACCCCCTGTGACCCTCCAGAGGATTCAGCATCTTAGAAAATGAACAAAGTCAGGTGTTGTTCATGCTCATCATCAGTACTCCTTACTTGTGTAGTGTGACTGTCTCTTAGATGAGTTGGTAAATGAAGCTGATCACTGCTTCATTAGTCACATGCTACTACAACTTACTTACTTGTGAACACTTTACCTAATCTGACTTTGGGCATCCCATCCCTTTTGAATGTTAAATGAGGAGTGAGGTATTCATTACTGAGGATGTGCTTAACTTATAATTACATATAATTGACTGCTACCTTTTTTCTTTAATATCTATAACGAGTCGAGTTTATTTCTGTTTTTTACAGAAGTATCACTTAATAAAATCTCTATTCTCGCTTCTCCACTGCCCTCCACCTACACACAGCCACACATACACACACCAGCAGAGATAATGAGCTCTGATTGGTCCACTCAGTGACTATGCACCTGCAATTAGTGTCATAGTGTTCAGCCTCCTGCCTCTCTGGAGTCCAGAAGCTAAAAAGCCTGTCAACCTCCTTCATTAGCCTGGAGAATAGGGTTTGCTTCTCACACATAGCACAGAAAAACACGCACATACCAGCACACCCACACAGAGTTTAGTAAATGTCAGGGCTCTGGTCCAGGCAGACACTCGACTCTGCTCCTGCTGACAGAGGCAGCGGGGAGATGGCCGATGGATTCACCATTGTCTCGTGTAATTAAATTGACAGAATCATGACCTCTTGAGTTCACAGAGCTGGCGTTCTGCTCTGCCTACAGTGAGACTGTAATGTTCAAAAGTCTGTATAAGAGGGAGAGGGATGATGTTCACATCGCACCAGTATAAAAAAAAAAAAAAGAAGGTGGGGGGACGTCTTTAAGGTTCTCGAATGAAGCCAAGTGTAAAAGAACAGAGGAGTCAAACCGCCATGTGTCTTCCCTCTGTCTTTCAGTGACTTTGAAGATTTAAAAAGGCTATAGAAGGCTTTGCATATACCACATGTTCATACTGTGCTCAGTGTGGGGGCACTCTGCTGCTTCAGGTGATTTATAAGAGAAAACTCAGCTCTACTGAAGTGTGAAGCCACTGCTGTCCTTTTTAATAATAGTTTTTTTCTTACAGTTTTTACTCTGATATTGTGTAGAGGATGTGGTTAGACTGGGGGCATAGTGTTACCACTGCCAAGAAGGTTTTGTATTACTGTTTGTCAGTCAGCGGAGTTCATGTAAAAACTTGGGGGCAGGGGCGACTATGGCTCAGTTGGAGAAGTGGGTCGTCCATTAACTGAAGGGTTGGCAGTTCAAATCCCACGCAGTCCAAAATACTTCACCCTCCTTGCCTCTAGTGTCACTCACACTGGTGTATGAATGTTTGGTGGGGGTCAGAGGAGCTGTAGGTGCAAATGTCAGTCTACCCCAGGACAACTGTAACTACATATGTAGTTTGCCACCACCAGAGCGAGCATGTGAGATTGAATGAATAATGGAGGCATAATGTGTAGCGAAATGTGAAATTATTTATTTATTTTTATTAGTAATAATAACACATTACTGCTTATATCTGACATCTTTTATTTTTTGTTCTAGTTTCTAGTTTCAATGTATTTTTATTTTTTATTTCCAAAGCCTGATATCACCAATAACAGATTTGGCCCCAGGGGGATTTTTAAGGTCTTGGCCAAAGAGGTCTTTCATTTGTAGATACAGGCAAGGGTAAACTGCCTGTATATTATCAGATTTTTTTTTTTGTTCACATCATAACTGCAATGTGCTATGCGAATGTGGCCCTTATCTCATTTGTAATTTAATTATGAATGTTTGGAGAAAAGACTGTGTGTGTCCGGAAGCAATATCAACCTAAAATCTTTCAAGCAAAACCACAAAACGTGTGACTGTAACAACAGCTTCTACATCACAACACAGAGCATTATGTAAATGCTGCAATGCAACACTTTCTGAGATAGCTGGGGCCTTGTCAAACTTTTATTACTGCTTAGGAATCATTTAGAAAGTTAGTGTCAATGACGCCAGCAAAGTTAATTTTAGAAGTCTGCCTCTGCATCAAAACTCTTCAGAAGTCACTCTTCACTCCTCACCCAAACAGATTTAGTGAATATTATCTCAACAGGATTGCAATCTATTCATGTACTGTATATTTAATAGAGTTAGTTGACTGGTTGGTTATTATATTATATGGTTGGTTGGTTTATTACATTATTTAGTTCTTTGGTTGGTTGGTTGGTTGGTTGGTTATTATGTGAGTTAGTTAGTTCATTTCAGTCTTTTAATTACCCATCACCTCGTTAGTTGATGTGCCAAGATCTGCCAGTTAATTTTGTCAGCATATATAAAGGGTGTTTTCACACCACTTGGTGCGATCCGAACATTCCATTCAAACGAAACACTCTTAGTTCAGTTTGTTTTTGTTGGTGTAAAAGCATGATTTGCACTTGAATCCACACTAAATTGAGCAAACTGAGACCTCCAAAAACAGGTGGTGTTGGTCCGCTTGACTGTGCATGAACTGCCAAACTCTGGTGTGGTCCTTCTGGTGCTGGTTACATTTCACACACTTAACTCTTCCTACTTGACCTTGGTTACCTGATAATGAATGAGTATTGTTGAAACTAAGGCTGAATGATGGAGCCAAAAGATCATGTGACATACCACCATAACCCACAATCTGTATTATTCATCTGAAAATTCAATTATAAGTTTTCATCTAGTTACCCCGCCCCCCCAGACAGGGAGAGTGGTATTGTTTTTGAGTTGGTTTGTCTGTCAGCAACTTTACACAAAAACCACCAGACACATTTCCATTACATTTTCAGGAAAATTAAATTTAGGTGAATGTAGGTCAAAGGTCAAAAATGTGTTTTTGCCATGATAAGACATAGGGTAAATTAGGTCAAATATTTGCAAGGGGGAAGGGTTTGTTGTGCCGGGCACCATTTGTTTTCTATGTATTGTTTTTATGTAATTAAAAATGTCAGCATCATTTTGTAACAACGCTCTTGTAGTCTGTTACTGTCAATATCTATTGTAGATAAAGGCGAATTTGTCACACATACTCGGCTAATGTAGAATTAATGTAGACAAAAGCCAAACTCTAATGTAATGTAATAAATTTGTATGATCGCTGCAAACAACTCCAATGATACAAATCTGTAGGTTAGTGAAACACCTTTATTGGACAGTTTTATAAAGAAAACTAGCTATGATGTTATGCACATAATTTCCGTAGACGTCATGTTTGCAAAGGTTTTAAAATGTGATTAAAAATGGAAAGGTTTGTTTCTCCTAAAAATCCCTATTACTGCAAATTTGCATGTAAAAACACAAAAAATTATTTTTTAGGTAACAATGAAGGCCTGATATCTTTTCACATATCTACATTTTGGGTGAACTCCACTTGCTACTAGAGCAGCCAGACACAAACCAGGGGCTGAAAGCATGAATTCTAAATTTCTAAATCTAATTATACATATGAAAATAGCAAACATCCTTCATGACAACAGACTAGACTCGCATATATTAAAGTAGGGTTACATGAGAACAATAAAAGAGTTTTTGCCACATGGGCACAGCAACAGTTATCTTGGTAATTTTTCTCTAGTCCAACTAAAATTGAGTGTTTTCCACAAAATAATTAGTTTGTGCTGATTTAATTGAATCTCAGTATGGGAAAATGCCAAAGAAGATAAGAAAATGTGAATAGAATGTGAAAATGAAGCCACCGGGGGAACCATAAAAGCTATTATGAAGCATTGTCTTTGAAAAATGATGACACATATTGCTCTTAAACAACAACTGAAGTGTAGTTTTCTTCACACTGATTGGAAGTGGACCCCATGGATTCCATTATCAATCACTTCTGTTGCATTATACCAACTGATCAGTTATTAGGACACGTTGTTCATGACAGACTGAACAATTCAAAATTAATGTTTTAGTTCCAGATTTGAAAAAAAAACAAACCATTGTAGTGTGAACAGGCTAGTTATGTCTTAACTGTGATTCTAGTATCACTCCACAGGTACTTGTTAACTCTGTGCATCTCCAAAGATTATGGCCTAATCCTCATTAACATCACGACTATTAAATGTCCTTAAGGTAATGAGACTTTTACAAGGAAACACTTCTGTAATTTAATGAAACACACTGTCATGCAAATAAACCACCATACATTGTTTTGCAGTATTTGCTCCAAAATAATGGGTTCATCCATTGGTCACTGAACTACTTTAACCATGTTTAATTTGGTCTGGACGTTTGTTGCTTGTCAGTTGTTTGTGTCACAATGACGCAAACAAATAAGCACACGCACCAGAATACTAATTGTCATTGTTGTATTAAACAAGTGTAATGCTCTGATATTTTCTTGTTTTCATGAATAAGTTCAAATTCATATAAATAAGGTGTTAAAATGTATAAATATTTTATCTTTAAAATTAGTAACTTTTAAATATCATTAATATGGTGTGAATGGTTTTAAGAAGGTGTAAAATTCTTAATGTTGTGAGTTCATGTGTGCGTTAATGACCGGAATGTATTGTACTTCCGGGAAAAAAAAAGAAGTAAGAGATCCGGAGGAGGAAACGTGGTAAATGGCGGAGAGGACATTCTGAAAAGTGTGTGCATCGTAAGTGTGGAGTTAGCAGTAAGAAAAACAAAAGACGGACTGTGACAATTGTGAGTGGGACTCTCAATTGCCGTTGGTGTTTTTGATGATATCCGAGGTCGTACTGCTGCTGCCGAGGGAGACGAAGATCTGCCACTACGAACCGCTGGAGGCGGAGACGGATGTTACCACATCGAGCGAGCGAGCGAGCCATTCCTCAGCTACTGTCGGATCTAGCTAACTACATCCATACACTGGAGTCCGAGTGACAACGGAGATCGTGCACCTGCTGTCGAGAGAGACGGAGATCCGCCACTACGAGCTGCTGGAGGCGGAGACGGACGTTACCGCATTCATCACTTACAGTTGGATCTAGCTTACTACACCCATACACTGGACCACAGGTACCAAGGAGTTACACAAAGAGCTCCAACTAAAGCGCGCCATCAAAAGAGTGCACTCAAAATAAAATAAGACAATTGGAGAAAAGACCAAAACCAATTTATACCCCGGGGTAATATTTCTTTTATTTCTATATACATTTTCTAAAACAAACAGTTGGAATGTGTGTATTTTTGAACTGTTAATACATTTCCTGAGACTAAGATCATTGTGTTTGAGTGTATTGATTTGTGTTTGATGTTACTTAAGTATTCTGGTATACAGGACCCTAGACTGATCTTTTTTATTGGAGATGTGCCTTTTTATCATAAGTTGTTAGACTACAGTTAAAGTTTCTTTTACTACATCAGAGAGAGTGCAAATATTCGAGCCGGTGGTAAAAGGGCTACACAAGTAGATGTTTATAGGAAACACTGCTATTATAATTAACTTTATGAATAATTTTTGCAGGAATTCAATGAATTCTAAAGTGTTGACCAATGGCAGCTCATCATTAGAGGGCACTGTCTCACATGAAGAAAATGATAGGCAATGGCTATTATAATTAAAAATCTGATGAGACAGATTTACCTTGATATAGGATGACTCTTTTTAAGAGTAATCTTCAGCAAAGAAAAAAAAAGTCCTCTGCTAACCCAAATTTTCTTTGGTTTTGACTATTAGAACTTTGCTAATAAGATGTTACTATTTCACATGAATTTGTATAGAATCAGTGTCTTTACTCTGGTGCACTCACAGTGACTTACCCCCGACAGTGTCCTGTGAGTGACTGGCATTACAAAAAGCTGGTGCCCTCTACTGTTGTGGTTGTATTGGGACCCCAGACAACTATCAGCATGTGTCAGTGTGTCAGACCCCAATTATAAGATGACCCCAACTTTTTCACAATATTTTCAATAGAAAAAAACCTTGTCCTGCATTCAGGTCAATACGGTACTTTCATAAATGTCAGCTGGGAAAACACGGTGGTGCAATGAATATCAGAACGAAAGGTCCTGGGTTCATTTCCAATACCTTTCTGTGTAGAGTTTGCATAGTCCCCCCGTGTTCCCCTGGGTTCTCTTTGGGTGCTTCAACTTTCATATCTAAATTACCCATAGGTGTGAATGTGAGAGTGATACGTTGTTTGTTTCTATATGTCTCCTGTGACAAACTGGTCACAAATCTAGGGTGAACCCTGCTTCCACTCACAGGTAGCTGGAATAGTCTATAATACCCCCATGAGCCTCTTGAGGACTAAGCAGTTCAGGAAATGAATGATGATAAATAAGTAATCTAACCTTTTTCATTGTGTAACGCAGATTCAGTTATATCTACCAGTTCCATATCCACATCAACTCAACTGAGTTTTATTTATACATCACCTTAAGAACAACACTGGTTCCAAAGACCTGCACAGAGACATAAAAACTAATAAAATACATATAAGAATTAATAAAACAGCCCTGTGATGAATTGGCGATTCGTAGCCAGTTAAGGACCGCATTTTCTTTTTAAAAATGTTATTTTTGATGTATTTTGTTATTAGCTTTATTTTTCTAATTATTATTACTAGTATTTTAGTTGTTGTTGAATGACTTTTATACAGTAGGACCCCAGGAACATTAGTTGCTGCTGTAACTAACCATAACTAATGGAAATCTGGGAAAAAAAAATAATAAAAATACTCTATTAAGGATAAAGCAGGTTCAGAAAATGAATAAATGAATGATTGGTATCACACTGGATTAAATGTGTCTGATTCTCAAGGGGGTTATGAAACGCTCTAAATGTGGAGGCCTTTTTTGACTTTCTTTAACCAACTGTCAACAAATGTACGATAATGAATCTTTACACAGTATTCTGGCTGATTTACTCACTAAAAGTCTATATATTTGTGTTTTACAGGTTTTTGTAAGTGACAGTGGGGATGGCGAGTTTGTTTATGTTAGTGTGTGTGTGTGTGTGTGTGTGTGTGTGTATGGATGAATGTGTGTATGCATGTTTGAATAGCATGTGTGGATGTATTTATTTATTTAAGCTTAAGTTTTTCTTGTGTATTTTTCTATGGCATAGTTTAAACTTAAACAAACATATATAAACACTAAAGAATTAATGAACTCCATAAAAGCCATTCAATAAACAATAACTGCTATGGGAAAACAAACTGTGAAAAACAAATAGTGGTTCAAGGACAGCTTTTTATTTTTCAATAATGTTCCGCTGGTGTTGTGCTGAAGTGTTTATTTTCTGAAAATCTTTTTTACTTGTTATATGTTGAATACCAGCTTTAACTTCTGAGGACATTTCAGGATCAAGACCGCTCCATAGCAACGCAAGACAAACAAGATGGCCATGAAGGACATATGATGGAGCTGCTTGTTCAAACTCCTCACTTTGTCCAAGACACTATTTATTACCAGCACCCTGAAAACTACTGTGTGCAAGAAACAGTAAGAAATACATAATGTCACCGTTATGTCTGGTTCAGTGCTTTCAATAAAACAGTCTCTCATGAAAGGAAATGCAAAGCTGTCCTGAGATTGCCCTTTCTCTCCTGTTCCCCTGTCACTCTCTTTCCTTATGCTATGCAAAACAGATTAGGAAGCTGCACTGCCTCAGAGACAGTGGTGCTGTGTCCACACAAATCCTTCGAAAACTCAAAAAAAAAAAAAAAAAAAAAAAAAAGAAAACCATCCCAGAGGAGTGTACTTGAACTAGAGAAAGGATTGAAGGGCCGTCAGAGCAGATGATAGCAGAGTTGGTTTCATTTCTGTCCAGATTGTGTTCTTGTTTGTTGGAAAATCACCATGTTCTGAGTGATGACAGAATGTGGGTCCATGTCTCCTCTGTTTCATTATACCACCTCTTCATGGGCAACTGAGCCGCAAAGGCTTCATCTGCAAGTAACTAAGTATTTTCCTTTTGTTACTAAGCAGTAACTAAGCCTGCAGATACTTAGTGTCATAAAAATGAAGGGATGCTGATCTATGTTTGCATAATCCCATTAGCCGCATCGCTTTGTAATCTTCCACCATTTGAGGAAGATTTCAAGAACCAGAGCTGTTTCTGTGTGGAAAACCTACACAAACCTTTTGTTGGTGGGAAAGTGGTTTACTTAAGATGCTCAAACAGCTGACATGTTTTAATCAAAGGAGTAAAAAAACACATTTATTTGCAGTCCATTGATAAGAATTTTGAAGCATTTATTTCCACTGCAATGCCTTAACTCTGTAGCCTAGCTAGCAGCAGCACATGTAATGTTCTACAGTAGTAGTCTAGTTATGCTAGAAGACGCTAGCGTAACTGTTACGCTAGTCCGCCAAACAACCGGAAACAACCATAGAAGAAGAACAACAATGGGTGGTGATTTCCTTCTATCAAAGATGAGTGAAGAATGTGAGAAAATGTCACCAATTTTTTTACAGAAGCGACAACAGTCGTTAAGCTCTATAATCTACCATTTTGTTTAATCATTCTTAACTTTCTCCGGACTCCTCCGTCAACTTTCTGACGTCTAAGTATGTCATCCTAAAGATTACGCTGATTGGTTGTAGTACCATCCTATTTCATACAGAGGATTTGAAAGAAAACCTTTTAGCCCCGCCTCCCCTGATTATGAAGCGTTACTAGACCTTTACATGTAATGATAGGGATAGCACGACTAGGCTATTAACTCTGTAGTTTTTCCTTATTTTTTTTATGGCAGATGGAAGGATGGATGGATGCTAGTCTAGTCTATGTTTAACATAGCCACTCGCTATGTTTGATTGGTGAAACACAGTCATATGACTTTTTGGTATAAGTCTCTCAAACAAAACAAAAGGTTCATGCATTAATAAATGACCAAAAATATAAGTAACAGGTGGATTTGTTTAACGTTGTAACAGAATAGACATGACAAATATTGTCAATTACACGTAAAAATTATGTCACATTAAAGTACAGTTTATGTATATGTTAAGTAAATATAACAGAGTACATGTCATTGGTATTGCAGTCTTGAAAGACCATAGATTTCTTGTGTCTGGAAGTTAGGTTTCGATACTAAACACCTCTGATTGTTTGGATAGTTATTGTTTTCCCTTGCTTAAGATTCACATCATCTGATCCATGACAACATCAGATCCAGTCATCCTGTAATAATCCTGCAGAAGACTTAAATAACAACATAATTAGAGCCCCTGATGAGTTTCATATCTGACTGTAGAGGACATAGAAAAGTGAGAGTATAAAAATAGACACCCCATTAAAATTTGATTTTTATTATACAGATCATTTTATTTTATTAGTAATTTATTTTCAATTAATTTTGTAATAAAACTCGTTTGGTTCATTATAACTTGAAGTTACGTGTAATACCTACACTGTCCACTAGATGGAGTATGGCGCTCCGACAGAGTGTAGTAGAGGCACGACCGCAGAAGAAGTCTTCCTCTTTCTGTGAGAAGTAAACGCAACTAAGACGTGCTCTCTGTCTACTCTTTTTGTCACAGGTTGGTTATGGTCATAAAACAGACATTTCATGAATATTTTCAGTTTGTAGTTGTAGTTAAGATGCTTATGTGTCGGGAGAAGCATAGTGAACTATTGTGTGATTTGTTATTTTGTTAGAAAATGTTCATCTTTGATGCTAACCTGCGTAGCTTTGGTCAAGTGTAGGAGACGCAGCATGGTTACATGCGATCGCCATTTTGTCAGAACCATTTGAGTAGAGTACATACGAACACACTTTTAAGAAACGTTTTTCTATACAATATGTGATTACTGGGGTAATGTTGTAGCATAAATACAATTGTTAAGATTTTATTATCTAGTACCAGTAGACTATTGTAATATTGTACAGAGTACATAGCAGCTACTTTGAGGATTGAGCAGCTATTTCATTGTTACTGTTACATGTTAAGAGTTAAAAACAACATTATAGATAAGAAGTTATAAATAAATATTTTGAGATTAAAAAGCATAAATATTATAAATACATTAAACACAAGGTAACAAGTACACATTTATTTAATTTTTGTAACATGTCTTTTGTTTTTGTAACTTTTTGACACATTTGTAAATGATATTTACATGGACAGGAGACTATTATTGTAGTTATTTGAGAGAACATGAACATTGCTGTTGTCGTGAATGTATGTTGTGATAATTGTTGTTGATGATTGAGATTGAAGAAGTCTTCCTCTTTCTGTGAGAAGTAAACGCAACTAAGACGTGCTCTTTGTCTACTCTTTTTTGTCACAGGCACGTACATACTTCACACAGGCATACACTAATGTTTACTTCCTCGACCCCTAGAGGAGTAACATGACCATATGCCAAAGCACGTTTTAAGTATTCAGGTTCGATCAGCCCTTCAATGTCACCCTTCACAGTTTTTACAGTTAACATTTTAATAATGAAAATACTGTTGTGTCATACTAAAGCCTCAGAGAGCTCATAGTCTGTTTCGACTTTACTTGTACACAATCTAATGAATCTTAATGTTTAAAGGATGCCTTTGCTAATACCACAAATTGGTTCAGGCATATGCTCCATATGTTAGGAAACTGACAATTAATGCACACGTCTGACAAAAATAAGCTCAAATGAAATATAATCCCAATTAGCTAATGCAAGTGGATATTTATTGGAACAGTTGCTGAAACTGACCCCCAAGGGTAAAACACACACAACTAATGAGCATTAAGAGAAACAGGATCCCAATCCAGAAATATTACCCCTACAACAACAACACATGCAATAATGAAAGCACAGGAATGAAAACAAAATGTCATCCACTTAAATGCACGTATTAATGTAGTATCACAACAAATGAACAGTTTCATTATGTACACTGCATGTTGTGTGTTCATTGTTGCTGAGTCTAAAACTAAGACTATGTTTGGATTTTTCTGGAGAAATTTGTTGGTTTTTTTTGTTTGCTCATTCATATTATAAGACTTTTATCAGTCTTGACTGTGAACAGAACGCATCCCTGAAGTGACCCCACATATGCAAGAGGCACCGACGTATTGACGAATGACAAAATACGGCATAGTACGTGACATATGTGGAAGGCAAAGACGCTAGCGGTTGCTATGGGTAACATCATAGTATTGATGTGCACAAAAGAGCTGAATAAATCAAGATTTAAGATTTAAAAAATTTATAAGTTGGAGGCAAAAGCAAGAGGTTCATATAGAGAGAAACTCAACGTCATGGACTGAAGGTATTTGGAGAAGATCAGAAATATGGATATGTCTATGCTACGAACTATTTGGATTCACTGGCACCAACTGGTCCTGCCCCCCTGGACCTGCATACAGTTAGTTCACTGTCTGATTTTGGACATAAGTTACTACACAGTGGAAGAAGCTCCTTTAAAGGGTTGGTCACTATTTTTCACATGCATTTGTATAGAATCAGTGTCTTTACTCTGGTGCACCCACAGCGACGAGTTCTGGTCCCATTTTGGTCAAAGCGAAAGTAGTCAAATAAGTGATTTATTTGCATAACAAATCTATCACGGAACAAAAACTCACACCTTGTAATTGCTTGGAGCTACTTTCGCTCAATAGCGATCAATGCATGCTGTCACTGCTAACAGCTGTGCACCTGCACGTAGCAGCTGCAAACACTGCCGAACGACTAATGAAAATAGTTTGCTAAGACACACAGCTGTTAGCAGTGACAATGTGCATTGATCACTATTGAGAAAAAGTAGCTCCAAGCAATTATGAGGTGTGAGTTTTTGTTCTGTGACAGTTTTGTTATGCAAACAAATCACTCATTCAAACACATATTGGTTTGAGAATAAACACGTTTTAAGTTCGTGACCCCAGGAAACCTGCCAAGACTACTTTCGTTTTGACCAAAACCGGACCAGAACTGGGCTCACAGGTCACTATTGGGGGTAAGTCATTGTGGGTGCACCAGAGTAAAGATGCTGATTCTATACAAATTCATGTGAAAAATACTGAACTACAACTTTTAACAGCTATGCATAGTTTTACTGTGATTGGTTAAAGGTTTAGCATCTACAGCCTGATGACTGAAAATACTGTTGCTAAAGGTCAAAGGTCAACCTGTGGATAGTTACATGTTTACATTCATATGGGAATTGTAAATACATTAAGTTAATCATAAACTCATAACATCATACCTCTGGGTCTTTATGTTTGTTGTGTCAAACTGGAAACTGGAAAACTTGGATAAATGTGACATGGCCGTTCAGACTGAAGTTGTATTGTAAAATATCAGATACATATGAAAGTGGCCATGGTCAGATTTAAAAAAATTGTTCAGACTGTCTTTAACAGGTCACATACAGGTCAAATAGGAGCAAAAAGTTGGATTTGGGCCATATTTGCCTACAGTCTGAACGTAGCTCAAGACTTACAGCTAAGAACACTTCAATGACTACAGTTAAAGTACATACCAGACCTGCTGAGTGGCATCCTGAGTGGGCCCATGACATGGAAGTGTCTAAAATGAGAATGACATGTTCCCTGCTCCGATAGGCTTTCAGAGATGGCGACAGGTGTCCAGGTTTTCAGCAACAGCCCATTAGCAAGGGAGGATGAAAATAGACTTCTGTTAAGAAAGTCTATACAAAATGAGAAAAATCCTGCCATAAATGTGAACCCGGTGTTTTAGGTTTGTTTTTCTGAAGCTACTGTAATGCAGAATAAAGTACCAATTTGGCAGCAAATCCTCGCTGAAGCTTCAAAAATATGAGGCTTTTTGTTTAATTGCTTTCAAGGAGATGTTAATTGAAGCGTAAAGTTGTCTTTGTAGGCAGTTGTTTGAACACTATAAAACTGTTTGGGCAAATATAGAGACCTAAACTTCCACTTATGAAATGAAACCTCACAAAAGAAATATAAGCATCTAAACTACACCATCACAGCCAAAGTAATTTCACTGGAACATAAGAACTTATACGCTCCTCATGTGTGGATTCTCCTCTTTTATCTCATACTATATTTCAGTACAAAGCTCTGCTGTGCTTTGAGCTTCACAAATTAAACATGTGGCTGGTGTGGACTCACTACTTGATCAATAAAAGAGGTTCACCACTGCGAAGCTGTTTGATCCAGAAAATAGTAAAGAATAATGTAACAGATACTGAAACAAAGTACAACCGTAGGTAAAATCATGTCAGAGTTTTCGACTCAAGGTCTTTAACCCTTTATAGGGAGGGCACTCATAGGAATACTCCCAATTCAACATTTCAACCTCAGTAATAAACCTATTGGAGGACCCAACAAGATGAAGAGCTACTTTTGTGGCAGTTCACATAAGTTTGTTTTGTCTTGATTTAACCTTAACTCATTTAACACTATTTATTCAGGGTCTCTGTGGATCCTTAAAAAGACTTATTTACAATATGTGGTTTTTAAGATCTTAAAAAGCATTATATTTTGCTACATTTCACATAGGAGGTATTTTATCTGGGTAGCCTACAGTTAATGAAAAATCTGTCTGGATTTTTTTCTGTGCTAGTTATTTATTTAGCTAGCATCATTTGTTATCAAGATGCTGAAAAAGTTGATGATTGCTCTATCATAGAGCCATTGTGTGTCTACTAGTGCAGGAATCACACTGCAGGGGGCAGTGTGTCCTCTTATCCAGCATTTATGTACTTGAGTAGAAGAGACGAAGAAAAAGTGTTTGGAACATACATACGTGAACATAAACCCAGATGAGGAAGTGACAGTTCAGTGATAAGTGTGTTTGAGGAGCCCAAATACAACAGTTGGTTATCAAAAAAACATGTGAATATGAAGCGCTATGTAAAGTATGTGGTAAAGACATGATGTTAGGAACAATGGGCTGTAAAGGCCTTGACACTTGGTACCATTATTGACCATAAACTCACTTTTGCGCCACATTGTGAGTCTGGGTATAAAAAGGCAAACCAATGGGTATTCTGCCTAAGGAAGCTGTAATCATTCCACATAGACAGGAAGCTCCTCACAATGTTTTATACATGTTTTATAGAAACTAGAATTTATTTCAGCGTAGTGTCGTGGTTCAATACTCTGCCCCTAAAAAAATTAAAATTCACTTAGTCAGATTGTGAGGTGGTCCAGTAAAATAATTGGAGAGAAAACTGAATGTAGAATCCCTCTACAAAAGACAATTAGAGAGACTAGTGGGGTCCATCTTTAATGATGCGTCACATCCACTATTCAATGAATTTCAGATTCTCCCCTCAGGTAGCAGGTTCAAAATGCCTGCGTGCAGAACCAACAAAGACAAATGCAGTCCTGTCCCCTCAATGATAAGAGCACTAAACAACACATAAGCTAGTCTTCAGGGGCAGCATTATGTTAATTTATTTTGATTATTATTATTTATTTCTTTATTTTTATATATCCTGTCTGGAGCACTTGTCTGCATGTCAGGTGCTCTTAGTTGCCTGTGTTTTTTTGTTTTTGTTTTGTTTTTTTTACCTGTGTTACTGTCTTGTGTCACTGTTAAGTATCTTGTTGTTTTGTGTTTGCTTTTATTACTATTACTATTACTATTACTATTACTTTTATTACTTTCACGTGCAACCAAATCTACCTTTGGGTACAAATAAAGTTACCTTACCTTACCTTCCTCACATGAAAGGGGAAAAGCATACACACTATGTGCTAGTCAGACAACAACGGTCCCCATGACAATGTTCACCCCAATGCTCACAAATGCAAGTGCAACAACAGCTCTGTCTTTAGGGTCTCTGGGTCCCAGCACAAGTGCTTTAGCTTCATTCAGAAATACTGTGGGTTTAACCGCTATACTAAAGGTAGAAATACTGTGGGTTTAACCGCTATGCTAAAGGCAGAAATACTGTGGGTTCAACCGCTATACTAAAGGTAGAAATACTGTGGGTTTAACCGCTATGCTAAAGGAAGAAATACTGTAGTTCAACCACTATACTAAAGGCAGAAATACTGTGGGTTTAACCGGTATGCTAAAGGAAGAAATACTGTAGTTTAACCGCTATACTAAAGGTAGAAATACTGTGGGTTTAACCGCTATGCTAAAGGAAGAAATACTGTAGTTTAACCGCTATACTAAAGGTAGAAATACTGTGGGTTTAACCGCTATGCTAAAGGCAGAAATACTGTGGGTTCAACCGCTATACTAAAGGCAGAAATACTGTGGGTTTAACCGGTATGCTAAAGGCAGAAATACTGTGGGTTCAACCGCTATGCTAAAGGCAGAAATACTGTGGGTTCAACCGCTATGCTGAGGGCAGAAATACTGTGGGTTCTGTAGACCATATCTTTTGAACTTAACCTAGAGTGTGCTTTTTTTTTTACTGTACGTACTTTTTCTGTGGTAGTGGCCTTACTTTTTATAGTCAATTGTCTTAAAATGGTCTTAAAAAGCAGTATATTGGCCTGTCAGAAATATGCAGAGACCCTGTTCTTATATATTACCATCTGTATTTAGCTTTTTATCAATCAATTTTTACTGATTACTTAGATCGGGTTCTCAAACATGTAACCCAAGGGCCAAAAGTGGACCGCCAAAGGTTCTGATCCTGCCCATGGGATGAATTACAAAAATTCCACAGTCAAGGCTGTTGAACTCATTTTAGTTCAGATTCCACATACAGACAAATATGATCTACAGTCAGTAAGAAGTAGAGCTGCTGCACATAAGCTGGTGAACTGATGGGGGTGGGTGTGGCTTACAGTCCAGTGTGCTTTATGGTAAAAAAAAAAAAAAAAAATGGTAATATTACAATCAATGCTGAAAAAGCACTTGAGAAAAGTTGAATATAGAGGAAAAAACTATATTGGAACAAAGACAAAACTAACACAGGGTCCATATGGGTTAATCAGTGTAACCGGCACCTTCCAGACCCTCTGTTCTACTCAATAAAATGATGAAATATGGTTCAGATTTTTATATCAAGTGTTGAGGCAGGTCTGGTAAATGGAACTTGTGTAATTCTGAGAGAATCTCTGCTAGATGACTAAATCCTTAAAGGGATGAAGATGATCCTCCTTACATATAATGGAAATGTGGAAGAACAAGTCAATCATATTCCGCAACAGCAGCTCCTGCTATGAATCCGCTGCCATGAATTACTCCAATGTGCTTTTGCTCACACATCTCCTTCTGTTAATACAGTTTATCTATATTTATATTACACTGAGCTTCATCTATTCACTCTGTGTTTGCACTTTACATGTACAGTGTAAATTTAGGTTGTTTTGATAGAATAAGGCAGAGTATGGTTTAATTCGCAAACGTCTTGTGTACTTAAACACACCGCTTGGCTTAATTTTCTGGTTCACATCAGAGAACTCTTGTGCGCTTCATCACACTGTTGTTCTAAAGGTATGTGTGTAACCAAGTGTGAAATTAGGTTCCATAGACTTTTAATGGCGCCTGTGTACTTCAAGTCTATTTTTAAGTTGAAAAATGGACCCGGAGCATAAAAAGGTGAAAGAGGTCAGAGTGCTGAGTTTGTGACTGCAGAGTTTTATAATTTGAAGAAACAGTAAGAAATAGAAAAGCACTCTGAGAGTGAAAACCTTCGCCAAGGCCGACCCCCCCTCCCTCCCTTCAAATGAAGAGGGGTCTGCCAAGAAGGTTATGTTTTTGCCAGTTTGTCTGTCTGTCTTTCTGTCTGTCTGACGCTTGTTGTGGAAATATTTCAGTTTAATTAAGAATGAAGCTGGAATCAGAATAATATTTAGAAAAAATAATTGTAATGCGTTCTGTTCAAGACAGAACACACACATGGCAACATGTGTGTGGAGAGACGTCTGCCCAACAAAGAGAAACACAGGTACTTATACAGATACAACTGGCCAATCACAGGAAACACAAGGATTTGGGTAGGTGTCATAACCAGACCCCCAACTTGCAACGAAAGGAGACACAGAGTCTGGAAAGGTGTGATGACTAGACCCCCAACTGGTTACAGCTTAAACATGTCCTGGGTTAAGAAGCAGATGTGATTTACAAAGACAAAGTAATAATACAAAGAATAAAGAAAGTAATACAATATTAAGACACAATATAATTCCATTACATGCTTTTCAAGATAACTCAAAAACCTATGAACAGATTTTGATGTAATTTTCAGGATGTGTTTGTGATCTGGAAGAGATCCTGGATCCTGGATCACTACGGAATTTATTCTTCATTTACCGCAATGTAAACTTTCAAAGTGATCCAGAATACAGGATCTCTTCGTGATCGCCACTAAAATTTTATAATTTCCACAAATCCCCATTACCAACCTGCCCTGTAAATTCCATCAAGATCTGTCCATAACTATTTGAGTTATCTTGTTAACCAACAGACAGAGAGACAAGGATATACATGTGTGTTTTCATATGTGACAGGAAACCCAAGTTTATTGTAGGTGGTCAACAAAAAATAACTAATTAAATAAATAACATCCAAGCTGTTTATTCACAGCAAAAATGTTTTTTGCAACACTAAACATTTGTTTTAATTTCCTTTGGGTAATTATCACACTGTAATATAACATTATCGAGTTTACAATGCACATTTTCAACAGTTTCCCCAGCAGCAATGTTCAGCCAAAGTATTTTTAGAACAGAGCTGTTGACGAGATGGCAGCGTTGGATGTTTGGCCCGCTATGTCTGTAAACAGAAATCTCATATTAACTATGGATTCAAAACTGGTTCAGATCCTAATTATAAAGTCTTTGTCTCTTTGTCCATTCTTTTACAAACATTTGCAGCTTTGTCTCAAATGCAGTGTCAAGAAAAAATGATTTTGTCCAATTCTTAAAATATGGCTGTTCATAATACACAAAAAGGAATATTACTTCTGTGGGGAAGAGGACTTAAAAGGGACATTTAGAAGGACAAAGCTGAGAAGGGGGCAGTGAGACTGAAATAGAGGTGTTAGTCTGTGTAACAATCAATTCCTACACTATTGAAAGAAAAATGTTCCTGATTATATCTGTCAAGCATGTCATCCATCTCATTATCCTTTCATATGTTGGTCTTCTGAAAGATTTGAGTTAAGTTTGTTCTTTAATTAAATATCTATGGTATATTATGACAAGAGCCTTCTCAGTTTCAACACAACATACTTTTTAAAACTATTGCCATCATCAGTGCAGCCTTCATAGGACTTGAACAGGAAATAGTCTGAATAAAAAAAGACAGGGACAGATATTCAGTTATATGGACCTTTTATTATCTTATGACATGTGTTTACTGAAATAGGGTAGGTCATTTTACTTTGCTCATTCAGTTAGTTACTAAGATCACAGATAGCTGATGCCATTATTATAAATTACTCAACACTCACAGGCTGTTTTATACTGATGTGAATAGGAACTTTGTCAGAATATGGAATACTGCAGCATTAGATTCTCGTAACATAAGAAAAAAACATGGTCACACTCATGCACACTGTTGTGTGAAAGTTTCACATTGGAAGCATCACAGTTCTACCACGGACTAAAAATTTCCTCTCCAGTGAGTCGGTGAGCTTCAATTTCATATCACATGATTGCACAGTGTAAATGGAACTGGATTGTTGTGAAGCCGTCGCTACTCAAGTCACCTCAAGGTTCAGACACAACTTAAAGTTTGTCTGTTCCCAAATGTTTTGATGTAAAAATGTGATTATATTCTATATTCCAGTAGTGTTCTCCTTAGATCAGTGTTTTTCAGCCTGGGGGTCAGGACTTACCTAAAATTTCTCATAATTGCTGCAGCTCATAGTTTCAGTTATTGTTTCTTCAGTGTTAATTGTCAGACTTGTAAACCAAGCTGGACTGACGGTACATATGGTTACCAAGGAAAATGAAAATCCTCACTTTGTACAGTAATAATCTACACCTGGCTTTCCTGCCTTCATTAATAATATATATATATATATATATATAAATAGAATAAACCAGGTGTTCTCCACGAACCCAGCTAAGGTCTACTCTCAATGGCAGGGGGGCAAGGTGACAACGGACCCACCTAGGGCTGAGACTGAGCAATACTGGAAGGGCATCTGGGAGAAGGAAGTAACACATAACACCAATGCCCAATGGCTGACAGACTTACAGGCAGAGCACAGCCAACTCCCAGAACAAGACCCAGTAGTCATCACACTAGCAGACATCCAAACCAGAGTGTCCAAAATGAAGAGCTGGACAGCACCAGGGCCCGACATGATTCATACCTACTGGCTTAAGAAACTGACAGCACTCCATGAACGCCTAGCAGCACAGATGAACCAGCTGCTGATATCGGGAAACCACCCAGAGTGGCTAACCCAGGGCCGGACAGTCCTCATAATGAAGGACCCCCAGAAGGGAACAACACCATCTAACTACCGGCCTATAACCTGACTCAGCACCACATGGAAGCTTCTATCAGGCATCATAGCGACTAAGATGAGTAGGCAAATGGAGCAATACATGAGCAGAGCACAGAAAGGAATAGGCAACAACACCAGGGGAGCCAAACACCGACTACTGGTTGACAGGGCAATTGCCCGAGTTTGCAAGACGAGGAACACCAACCTGTGCACTGCCTGGATTGACTACAAGAAAGCCTATGACTCAATGCCACATACATGGATACTTGAATGCTTAAAACTGGATAATATCAACAGGACACTAAGAGAGTTCATCCAGAACTCAATGAGGCTGTGGAAGACGACCCTGGAGGCCAACTCAAAGCCAATTGCACAAGTGAGCATCAGATGTGGCATTTACCAAGGAGATGCTCTGTCCCCCCTGCTGTTCTGCATAGGCCTAAACCCCCTCAGCCAGATCATCTCAAAGAGTGGCTTTGGATACCAGTTCCGAAGTGGAACATCCATCAACCACCTCCTCTACATGGATGACATCAAGCTGTATGCCAAGAATGAGCGTGACATTGATTCCCTAATTCACCTCACCCGGATCTACAGCAAAGACATTGGGATGTCATTCGGACTAGATAAATGTGGGCGGATGATATCTAGAAGAGGAAAGGTGATCACAACTGAAGGGGTTGAACTACCTGAAGGGAATATCACAGATGTGCATGAAAGTTACAAATACCTAGGGATCCCACAGACAAATGGTAATCATGAGGAGGCAGCTCGGAAGTCAGCCACAGCCAAATACCTACAGAGGGTAAGGCAGGTCCTGAAAAGTCAGCTGAACGGCAAAAATAAGATCCACGCCATTAACACCTATGCCCTGCCAGTAATCAGTAATCAGATCCTGGCCACTGGAAGAGATACAAGCCACTGATATCAAGACAAGGAAACTCCTTACCATGCATGGAAGGTTCCACCCCAAGTCCAGTGTCCTGAGGCTATACACTAAGTGAAAGGAAGGTGGCCGAGGACTAGTAAGTGTCAGAACTACTGTCCAGGAGGAAACGGCGAACCTCCAGGAATACATCAAGAAAATGGCCCCCAATGACCAACTGCTAAGTGAATGCCTCAGGCAACAAAAGCCCAGTAAGGTCGAGGAACCAGACGGGGCTATCATGGAAGGACAAACCCTTGCATGGCGTGTCCCCTAAATTACAATGGTTTTGACTCCCTTTATAATTAACATCTTCAAAATTTTTGCATTTCATTAAATCATGCCACCAGCTGAACTAGACCCTCTGGTAGTCTGCTTTTGGCCTGTGGGCAGGGGGTTAATTTGAGCCGGATCCTGATGGAACAGGACCCAGAACCTCTTGATTTTGACCCCCATGTGTTCTTTGTATGGAATAATGATGAAGTTAGCACAGCTACCACCTCAACATTTAGCCTATAGGTTCATGGACAGTTAACCTGCAGGTTAATGGACAGCTAGCCATGCTTAATACCAAGGATACAGCAGCAGATCAGATTCATCATACATGAGGTACTGGGTGTCCAAGGGACATAGAACTGTTATGGATACATGCAGTAAAACCCCAAACGTGGAGAGGGTGAATTCTGCTGAGTATACTTTACATTAATAAGCTGCCGTGCCAAAAAAAGTTTTAACATCTATCTGTTTGTAGCACCTGGTGCTAACAGTTGCATGTGCCCTATAAAACATAGCTAAACTTATTATTGGTTAATTGTTGTCATAATAGCATATAATAGGACTGTTATTGAGGCATTTAAGTGCCACAGTTCAAGTGTCCACTCACATGCCTCTTTACATTGTGTTTTTATGTGCATTCTAGGACCTCTGTCCATCTCGTCGTCACTGTGCTGCCATATGTACTTGGCGTTCTGGTACCTTATGACTTACCAATTAAGCACTGTCCATGGGCCATATCTTTGACACCCCTGTTTGGAGGATAAAGCATATTATCAACAAAGGACTTTTTATTGAGCTGGGAATGGGCTTAATTCTTAAAGGAGGAGTGGGAGTGTGAAGATGTTGAATAAAGACTGAAAATGAATGTGTTCAGCAGCATCCAAAATACACCTACCTACACCTTTAAGGTTCACACACTGCACTTTGTTCAAGCATGAGCCTGGTTTGGATCAAGACCAAACTGCTTTTAAGAGAAAATATCAACATTATGCATTACAAAATGATGTTTGAAAGGGTTTGTTCATACTTTGGGCCAAGAATGTAGGCCAGCAAAGCTTTTGTGCCAATTAAAGACAGGGGTGCTGCTAATTGCTACTTTATGAAAGCTGAGTGGGAGTGAGGTGATCTGGTGGTTGGCACAGAATAGAGAAAGCCAGACTTAAAAGTCTGAGGACACCAAGTTAGTCAAGGATGTAGAGCTGGCAGAAGATGAATTTAGCATTTATTTTTTATTGCAAGTTTTTCAGCTACTGCAAACTTTTTAAGGACAGGAGACAGGATGAAGGAGAACGAGTGAGTTTCCATCTATAAAAATCATTAGCAGGCCAAGTGACTGTGAGAATCCCCTTTCTTAATTATCCACAAAGACAGGCTGGTGTTTTTGGCCATTAATGAGATGCAAAGCCCTTGTTTTGGAAGTCACAGCTGAGCTGCTTTTACTGAGCTACATGCTACACTGTGGAAAAGAAACAAGAGATGCGATTAGTTTGCCTTTTATTCAGACTTATCGAGTTTACTCATGTGCACTGAAATTATATGAGACCAGAAACATAGCACGTGATTTCGCTGATATGTGATCAATGTTCAATACTGTAATGGAGTATTTCATCATGAAGCACGGAGTCTTCTGTGATTGAATTACAACGTTTATCCCACATGTGAAGGGGAGACAAGGGGTGTTGTTTTTTATTCCTTTTGTTTCTTTGTTAACACTAGCAGCAAAACTATCGGTTTGATTCATACCAATGGGGTTTGGGTTTTATTATATTCAGTTATATTGCCAGTGATCCAGAATAGGTCACTACATTTTGGGAAGAGCAGGTCAAAGTAACATTTTTTAATGAATGTGTATCACCCTGCCACACCAGTTACTGTTAATGAATGATATTTCAAATGTCTATAAAAACATCCGTTTTGTGTGAACTTCAGATTTGGCACATATATAGAGGCAATTGATATGATGACATCAGCACATGCATAGACATAATGACATTAATGAGATGCAAAGCCCTTGTTTTGGAAGTCACAGCTGAGCTGCTTTTACTGAGCTACATGCTACACTCTGGAAAAGAGACAAGAGATGTGATTAGTTTGCCTTTTATTCAGACTTATCAAGTTTACTCATGTGCACTGAAATCACATGAGATGTGATTTCACTGATATGTCATCAATGCTCAACCCTGTCATGTAGTCATGCATTTTCAAATAATGCATAAATGCCAAAATAAGCTCCAATACTGTACATGTGAGGGGCGGGGCTTGTTGTGCCTGGTGTCACTTGTAACAGAACTGTGGAAAAACACAAATGAAATTTCAGTAGGTTGTCCTTAGATTCTAAAAGGTAGAGAATAAATATCTATGAGGCAATGCACTCTTTTTGCAGTAAGTTTCTAGTGCCCTCTGTTTTTTCTGATGCACTGAAGGACATTCAGATACTCTGTGTTAACTCACAAATCTGTATTATGATGGTGAACACATTCTCACACCCACGGCACCAGATACCATTGGGCATACTGCCATCTGTTTTCATGTTCAACATGTAGGGTAGCAAACAGAGGAGTGTTGTATTTGTCTTTGTGGCTTTGTCACGGTTCCCTATCTGACTAAGTTATTGTTATGAATAAAACTAGTATAAAACTTTGGACATCTGCTGGACCACACTGTAAGCTAATGTTTTCCATTGTGTCCCCTGTCAAAATAGGATTCCTGTCAGTGTCGTACTGTGAGACTTTAAAAATGAATTAGCACATTAGTCACTAACACTGAACTTTAAAAGTACATGTAAACATGTTAAGGCAACTGGGATCAAAGTTTTACTTGTCACCCAGATAGTGCAGCTGAAGGTCGATCTACTCCTTCATGTAAACAGATGAGCTCAGTGGTTGCCAACCTTTTTTGGTTCATGACCCCATTTTAATGTCACAAATTTCTGGTGACCCCAAACATTCAAAACGCAGACATTTTTCTCTTGGAGATGTTTTAGTGTGGCCAGGCAGAAGAGAAATGTTTCCATTCTCTGTTTGGTCTGGTTTTCTGGCTGCTACTGTGTCCAGGCAGGTTGAAGAGTATTAACGCATACTGTCACATGATCTGGTCAATCAAGATATACCCTCTCAGATATTATATCCTGCATTTCATTTGAACTTTACTTTTATTAGGAAAAGTGTACAGTGTTTTACTTATAATGAAATATATACTGAATCATAAAAGTATCATAAGAGTATTTTATTTTTTATTTTTATTATTAATTACTACAGAGCCCATTTGAATTCTAGGCAACCCCACGTCTAACCTGACTGTCGCCATCAGGTATCACGATACCATCTGGGATGCTTCCACATCCACTACATTTTCAAATGTGGGGCCTAATCTAAAATGCTTACATGTGATTAGATGAAGAATCTGTCCATCATCTTGATTGACAGATGACAGCCCGTCATGTTGAACTCAAGCCATGACTCAGAGCAATAGCAGGAAGAAGAGCCATACTGCAGCAGACCATCAAAACATACGCAACAGTGTGGCTGCATTGTCTATAAATGACCATTGTTGTTAACCTGACTCACACCAGATGTTATGGATGCTTCACATGTCTGCTCAGATCTTCCATCTGGGAAAGCACCATTAGCTTCTCTTTGTTAAGGTGGGTTGTCAATCAAAAGCATTCACCCTGATTGGAGAAACCAGGTGCTTGTCATTTTAAATGATGTACTACTTCAACAAATCACATGGAAAGCAGCATGTAACATAGATGATAGAAGTAGAAGCTCTTACCATACCTGGTTGGGAGAAGAGCCATAACATCCTTACCACCAATATATTATTACAAAACTGTTCTGTTCATCTTTTAAAGAATCATTATGCGCTAGTTTCTACAACACCATTGAAATTGCAGAATCAAAGCCCAGTTCAGTCTCCTCCGTGCCAGCCTCCATGTTTTTCAAAGCTACTGTCTCGAGAGTCTTCCTTACATCATAATTGTTAAAATCACGGCCAGTGATCCTGATTGGTCTGTCCACGATTTGGCAGGAGACAACAGAATGTCTACCGTGGTTTACCAGACCCTTCTGTGAAGGTTACGAAGCTGAGTGGAAACACACGAGGGTCGGCGAAGGCCAGGCAACATTGTTGTATGTGGAGGGAAAATCTGAGGATAAAAGGCAACAACCAGCGAATATTCCTTAAGCTTCCCTATGGAAAATGGGTAGACCAAAACGGATAGACCAGCTGCTTGCAGAACTTGATCTAAATGTGTCAGATGTTCCAGAAAAATCCTCTGGCATATGTCTGAAATGCCTTCACTTGTTGGGAGACACCAGGGTACTCTGGACACTATAAGAGTATGGCAAAAAGCTGAAGAGGAATCGAGTGTTGAACACCAATGTCGCCCAGTCATGGGAAGTCCCACCTGGCCACACTCCTTTGTTTTTCAGAAAGCCTGAACTACACGATACTCAGAGGGTTGTGTGAGCCTAACGTGTAGTTTGGCGAAACACAGCCAGATGACTTGAGTCAGGTTACCCCACGTGGGGTTGAAAGGTTGAAAAATACTGAACTGGCAGTACTGGGACCAAACCACATGTTCTACACATATATTTGACAAACCATGACCTACAGGGGTGTCCAATCCTGGTCGTCAAGGGCTGGTATCCTGCATTTTCTAGATGTTTCCCTCTTCCAACATGTCTGATTCAAATGATCAGCTCTGCAGAAGATTGATAATGATGATGATTGATAATCAGGTACGATGGAAGAGAGACAAATCTAGAACATTCAGAATACTGGCCTTCGAGGACCAGGATTGAACATCCCTCACCTATAAATTGAACTCTATCCATCTCATCTGGGCAAAGAAGTCGAGTGGACAGAAACTACGCTAGACACAAATTTAGTCCAGCGTATAATATTACATGATGTTTCAGTTGTTGGTATGAAATATGCTTGATGTGCTTGCATTATTTGTCCTTCACATTTCTTTTCTTGAAAATTTAGAGACATCAGATGACTGGCTGCATCCAGTTGTTTTGGTCCGAGAGAGACCAAACAAACATAATTTCATTTGATGTGTCCTTGTGAGATGTCAAATGACAAATAAAGCAGTTACTTCATTCATTCAATTCAGATTTGTAGCATTCTCCATTACATCCTGGTTGATGATTATACTCCTGTGTATATAGACCAGGACAAGGACAACCATCCAGTTGAACAGTGCATGAACTGTGCATGTCATCATACTGTATGTGAAAGGCGGGGGATGAGAATTCATAGTAATTAGTACGTTTATTTATTTTCTCCATAATTTCTTATGTAGGCTTACCCCCCCCCCCCCCCAACACACACACACACACACACACACACACACACACCCTTACTACAGCATTTTTAATTAGATACTTAAATCATAACAAAGCCACATTTATTTAACCAGCAAACTCCACAGGATTTGTACACAACCTCTATTCGCACACCTCTGGATTTTCAAGTGCTAAACTTTAGCATGTTTAACAGTTAAAGCTTTGTCAATTATATATGTTAATAACTGATTTTCAATTTGATAGGTCCCTGTTCTCTGACTGTAATTGCATTAATAAGTCTGTCAGAGGGCACTGTCATGGAAAACTTTAAGGAAGTTTACTCTATTGGAATACTTGGCCTGTACTTACTTTATTTTCTTGTGTTTAAATGTGATGACATTGCGGTCTCTTTTTGGGCTGAATAGGACAGTGATGGATGAGCACTAAATATTGATGAGTGTTAGACTGATAGTAAACATAGTGATGTCCATTTTTTTTCTGTTGTAGGTGCCCTCTAACAGTTTTACAGATGTATTTTACTTTCGTCAACAGGGGCGGAACTTTTTTTTAGCATTTTTGCTGCAGTACTATTAGTGTCCTCCAGGGGAATCTTACAAAGTGTATTTTTTGTCATTTCTGGTCAAAATGTCTTATCACACTTGATCACCATAATCATAATTATCAAAAGATAAACTTTTAAGAACTTATTGTTAGACATTAGATTTGGTAAATCATATTTCACGAAAAATAATTAAGATACTTTCACTTGTTCTGTTGACAGATGGGTTTGCTTGAATTACAGTAAGAAAAGAAAATCTTGAATTAAGCAAAAAAAAAAATAAATCTGCCATTGTGGAAGAACTGAAAATGATTTTGTTAAGATTTCTTGAAATAAGATTTTTAAGATCTATTGTGTAAAAATAAGTTCTTAAATCTCACTGAAAAAATACTGTTTCAGTAATTATGTCTTACCCCTATGTCATTTGTTTGCTTTTTTTAAAAAGTAGATTTACTACCGGACCGATTTTCAGGACAGGTGCGAGGTGGTCCAGAATATGTGCCATGAAATTTTGGTAAATGTAGGTCAAACGTCACCAAAAATGTGTTTTCTCAATAATAAGAGATAGGGCAAATCAGGTAAAACCTACTTTTCATTTTGTAACATCTGCATCCAGACCACCACCACAGCTGCTCATTTTAGATTGAAATAAATAATTACTAATGTAATGATAACCTACACAGGCAAATAAATACTGTAACATTTTTCATCTGATCTGAGGCTTCACTTCCTGCTTCTCTCTCTTGTCCATATATGTATGCTCACTTCTGGTTCCATAACTCTAAAATGGCAAGAGATAAAGCCTTGTGAGTACGAGTCTACATCTGTGACACCACAGGGGGTGTCCACTTGTGTACCATTTTATAATGGTCACCAGGTAACCATGGCCTGATTTCCTCTTTTTGAGAATAAATGACTGTGCTGGTGTCCACTTCCACAGAGGACATCAGCTCAGTGGGTGGTCTCAGGATACTGCTAAAAGAACATGTCCTTATGTGGCACAAAGAACCTCTAAACATGGGCTGGTTTCATTTACTGATTTCAGTGTATCCTTGAGCGAGTTCACATTGAGTATTAGAGCTTCTGTAAAATGGATTTAAAGCGAAGATACATGAGAATAAGACCTGGTTTGTCACTTAAACATACATATGTTTGTTGTCACCAAGCAACAGGATGTAGGACATAACAACGGCCTCATCAAATAATGTATGACAGCAGGCTCTGTGTTTGCAAAACCAACATTTTTGCAGAATATAATAGTAGTGTTTGTGTATATGAGTGTAATTTTGTGATCTTTATAATATAGGACATGAACCTGCACTGTGTGTGTGTGTGTGTTTATATTCCTATCTTTATGGGAACAATGATGTGTTTACAGTCACACTATGGGGACCAAAATTCAGGTCCCCATGAGAATTAAATGAAAAAATATAAGTGAAATCTGTGAGAAGTATTGCAAATGTATGCACATGATGTCCCCTATAAATACATGAATTAGCTTTTTTCTTTAAGGTTTCAAAATATTTCCTTTTTTAAATGTCTTTATTTCTTTTATTTTGTAATTAATCTAAATGAAATTGTATTTATTTTTTACATTTTTGGACATGTTTTTTTCATATTTTGTATATATTTAATTATTTTTTAAGAGGCGTGTGTGCTTTTTTCGGCATTTATTTTATTTTTCTATTATTTATTTTTTTTATTGAATTGAATTAAATCATATATATATATATATATATATATATATATATATATATATATATATATATATATATATATATATATATGTTTTTTTTTCATTTTAAAAAATGTTTGGTATTTATTTGTTAAGAAAGAAAGAAAAAGAGAGAAAGAAAGAGAGAGAGAGATGTGTTTCACTCACTACTCAATGGGTACTTTACCCACAAGTGATGATTAGAAACTTGGTCCTCATGAGGCATGGAAACCTGTGTGTGTGTGTATTTAATATTGTCACCAAAAAGTGATGCACCTGCTCAGAATCCCTACGTCAAAACACCTTTGCATGCAAATGATTCAGGGCTGATTTAGGGTTGGAAATATCTGCCAAGAAAAACACATTTTCAAATCTCAGATAGCAGATGGTGCAGTTAGTGAATGGCATTTACTTTTGACGCCAGATTCTCTCCTCTCTGAAAGCATGATGAAAGAAGTGAAGATGTTTCAGATGAGATTTTTTTTTTACTCTTTTGTTGATAAGTTTTGGCATCTACAATCTTCTGTTAACGTCCCAATATATTTAACATAAGACGACCATTTCCTTTGGGACCCTAAGAATAAAGTAGAAAAAAGTGTCTAAACAAACCAAAATAACATTTGAACTTTAACTGTTTCCTTTCATAACAACTCAATTAATATCATTAATATATTTTTCCGTAGTTAACCCTTTAATCCCTGACGTATCTGTAGTGACCATTCAGAATGTAGGATGGATTTAAAATATTCATAAAAATTCAACCCTTTCCTCAATAGGAAAAAAGTACATACTGTATTTTCCACAGTATAAGGCACACCATCAATGAATGGTTGATTTTAGATATACACTGGGTACCTCTACTTACGAAATTCATTCATCCCAGGAGGTTTTTCGTACTGTGAATTTTTCATAAATAGTCGCATTTTACATGTAGAAGGCCGGATTCGTTCCAAAGCCCCAAATATTACCCCTCAAACCCTTTAAAAATTATAAAAATTTACCAATTTTGTATGATTTTTTATTTAATATATTGTTTTTAGTGGGGAAATGTTCACCTGACTGTCGACAGATGGTATTTCACAATACCATCTGGGAGTCTTCCGCAACCACTCCGTTTTCAAAGGAGGGGCCTTATCGAAACTCCTTGCATGTGATTAGATTAAAAATCTATCCGTCTCTTGACTGACAGGCCGCTTCAGCCACTCACGTTGAAGTCAAGCCACTTAACCGGCGAAAATAGTTTGCATCAGGTATATACACATCAACAGAAGGGGTATAAAGTTACCATTTATATGTGACGTTTATTTATAACCTCCTCTACTACGATGCCCTCCAATTTCTTGTGGTAAACATCGTAGTAAAGCATGGTTCTCCATTTATCCATCAGCCATGATTCGGGGCTACCAAACACGTTGTTATTGTGAGTTAAGGTTAGTAGAAACTTTGCTCTGTATGTGCAGTTTTCATGTAGTTACATGGTGGAGATTGAAGAGACCAAATGGAAGTGTGTAACCCAATGTTTTGTCCAAAAACCTGAGTTTATGACTCATAATTTTGCTCTGCACTTGTCTAATTTTGTCATTTGCATGGTTTCTGTTATATGGCATGTGTCTTTATTCCTTGTAATAACTCAATAAACTATATCATCTTCAGACAGACAGACATACTTTTTTATTTGCGCAAACCACGTTTCAAGGCTGTATTTTGGCTTCATAAAAACTGCAATCAAGCATTTCAAGTTTACATTCAATGTACTCCTCTTTCTTGGTTGTTAATATATTCATGTGAGAGGGGGGGGGGGGGACATACTGGTATGATACAGTGCAATAAACATTACACAAAAAGCTGTCGAGATGAAAAGGTAACGCTCGTATCTGTGAGAGCGAGGAGAGCGAGGAAGGCATTTTAATCTCAGTTTTACTTATCATGGCAAGTGGAGGAAGTGGATCTGCTTCAGCGGGTCACCAACTCACACAAAGAAAAGGTCAGGTAGTGACCATCACACAAGAGTGAAGTGCTGAAAAAGAAATAGAATGAGCTGGGGAGGGATTTTTTTTTTCTTTTTAGATGGGATTATTGAAGTATAGAGGCCACGGACAGACTCACAGCTTAGCATGCTAATGAATGTTTCTTAAACCTTCCTCTAGATTGTCGAGAGAGCAGAGAGTGGCCCAAATCCCAAACAGCAGCCCCTGAAAAGTCCTGTTATCAGCCTCCTGCTTCACAGGCAGTGGAGGAGCAGTGATGAGATGAAGCGTCTGTTTCATCTCCTGCTGAATGGCTTTCTTCAATTTTGCATAGGGAGCGAGGAGGTACTGCCCCTCTGCGAGTGGGAGGTGAGTGGAAAGGTGCCCAGGGTCAAACATTTATCTGCAGGACAGGAACCTGCCCGCCAGCATCTACACACACACACACACACACACTACCTTCCTTTCTGTTAAACTTCTCTGCTGCTGTTTTCATGTTTAACATTTACCCTTTCCATTGAACTTACACTTAGGGTTAGGGTTAGGGTAAGTAATATTCCATACCAAATGGTATTATGTAAAATTTCGACTGCTATCGGTAGCATAGTTATCAATAGTTTGTCCAAATACACTTAAAGGGATAGTTCAGTAATGTTCACATGAATTTGTATAGAATCAGCGTCTTTACTCTGGTGCACCCACAGTGACAGTGTCCTGTGAGTCCAGTTCTGGTCCAGTTTTGGTCAAAGTGAAAGTAGTCCCGGCAGGTTTCCTAGGGTCATGAAATTAAAACTTATTTCTTTTCAAAACAATATGTGTTTTAATGAGTGATTTATTTGTATGACAAAACCATCACGGAACAAAAACTCACATCTCGTAATTGCTTGGAGCTACTTTCTCTCAATAGCGATCAATGCGCGTTGTCACTGAAAATGTGAAAAATACTGAACCATCCCTTTAATGTACATTTCAAGTCATAACTTCATAAAGAATACAATACATGACAGTAATTATTGTTACATTATTAAGATATATTATTAGAAAAATTTAAACTTGGATATTAATTCATGTTACATCATACATACCCCCCCCCCCCCCCCCCACACACACACACACACACACACACACACACACAACCCCAACAACATTCTAACAGTGGTGCAATTATAATTTTATCCTTACAATACATTTGCTTTTCCTTGAATAATTTGTTGTGCAAAATAAAAATAACTAGGATTTTTGCTTGAGCAATACAAATAAACTCAACCACAGACTGCCTCTGAAACAATATTTTTCCAGAATTATTTTCCAATTATGACAGTAAAGTTACTTTCTTAGAATGACAAACATTTTTGGTAGCAAAGATTATAATTTTGACAACGTCAATATTTGCAATGAGTCTGTTTCCACTGCACATGTCAGAATATTAAAGTTAACAGAAACATGTCACATTTGTGTTTTCCAGTCCTGTCCAAATCTAAATTAGTGACTTTAGTTGCAGATGACCGGGGTTGATTTGTTGTACCTCTCTAAAATGAGTCCAGGTGCTCCAACACTAAAACATTAGTTCCACCTGCTACAAGCTGCACCCTGAAGAAAAAAAGAAAACACCTAGGAATGATCACATGCTCACCTTGCAAGCCTTTGGAATTAAATGAATCTGCTTCCGAAATAATGAACAGGACACAAACATTACCAGGTTTGTTTTATGGCTGGTGGATTTAACTCACAGGAGGGGCGGGGGGTGTCGAAACATGAAAATACTGATCACAATACTGAACACTTAAACACAAGCATCCAGCATAGACACTTTACCTCTTTTAGGAAGTCTTATCTCATCATCTGAACCCGCTTTATCCTCACTAGGGTCACAGGGGTCACTGGGGGCCTAATCCAGCTACAATGGTTGAAGGCGGGGTACACCCTGTATGAGTCTCCAGTTCATCTCAGGGCTGAACATATATAGACAAACAATCACTGTCACATTCACACCTATGTACAATTTAGATTAACCAATTAACCAATCGGTGCATGTGTTTGGATGGTGGGAGGAAACTGGAGTACCTGAAGAAAACCCACACAGACATGAGGAGAACATGCAAACTCCACACAGAAAGGTCTGGTGTGAGAATAGAACCCAGAGCCTTCTTGCTGTGAGGCATCTATTTTTCTCCTTTAGTCTGTTCTGTTTTTTGCTCAGTACAGACTGAGTCAGAGTTGCTGACTGAGTGGAAGTGGAAGAAGAAGTAGTTCCCACCAATTGTGTATCAGTTGGACTAGATCTCAATGTTGACCTGTGTTCTTGATTTACATGACCTCAAATGACCAAAATCTGTGGAGGTTCTCCTTTGCTCAGGTCATTGTTCTTCTTGGTAGTTTGTGTTCATGGTTCAGCTGGACTGGTTTAGTTCTTTTGAAAATATTTGGTTCATCTAAACCCAGTACATTGTATTTTATTGTGACTTTCTGTGGTATTCTCAAGCAGTTTATCAGGCTGTGATTATAAAAGTTTGTTTTGTTATACAGTTAAGTCCAATGTGCACTGCTGAGATGAGTGTTGTCAAAAAGTGATAAAGTAACAATGAGCTTTCAACCACAACTTGGGACTGACTGTTTCCATGTGTCTGCTACCTCTTGAGGATTATTACAAACTGATGCATAAACATTTCATCTTTCTCGAGAAACCCCAGTATAGAACTCATGCAAAGTTCAGTGCTTTTCTGCATTTTCTACTTTGAAATTCTGACCAATCACACAATAATTGGCAAACGTCACATGAGAAAAAAGTGCTGCAGAGAAGGTTTGTTGATAGCAAGCTGTGAGATGAAAGAAAAATTAAATTTAAAAAAATTGTAAAATGTTCTTATAGCCCTGAGTGACAGAAGATCTTTCTGCTTTCTGATGGAGTACATAATAACCTTGAGCCACCTTGTATCGCATGCGATCGTGCCACACATCAAATAAGCACAGTCCACAATACCAGTGTGTGCTGCAAGGTCACTAAGGAATACAACACAGCAGGAGTCAGGTTACATCACTATGAAATGATAAAAAAATAAGGTACAGGTAGTTCTGCATTTTTCAGGCTTGATTCATAGTTTTCACACCAGAAATGCTCCTAGTATTATCCAGTCTTTTGGATGAAAGACAAAACATCATCATGAACAAAATCAGTCCAACTGAACTTTGAAAACAACTAAAGATGGAAGTTGAACTGGACAAATAAGAACATACATTGTCATACTGTGACTTTTACCCTTTTTAAAGCACTTGTAAAAGTACTCTGAAATTCAAAATATCAACCTTAGTGTGTCATTGGAGGACATACTTTTGCAAAATATGAGTGGCACAGTGGTGCAGTGGTTAACTCGTGCCTCACAGACAGAAGGACCCTGGTTCTATTCCCACACCAGAACTTTCTGTGTGGGGTTTGCATGTTCTCTCCGTGTCTGCGTGGGTTTTCTCCAGGTACTCCAGTTTCCTCCCACCATCCAAACACATGCACTGATAGGTTAATTGGTTAATCTAAATTGCCCATAGGTGTGAATGTGAGAGTGATTGTTTGTCTATATATGTTCAGCTCTGAGATGAACTGGAGACCCCCAGTAACCCCTGTGACCCTAGTGAGGCTAAAGTGGGTTCAGATGATGAGACCTTTGCAAAATATTTTGAAATAATTTATTTGCAGATAAAAAATCAAGGTCCGTGAAGTTATCACATTTGGTTTCTTATAAATTAACTAAAATCCATGAAGCGTATGTATAGAAAATACAGGAAAACACATGTAAGGTGAAAGGAACATATATTTTAGAACATTAAAAGATCACTTTTTGCTAATTAAAAAAAGGACTGCATCATTCCAACGGCACCATTCCTTACATTAGTACTATTACTTCATGGTACCTAACAAAGCAGGTATACTCACTGTTCATGCAGAGGTGGACCTTACAGACCCTGTAGACCATATTGGACCTGAGATTATTGACTCACAGTCCTCACTAGAACTGTGCTGTCACTGTCTTGTAATGTATTCCGACATTATGAAAAATAATCACCTGATAAAGGGTTAAACATCTAATCAAGTAAGTACTTATTAGCAACTTTTTTTGTAATTAGCACTTCCAATAATTTCTCTCTATTTCTGGTATTGAATTACATTGGTTGCTAAATTAAAAAAAAAATAAATCTATTTCATGGGTCTCATAGCCTGGGAGCTTATTGAGGCCCATAGGATATTATTTTATAGCCTCCTATTTGACATATAATGCTGTCTTTCATTTAGTATCAGCTTTGCTTGACTGTACTACGCTCACTTTGGTACGTTTCTATGACCTGGTACCACCATGCTACCCAGTACTAGATTTATGGTATCACCTCTGCTGAGGTTCCAAGCGATACTATAATATGACATGTCATCAGCGTAGACACTGATTGGTGGAGCTGTCTGCATCGTTGCGTTATCAATGTGTGACCCACCATTTAAAAAAAATAATAAATATGGAGTTACAGTAAACAATGTGGTAAGTTAATTTAGTCTGCAACGCAATAATGTCAGTCTGCAAAACTACACCGTGCTAGGTCGTGGAGGTTGAAACATTTCTGTCTTTGGTGAGAATTATGCCACCCCTCATGATGATGTCCAGCTATTATAGTATCTATATGGAAAATCTCTGAGAGAATATTACGTGGTACCCAAGCCGAGGCAAGTTGAGTCAAGCCGATACCATGCAGTGGAAATGTGGCAAAACTTTAGTGTTAGTGCGGCCCCCATGTAGTTCTCAAACGTATCTTTTTGTTGAGACCTGTCAGGTTATTATTTTATTCATTTGAATCACTTATGGGCTCCCACAGATAGTCTTGTGACAGCTTCAGGTGGCATTTGTCATCAACAATTGTCAAGCTACCCAACCGCGAATTACATGTGGAAATATGAACGTTACTCACTTAGTTGAAACATATTCTGGAGTGACACCAAGTGGACGGAAAATATCTGCCATCACCCAGTTCCAGTCATGTCTGTCTCAAAATGAAGAGAAAGGTTGGCAATGAGCACAGGCAATTTCAGAATAAGCGGGAGATCGAATTTGGGTTTTTTTTGGAGCAGAGCGGCACCTCATATGCACCAAGAAAGTTGTGGTATATAAGGATCGCAGGGCATTCTCACTCCCAGCATGTCAAAATCTGAATTGGTCAAGCGTGTTGGACAAGCGTAGGTTTTTGACGCACAATGTGTCCCTTGCTGTCTAATTGAGAAGCAGTGGATTTCTAACTCATCCGCTTAAATATGTGACACGCAGAGGCCTAACCCTAAACCCGAGCAAAAAGTGTTTAAAACCTGAGTGTCTATTATATATTGCCACGGACAGTATAGAAATCCACTGTGTGTCAATTAGATGCCAAGGGACACCATGTGCATCAAAAACCGATGCTTGGTCAGCGCATAGGATTTTGACATGCTGGGAGTGAGAGCGTGTTGAGGAACAACGTCTAATGTCTCAGTGCTATATATTTGTCTAAGTTTTAAACATTAGCTACAGTATTTAGCTAGAAAATAATAATATATAAACATTATGAGCCATAGTAACCCCAATCCCAACTCCCCCACCGAACCCCACATCTTAACGTCTATAATGTCATTACTCAACTATATTATTCTGAGGAGTTTACAAAATACCAAAGAACCAGGTTGGTAATCTTAAATAATGTCTATTGAGATAATGAGATTAATCAAGAAAGCAAGTGAAGAGAATGAAGCAACAGCTGTAGCCATGTGACTGCTAGAGTTGGAAAGCCATCCAAAGAGTTAATTAAACAATGCATGTTATTAGCTGCGAGTAAAATAACCCTTTTTTGTGGACTACTTAATGACCCAGATACTACCTCCAGTGACCCCCAGTTAAGTTGAGTTCAAGACCCTTGATTTATTTATTACCAAAGTACTACCCTTTCTACTTCTGTCATGTAACGATTAACATGGCCTGGAATTGAATAATATTACCAGCGGGACAAAGGCACCAAGAGAAATTAGTATGCACATCATTACTCCTGACATTTGTTTGGTCATGAAAAGATCCCAAATCCCTCTGTTTCCAACCAATAATCTCTCAACAGATGTTAATTACGTTGCTCAGGCTTTTTCTCGGACACGTAGATACGTTCTGAAACCAGCAGATCAAGAAAAGGTCAAAGACTTTCGCTAAAAAAATGACAGAAGGAGCTGGCAGTAAATGCACTGAAACACAGTATAAAGCAGAGAATATGTTGCGGCTGCACAATAATCATCCCAGTGTTTACATTCCATCTCTGCCGACTGTGACAGTGGAGCTGAGAACTTACAAGCATCAATTGATCATTACACCATTTTACAAAAGCTGGAAGAGCTGGTGATGTTATGGACCCTGAAGGAGACGACAGTGCAGTATCATCAGAAAATTTAACAAGGTAGCTGCCTTCTTTACAGCTCCTGCAGCTGTCACGCTACATAATAACAAGTAAAGGAAGTAAAATATCCCCCGAAGGGAAACCTGTGACTGTCACTGCAACACTCTGCTGTTTGTCAGTTCAAATAAATCCCAACCGTTAGAACATGTTAATGAGGTTTAGTGGCGAGCAGAGTTTGGAGGGAGTGTTGGAGGAAATGTTTTCTCACAGCGGCTCAAACATTTTTTCATCCAATGAACCAACTTGGTGAAAGACTCGTCTGTATTAGAGTTCAGGGGCAGTGTTCTGTTGAAAGGTAAAGCTACAATACTTTCATTTCGGTCACTTATGGGTACTGCTGTCTCACTGGGACTGTAGGTTGAGACGATTTTGCATCGAGTAAAAAACATTGTGGTTTTCTCAAAGTTGAAAAGAAACTGACCGGCTTATTAATATGGCTTGGACTTTTAATAGGGTCTATGGAGACCATCCTCAAAAAGTACCACATTTTTTGGACTATAAGTTGCAGTTTTGTTTTTTTTTTTCATAGTTTGGCTGGGGTTTATACATGAAGTTATATATGAAATTATTTACATATTGTTATATAATATCACATGTTATTTTCACACTGACAACTGAAAGAGGGCGCTGTCGAGCATGAGCTCAAGTAGCTGGTCTTTTGCCTGTCATTTCCAAGTGTGCTATTAACACAGTACTAAGCTAGTGCTTTTAGCACAGTGCTAGGCTACTTAACTCCTCACAGAAGCTTTAGTAAACACTGTGTCACCAAGTGCTTCATTAAATCAGTCGTATTCCAGTCTTTACATGTAAATGTATTTAACACCTGTACCATATAGAAGCATCTGAAACTTCCTGCCAACTGTTACTGCACCGTTTGTTGCTATCTGCACTGCTGTGTGGCATGTGGCACATGCGGCACACACACACCGGACCAGACCATTAATGTTTGCCAGAAAACATTACCAAATGTTATGTGTGTGTGTGTGTTATGTGTATATATATATGTATATATATATATATATATATATATATATATATATATATATATATATATATATATATATATATATATATATATATGCAGGGCGTTACCCTTGCAAATGGCAAATTGACATAATGGGTCAACCTATAATTCAGATTACAGCTCATTATCTGCACTATAGACCTACATACTGTTGTGGAAAAAATATTAGATCACCCTTGTTTTCTTCAATTTCTTGTTCATTTTTATATCCATGTACCCTGTTTTCTTGATAATAACCAACATCACTTCAGTTCTTACACCATCTATATAATTGCACTGACAAAAACAGTGCTTTTATTTATTCCAGGCTTTCTTTGCTGTCTGTTTTAGTCAAATGACATACACAGGCATTAATACTTGATTGTACAACCATTTTTTTCTGATGACTTCTGTTGGTTTATTATTTTTTCTATATCTGTACAAAGCAAGCAAGTACTTACAGAAAACCCATGCTGACAACAGGAGAACATGCACACTGAAAGGTCCATGGCAAATGGAATCGAACCATTTTTGATAAAAGAATAAATATTTCCATTGTATACCAGCTGCAGTAGTAAGAGCATCCTGAAAATGGCAAGGTTTTTTTTATGCACTTGAAATCTGGTCATTTTAATACGTGGATGTATTTGTGCTACAGCAAACCACCCTCTGTACAGATACAATTTGTCACAGCATGCACACTAAAAAACCCAGGTAACATTAGTCTAACCCCTATTACAGAAGAATAGAGAAGTGCCAGACCTATCTACAAGTGTGAAGATAGGTCTGGCACTAGAAGAATAGCCATAGATATTACACTTAAATTGACACTGGAGTGTGAACATTACCATGAGTCTTACATTACATTTCAACATGAATAACATTAATACTTGTAGCAACAGCAGCTGCTCGATTACATGCATTATCCTCCTGAAAATGCAAGTAAACAGTGAAATCTTAACATGATGTCGCATTAATCCGCACAACTGCATAAGCACGCAGAACAAAAATTCCAGTTCTACTTCTCATAATGGCCAAAATGCTGTTTCAGTGAGAACAGTCTGTGAACCACACTCCGGGGAAATCACATTTTGGATGTTTAGACGAACAGAAAGCTGAGAGATATTGAGCCGCAGTGGAAAGTTGCAGTGATCGGCACTTTCTATTGAGAGGCAGCAGAATTTGTAACCCCCCCCTCCCCTCTTTACAATACATCAGTGTGGGAAAGAAAAGGAGAAGATGGAGGCTTGTATAGAAAATAAAGAAAATATGTCATGTAATTCATTTAAAAACCAGGATATCAGTTAGAGAAGCAGCAGAGGGACGCAGCTCATTTGACAGTTAATAACCCTCGCATTTTAAAAACCAAGCTCCCAAATTCTTCCTTGTTCTGATAAAGAATTTTAAATATCATATGAAAAAAAAAAAAGCTTACCAGATGTTTCACTGATCGATGGTAACATGTGTTTTTTTTATCAGCTCATATCAATCAAACTTTTTCACACACAAACACACACACACACACACACACACACACACACACACACACAAGTAGCCAAGAGAGGAAGACAGCAATAGAGAAAAGAGAGGATTAAGATAGGAGCTGTGTTGTACGTTTATCCCTTGAGGAGTTCATTCTGTTGGGTTTTTTCAGCCAAAGCTCAGAGCTGAGAGGTTTATTTGGAGCATATCTATACTGCAACACCTTCAGCTGCTATTGACATGGGAAATGGAAACAGCAGGCAGGGAGATGTTACATATCATACTGCAAGGACATCACCTCATTAGCTTAAATATTTGTAAATACCCACTTGGGAATGTGAGATTAAAAATGGAGATGAATCTGAGCTATTTCTGTATGAACATGTTACTGAGTGCAAAATGGACTTTGTTTTAATAATAATAATAATAATAATAATAATAATAATAATAACAATAATTACTACTACTAACTAAACATACCATTATTTCTAGAGGTGGGAAGTAACTAAGTAAAAGTACTTAAGTAGATTTTTTAGTTATCTGTACTTTACTGGAGTTTCTATTTTTTGGCAGCTTTTTACTTTTACTCCCTACATTTTTGTATAAATACTGTGTCTGTACTTAATACTCTTTATATTTATATAAATATCTGTACTTTACTCCTTATATTTAGATAAATATCTATACTTTATACTCTTTACATTTACATAAATATCTATACTTTATACTCTTTACATTTATATAAATATCTGTACTTTATTCTCCTTACATTCTCAGAATAGACTTGTTACTTTTTGAAACTAAACAGTGTGAAACATAAGTGGCTTCAAAGGGAAAATCAGTGAAGAGAAATTGTGACCTTCTACTCTATCATAATTATGACTTTTAGCTGATGATTTCAACTCTTTTTCTCATAATTATCCCTTTCTTATCTCATATGTATGACTGTATCTCACAATTTTAACTTTATCTTATAATTATGCATTTTTTTAAATCTCTCATATGACCTTTTTTATGTCATAATGATGATATTTAATCTACATTGCCACTTTTTTTTTTCCATTTTTCCTAAATTTCCTGTTCATACCCACAAAACTGAGTACCATGACTTGATCAAACACATTATCTACACACTAACTCACCTTTAAATGCTTTATTTTTTTGTATACTTTTAAAAACTTTCTTTTTTTCCTGGTTAAATAAGCATTATTTCATCCATGGCAAAGAAATGTAGTTTAAGGTTTTACTTTATTACAACTGAGGAATTGTAATTTTTTTTACTTTTAATTCAGTAAAGCAGTTGAATCAGTACTTCTACTCTGATTATTTCATGGTGGAGACATTGAATTCTTAAAACTAAATAAATAAATAAATGAATCAAGGATGAGGCTACATGAATCCTAAAAGACAAAATCCAGGGTAAAGAAAGATTGCAACGCACGCATTGCTGGCTGACAAGATTAATTGCTGTAGGTGCATAATAAGATGAGCGAAGCAACATTTTTATCAGTTTTGAGCGTCTCTCATTTGAATTATGGTGGCTGCAAATGAGAGACAGTTTAGAGGGATTTCATGGCGTAAATCAGAGTACAACTGTAAAAGCAGACTTGACAAAAAATGAGATGGCATGACTTCGGTTCTATTCTAGAAAAAAGAAAGAAAGAAGAGTTATGTTTCTCAGCTTAGAAATCAGTTTGCAGCTGTAATTTCTTCCCTCTCTGTTGTGGTCAAATCATTATCTGTCATTATTAGTGTGTGAAAACATTGCAATCTGAGTCTAAATTTGTTACCGTTTCATTTTAATTTATTTGAATAATAAAACGCTAGTAAAACGTTAGGTTTACAGGCACCTGTAATGGATGTGAAATGATGGTACCGAATGATTGACAGAAGCCTTAGCCAATTATTTTATTACAATGAAATGTTATCAGAAATATATGACAATTAAATATTTTTTACTTCGAAAACCTGGTGGATTTACTTTACATGTTTTTAGAAGGGTCATAAGATTACAAAAGAAAACTGTAACAAGTGGTACCTGGCACAACAAACCTCACCCCTCTTGCAGACATTTTATATGATCTCATATAATTGTGAAAACACATTTTTGGTGACTGTGACCTTTGACCTACATTCACCAATATTGAATGGGATCTATTCTGAACCCTCTTGCACCTTTCCTGAAAATTTCATAGAATTTGGTCCAGTAGTTTTTGCGTAAAGCTGCTTTCAAACAAACAAACAAACAGAGAAACCAACACACAAATTGACTCAAAAACAATACCCCTCTCCCCTTTAGGGGGTGGGGTAACAATGTCACATGGTATGGTTCAGCTTTAGAGTACATTTACACATTAGAGGATGAAAACAGAAGACATAAAAGTGTCATCTTCTCTTCAGTTTTTCATCCGCGTTTAGACGAGCGTATTCAGGAGGAAATCCTTGTTTATATGAAGGTAGGAGAAATATGATTGGATAGTCATGCCAGGCTGACTATGTGGCAGATAGATAGACCCAGCCAAATGTCCTTTTCTGTTTTTGACGTATGTAATTGTACACCTGTCTCTGTTCATCTATGGCAGGCATCTCCAAACTATTCCACAAAGGGCCAGTGTGGCTGAAGGTTTTTGTTCCAACCAACCAAGAGTTCACAGTTTGACCAATTGACTCTGAAGACTGAGATCAGTTGATTAATTGAATCAAGTCTGGTGTGCTGCTGCTTGGTTGGAACAAAAACCTGCAGCCACACTGGCCCTTTATGGAAGAGATTGGAGATGCTTGATCTATGGTACGTGTGGAATGTCTGTACTACAACTGAAACCACTCCTGTACATGTACTAGACCTGCTAGTGCTAATGCTAATGCTAGTGCTAGTGCAGCTGGAAGATCTGTAGGAACCAGGTTGTTCAACATGTTTGTTGCTTTACCTGCTCAGCGTATGAATGAAACATGAAAGTGTATGTGACGTGAACATATGTGATGTAAAGACGCACGCTACGTGAACATGTACGTTTCTTGCCATTTAGACGGAGATGCGACCCAGCGCGTTTTCAATACACCTCACTGTGGAAGGAGTCTGAAGATTTGTGTGTATTCACACCCTGACGGCGTTGACTTTGTGTAAATGACAGTAACTTCTGATAAAATATGCTGTCATATTTAGCTGCAATCATCCTGGTGTAAATGGGCCCTTAGAGTACATGTGTTTGGACAGTAGGAGAAGCTCAGTACATGTAAAGTCCACAGAGGACAGCCCCTACCAAAGCCAGAACATTACTGTGTGTGTACAATATTTCCTTTTTTATAAAGACAATATTAGACACAAAAACACACTGGGCTCATCACACCATGTGTTACAGTTATAGTGCAACTGAAATAGACTGATTCATCCTCCTAATGATGGATGAAGTCTAGAAATTGTAGTGAAAACTAAACATTAATTTCACACTTGTTTTTGTTCTTTTTTTTTTTTTTTCCATATTAAACAGTGGTGGGCTGCCAGGGCCAAAAAGGCCTACTCTGCTGCTGTAAACATTATCAGAAACTCTGACCTATATTTACAACCTAAATTTTAATATTTGTTCCATAAAATTGTGTTAATTTATTCCCAATAGACAAGTATCTTCATTTCTTAGCATTTCTCTTGGCTGCACTACTTTGAGTAAGTGTATGTAAAACATTTAGTCCAGATTTCAGTGTGTGTGTGTGTGTGTGTGTGTGTGTGAATGTGTGTGTGTGTGTTCTTAGCAACCCAGCTATGTGTAGACCTGAGTGTCATCACACACTCACAAAGAGGGGACGTTTTTTTTTAGGTCCCCACTTGGACATGGCTTAAATCACACTCAAATCATGTCTAACATGCTCTGGTAATGTTTTTAGATTTTTCTCTCTCCAAAAAGTCCCCTATTGGTGTGTGTGTTTAAGGATTTGTTCATGAGCTTTTTGACAATCCTCAGCTAAACTCCTGAAGCTCAGTTTTAATGGGTCTGCTTCATCGTAGATTTCACTGTGTTCAAAGGGTTACCTAGAATGCAGTGTAACCAGGGTTAAATATTCTCAGGTTATTTACAGTTGTGTGTTTTTTTTTTAATGTATGCAAGTGCATTCTGTATGTTATCCTTACATTTAAATATATGCTCTTTCCTATAAGATGAACTGATAAAAAAAAAATTTCTGACCTTATATTAGGATATAACTATGTATGATGACTGCCATCTCTTTAATTGGGATTATGTTGTCACTCATTTTCAGTGTAGAGTGAGCATCTTACTTTTACGACAATCTATGCGAGTTCATGCCGAAGCGAAGCGTGTGTGAATGCTGGAGAGAGAGAAAAAGGAAATAAAACAAGTAAGATACAAAACTGAACTTAAGACAAGAAAGGAAAAAATAACTTCTGACACAAATCAGTACGAGACAACCGTCGAGCAAGAACAACATAGAGTATTAGAAAGAAATTGATTGCCGCTGAGTAAGCTACATTGGCAGTAGCATGCTAACCCGCTAGCTTAGTGATGTGAGTCTATGACACAGGTGTCAAACTCCAGTCCTCGAGGGCCGGTGTCATGCATGTTTTAGATATTTCCCTCTTCCATGTGATTCAGTTTAACCCTTTAACTCCTGAGAACTAACAAAATAATTGGTAACATGAGCAAGACCCAAAGGGCAAAAAAAATCAAAGAAAAATACTACAATAAAAAAAAAACCAAAATGTAGAAAAATAAACAAAATAAGCAACAAAAACTAATAAATATTTACAAAATGACAAATAATGTGGAAAATTTGGAAAAAAAACAATTACTAAAGAAGAAGACATTTGGTCCCAGCAATTTTAATTTTGCCTTTAAAAAACTTTCAAATAAAATAAATAAAAAACTCTTGCTTTTTGGCACCTTGTCCATGCACAAAACTAAAAGGAAAATGGTTGAATTTTTCTGAATATTTAAACTAAATCATCCTTTCAGAATGCATGAGCACTGACACTTAAAGAGTTCATAATCAGCTCCTCATCAGACTGATAATGATGCAATGGCCTCCAGGTGTAATGGAAGAGGGAAACATCTAAAACATGCAGGACACTGGCCCTTGAGGACCGCAGTTTAACACCCCTGGTCTATGATACCACTTAGAAATTGAGCCTTGTGGCTTGTTCAAAACCAGTCGGGATAGACTGAAAACAGGTTGGAATTATTCATTCCTGTGTTTCTGTCCTTTGATGCTGTTAGTGTAACACGTGTTAATGGTCTTTGCAAGCTAATATGGCGCTGTGTCTTTCCATGTGTTCGAACATTGGAATATATGTAAATGTGTTATACTGTGAGCTGTTGGCTAAAGAACATGGATATTTTGAGATGTTTATGTGAGTTTTCTTACATTTATTGTGTGTTATGAGGATAGTTTAATGTAAAAAAGACAAAAATGGACACTGGCGAACAATAACATTATTTAAATTCATCCAGGTGGACCTTTTATTTATGGGTTAGGTGAATAATTATTTTCCTTGTATGGCTGTAGGCTGCTTTTTTTTGTTTGTTTTTTTTAAGTCCATTGACTTTTCTTGATATTGTCTTGTTTTTTTTTGTTGTGTCAATACAATCCCTTTAAAAGTGTCACTCAGTGGTTGTGTCCGTCCTTTGGGGTGGATGTTAAGGCCAAACCCAACTATTTAAGTCAGGAAACCTCAGCAGTCTCCTCATCGGGTCTAGAGTTGGATAAACCCTTATACTATCTGTAGCTGAACATTGTCTTAAAGTGACAGGTGTTGGTAAGAAAGGGTTACAGCAGCAATTAAATAAATATTTAACGGTGAGTGCAGTCCATTTAATATTAAACGAAGGGGAAAATTTGAAATAACGTTTTGAGCAGTAAGTTGTTATTTAAATCTATGTTTTGAATATCTGGGGTCACCATGAATCTGTGAAGTTAAAATGGGTCACAAGTAAAAAAAAAAAAAAAAAAAAAAAAAGATTGGAAACCACTGCATATATGGCTGGATATTTTAAAATGTTAAGCCTAAATTTGGCCAACACTTGAAATATTGCAGTAAATTCAGTCACGTAGCAATCAATATGGCCCTGTAATCTTGTGCTGAAATATAACCAATTACATTTATATTTTTCACACTAGGGGAATTCCAAATATGGACCTGCATCTTAAACAAGTCATCTTCAAATAAAAAGTCTTACTTTCTGCAGCTGAGGTAAATAAAGGCCTTGGCTACTATCTGAGGAAATATGGTCTTTTCCTTATTATTGCGGCGTCATGCTGCTGCAGTGTTTAGTGTTGTCATCCCCTGACAGTAACAAGGATTTGGGCTATTGTAAAAACAACGCAGATACTGTTTAATACCCTTTTTTCTTTTTGAAAACATTGCTTTCTAAATCTCAGGCTCATGTGTCTAAGCCACACTTATTGCTAACAGGTGCATTAAACCCAAACACTCAGCCAAGAACACTTCAGTGACAAATATTTACAGTGAGTCATACGAAAGTGCTGAATGAAATATATAATCATGTCCACTTTACAAAGACCACAACCCCAGTATGTTTCTTTCTTGTTTTTCCAGTGGTGGCTTATAATACTGACTGAACTGTGTGTTCTGTGATGGTCAAGACAATGTGGCACCAGGACACAGTGTCCTAAACCCAGTCTGACTGATCACGTGTGATATACGGATACAAACATGCACCCATAAAGGGATGAAACTAAGTTGCCCAACAGGAGCAAATGCACCGCATCAACAAAACACTGCAAAAACAAGAAAGATGCACAACTAAAAACGATGCAGAAGCAAAAAACGTACAAACCCCCAAAGCAAATGCCAAAGAAAAATGCTGCAAGTATCAAAACACGGCAACTCCCAAAAACAACTGCAAGAGAGAAACACTGCAAATTCACCCCACAACAAACCAGAAGTTCACCAAAATAAAACGGGTTCATCAAAATAAAATGGAAGAAGAAGAAGACGGTGGACGAAGACCAAGTTGAAGTTCATTCATTCAAGAGACTAGCGTGTTTCCCTTCTTTTTTTTAAACACTTGACCATAATCTGCTATAATATCATAGAAGAGCAGCATCTATGCTCTACACGTTTTCATGCTAATCTCTTAAATTAATGAACTTCAACTTTGTCTTCATCCACCGTCTTCTTCTTCTTCTGTTTTATTTTGGTGAACTTCCATGAATTTGCAGTGTTTCTCTCTTGCAGTTATTTTGGGTGTTTGTGTGTTTTGGTATTTGCAACATTTTTCTTTGGCATTTGTACATCTTTGCTTCTGCATTGTTTCTGTTATTGCAGCATTTTTCTCTTACAGTTTCACTTGTGTTGTATTTGTTTTACATGTTTGTATTTTTGGTTGTTGCTTCGTTCTTGTGTTTGCAGCGTTTTGTCGATGCGGTACGTTTGCCCCTGTCAGCCACCGTAGGAAACTGTTAAAAAGACACCACAAAAATAAACACTGACACACAAAAGACCCTGAGATGCATCCATTCATCTTTGTCCTCCAGAATACAGATATTTTATGACATTTATCACCACATTTGGGCCTCTTATCCTAGTGTAAACAGTATTCAGAACAGTGTTAACAAGCAATTAAACATCTGTTATGTCCTGGCCTTGAGGTTAACAAAGATACTCATAATGTGCTGTCCTTCTCCTGACACAGTTCCCAAGCACAATGCACATACAGTGCAAAATATTTATTTTTTAAACAACTCAAAGAGGGTTATAGGAGGGCTCAGCTAAAACCACAAACAAAATATCTTCTTCATAACAAAACTAGATTTTCTACTTCACAATACATTCATGGAATAAAATGCAATTACCAACTGAAACTCCCTCAAGCAAAAACAGGAGAAAAATGTGCAAAGAAGAGCCACCCTCCCCTACCAGAGAATTAGGACTGTTTCACAAAAGTACTATTTACAACATAGAACAAGGCAGTCAGAGACAGCAGACCTCTGCCAGGTCATATGACGTCAAAACATGACGTGATGGAGCCATAGGTGTTGACTCATCTGATGTCTGAAGGTGAGCCGATGTGAATGAACATCCCCCCCCCCCCCCCCAGTTTCTATCTTGTCTCAATCCTGGGATATTACCACTAATGTGTTTTAGCTGTTGAGCTTTAGTGTGACCTTGACCTTTGACCTTCATTGCTGAAAATCTAATGGGTTCTTCCTTGACCCATTATCTATCATTCCTGAAAGTTTCATCAAAATCCAAGATAGTACTTCATAGTCGTCATCAGGGCTCTAAATTAACTTTTTTCATCACCAGCCAATGTGGCTAGTAGATTTTTTTATCTTACTAGCCAATCAAACATGGAGCCAGGCTCATGGTCAGTTACCTGGCTGGAGGATTTTTACCCTAATCATTTGACAGCACCAATAGACACATACACTGGAATGACATGGAAGGGGCATTTCATATTCATAAGGTCAAAGGGCAACTCCTTGTGACATCCTAAAGTTGTATAAAAACACCTTTGGATCCATTGTTCAACACTGGGCTCCTCTGTATTTTATTCTTAAGCTTGATGTTGTCATGTTGTGGGGATGTTTTTCCCCTCTTACACTGCTCTGTGCAGGATAACACTGGCTTAAAGCAGAAATGTTGACAGTAAGTAAAAGTTGTTAGAAAAATGATATACTGTAGTAGTAGCTGACTTGTAGTTTCTACTTGCTACTTATCAGGTTTCTCTTACTAAAAGTCTGTCACTAATTGCCAGTTGCTGTTATCTGTGACAACTGCATGAACAGATTACAGAGAGTGGACACATCTGATTGAAGTTCCGCTCCGTGCCTCTTTCCTCTTCTGTCATCTCTCTTCTGCCGCAGTCTATTAAAGGCATAAAATGTATACATAATGAAAAAAGTGGTCTTCTTCAATCTACCGTCTCCAGCACCATGTAATGAATTTAAATATAGCACACAGGCTGAAGTTTTTACATCGACTATATGATGTAGGCACTGGAGAAAACGGCTGCTGTGCATCTCCAGCACTTTGACTCAAACAGCTCGATGTAATATCATAGATGGAGCAATATTCCTCACAGCCTAATAGCTTTACAACATAATGTAAAACTTCTATTAAAGTGTATTACAGCAGTAGATTTGGACATAAAAAGACACCAGTGCACCTTTGCCTCAGTTCAGGTAATGAAGTTGCAGGTCAGTTATTACATTTATAGTCACAAGTTTTACGTTTTCAGGTCCACAGCTGTGTGTGATGAACACCTTATTCTCAGGGTTCATCTCATAGTGACTAATAGCATCATTGTTAAGATGTCTCGCTAATTAGTCAACAATGGCTTGTGCAGACTGTAAGGATATGTTCTCAATATGTTAAAGGTGGTTTTATACGTTGAATAAATGCTACAATAATACTTAGGCCATTATTGAATGTTTACTACATATTCAGTGAGGGGCTGATTATGAAATGCCTTACAGTGAAGGGCAGCCTTTTATTTTATATTATACCCGATGAAGACGCCACCGAGCTCCTGATGACTCAACCACTGATACAATATGCCATATTTCTGCACTCTTCCATGTTTCTGTTTTCAGACCCCAGAGAAAATGTATGTTGGAGACGTCGTGACTGCTCTCTGCAATGCAATAAAATAATTAACTTGTGAGTTTTCAAGTACAGTGGTACCTCTACTTACAAAATTAACGAGTTTCAGAAGTGTATTTGTATCGTGAATTTTTCGCAAATTTAGGCCCCCAATCTTATCCCCTAAACCCTTTAAAAATTATAAAAAATTGACTGATTTTGTCTTAAATATGTTTTACAAGAAAATTTAGATTTAGATTTTAGCCCGTCCAAGCTAATGTCAGTGTCTGGGACAGAAGAGTTGAGCCACATCTGGGTGAGAATAAGGATGCAGAAGTCTGGTGGATCATGTTTGGTGTTTAAATCCAGCTTCAGGTAGTCCACTTTGTTTTGCAGTGAGCGTACGTTGGCATGCAGGACTGAAGCGAAGGTCGGAACGGGTTAGCTCTTAGCTTAGCTGTAAATATAGAGTGGTGTGCAGAAGGCTTTAAACAAAGATATTTTAACATTCAGTGTACACATTCCAAACTTTCGAATGAACATGTTTGCCTGTGCATACAATTTACAGTACTGCCGCTGAATATCATCATCATCATCATCATCATCATCATCATCATCATCATCATCATCATCATCATCATCATCACAGATCACTCGTGATGATGTGACCAAGGTATTTCACTTTATCCATCACATTATAGCTCTGGTGGTTTAGCTCTGTTTTAGAAAGAAAGAAAGAAAGAAAGAAAGAAAGAAAGAAAGAAAGAAAGAAAGAAAGAAAGAAAGAAAGAAAGAAAGAAAGAAAGAAAGAAAGAAAGAAAGAAAGAAAGAAAGAAAGAAAGAAAGAAAGAAAGAAACCACAAAGCATCTCTGTTTTTTTGGTTTATTTTATTTGTATTGTTAGTAGATTAGTTAGTGGATCATATAAATAGCAGTAGAACTATCACAGTTTAGTCTGAATTGTGGAACAATGAAGATTTAACTGAGCAAATGCAACATCATTCAACCTCATAAGCCTCATAATTGAACTAACTTATGTTAAAGAAACAATGTAATTTTAACATTAAACTCCATTCTTTTCATTTAGAGTTGTGTCCAGTGGTGAAAAGAACAATAATGCTTCTAACTTGTATCACTGTGTCTCTTTCTTTGACTCTAAAAGTTGTTTCTCATAAGTTCTTATCCCATTTGGTTACTTTCAGACACTCAACTCCAACTCCAGGAGAGTATGTAGGAGTAGTAATAGATTTAATTTATATAGTACCTCTGCAGTCCAGTATATTGGTGTCTGTGGATTAAATTCAGAACTCTTTATTCTCAACACAATTATAAAAGTTTTAAAAAGTAACAATAGCAGATATACATACTTTACTATGAATGATGAATTTACTGCATTTTATAATAAATGTATTACCTTTTTATTCTAACTTATTCAAATATTATGGCCCTTGCTGCACACTGCTTCTTTTTTTCTACAGTCACAGCAGTATTTAACCTAACCTGAACACATACTATTATTTCTATTTCGGTGTTTTTATGAAACTGGGTTCATTTTGGCATCTGGCATTTTACCAGCTTTTTAGATCCAATAATAAAAGACAAATTCAGATCTATTTCCCTCCATGATGTAGCTAATAAGCTATGTATTTGTTTTATATGTTCTGTTTTATTACCTCCACCAAGGAGGTTATGTTTTTGCCAGAGTTTGTTTGTCTGTCTGTTAGTTAGCAAGATAACTGAAAAAGTTATGATACGGCTCTTGATGAAAATTTAATGACGTGTTGGGGGTGTCACAAGGAACAAATGATTAGATTTTGGTGATGATCCGGAAGAGATCCTGGATTCTGGATCACTATTAAAATTTATTCTCCATTTAATGCAATGTAAAATTTCAAAGTGATCCAGAATCCATGGTCTCTTCCAGGTCACCACCAAAATCTAATCATTTCCAGATCTCACCATTATCAACCTATCCTGTAAATTTCATCAAAATCGGTCCATAACATTTTGAGTTATCTTGCTAAATAACAGACATACAGACAAACAAACTCTGACGAAAACATAAACTCCTTGGCGGACCTCTCTTCATTCGAAGGGGGGAGTTCTGCCTTGGTGGAGGTTTGCACTCTCAAAGTGCTTTTCTAGTTAGTTTTATCTAAAAATATTTTTTTCTTTTATCTCAGTACATGTTTATTTTTCAAACAGACCCCCCCCCCAATACAAAACAGTTCTAACACAATACATTTTCTGAGTAAATGTAGAGGTTTCTAGCTGTTCCTTAGCTCCACACACTGCAGTTTTGTGATGCCATTTTCAAACCTCTTCACACTTTCAGACAAACCGTGTGAACATGCAGTCAGCAGTGTAGCAGAATGTGTTTGTCTAATTGTGTGTGATCTCAGGAGAAGGGCTTGGTTTTTTTTTTTCCCCCTGTTTTCGCCACGTTTGTTGCTGCTCTCCTGCCTGTGTGGATGACTGGCTGCTGGGGAAAGATACTGCTGACGTGCCCTTGGGCCTGGAAACTGCAGACACTCTGTGTGTTTCATGTTGAGTTGGAGATAAAAAGCTGGAGGAGGAAGAGGAGGATTTTAAGCTGCCACAGAGAACTGAGATGAAGCTGAGGACTAGACTGGGACAGACGTACTGAATACCAATGCTGGGATATGTGTCGGTCTTCAGCTTGTTCCAGGGTTATCTGAAGAGCTGGTTTCAGCCCATTCATAATCTGCCTTCGGTGTGATTCAATCACTTAAACCATTCCATTCTTACCCAGGCATTAGGTGATCTGCAGCCCATCATGCAATGACTGTGAGACAGGCTTTAGTCTGGACAGTCAATCACAGCACTGACGTACAGACACCACAGGCATTTGGAAATGTGTTCTAATTTTAAGCAGGATGTGGGTCACAAAGAACCTGAAGGCTCCTCCAAACACTGAGAAGTCCATTCTCTGAGACCCCAACCTGCAATTTAAAATAGCTTCCTCAGGTGACTGTAGCCTACATTACATACTGTAACTGAGCCAAACCATGCCATACTGTCAGTCTGTCTTTTACTGAACATGACATTGGAGGTCCTATGATGACCCAGTACCAAGTATATCCCAGACACTAGGTGGCGCTATACATTCTTTCATGTTGGTGTTCTCATAGTTGGTGTCATAGATGAAGAACAATTAGTAAACTAGTATTCAGAGAATGCCTAATCTCGACCCTATTTTGTGCCAATCTCAAGGTTCTATGACAACCCCTTCTTGAATTAGAGCCAATAATTTCGACATTTTTGCTAAATGCGACCTTGACCTCTGAGCTTTTCCAATATTGATAATTTCGTTATATGTATATATGTGTCAGTGTGTGTAATATTATGATAATATATCCAGTATTGATTGAGTTATAGCGTGATATGTCTATGTTTGACACACACAAACAGTGTTAGACAAGTTAATTTCATGACATGTCACCTTTGACCTCCAGAATATTGGTCTAACGACGTAAACATCAGGCTCTTAACACACCTACCACACTACAACACACATTTGTTTTAAATCTAGCTGCAAATGACGAACATATGCAAACTTTACAGGTAAGATTTTTTAATAATTAGAATTCATTTTTATCGCGTAATTTTTTTTGGATGTGTAATATTGCAGAACCTCTATCTGGCCAACTGAATCAACCCCAGATCACAACACAAGCTTGTACTGTTGGCACTAGGCATGATGGGTAATAACTTTCTCTATCAGCCTGTAACAGAGTCAATCTGGACTCATCAGAGCAGATACGCTTTTGTTATTGAAGCACAATCCAGTCTTTATGCTCTCTATCAAACAGATGGTTGTTTAAGAAATAACAAAATATATTAAACTACGTCAGTTAACGATAAAGAATTTGTTGCAGCTGAAAAATATCAGCTACTGCAGGAATTATCCAATGGAAATAATAAACCAGTGTGCAGAGTTAAATCCAGGTGGCTTTTCTTTTTACATTTGCAAAGTCAAGATGAATGAAATTATCTAATAAAATGTAATAGAAAAGAAGCAATTCATGATTCATTGATGTGATACGGTATATGTAGTGAAGTGAAAGTGTCTCAGACCACCTGGGTTCATGTGGTTTGTCTGATTGATTCACAGCACTGTCTGCTCGTGATAACAAAGACATAACAAAGATATATTTTTTAACTTTCACCATGACTTGAGTTTCCTTTCACCCATAAAGACCAAATGCTACATTTGTGACAGTTCTAAAATGAATTTTTCCTCTCCATTTAAGATTTCTTATGTGATTTATCTTCATTTATCCTCTAACTTTTGGATTTATTTCAGTGAAAAGCATGTATTTTCGTGTATTTATTTCGCTGATCATGTTGATATTCATTAAAGCTCAGATTAAAGTTGAGTTATTGAATCAAAAACAGGAAAAACTGAAAAAAAAAGTGACTTATCCTTTTTGGTCAGCATATTTTTCCGGTCACCGATCAGGCTATTTTTAGGCAATATCGGCCGATTATTATCGGCAGACGATCGATCGGTGCAACACGAGAGAGAAACCAAAGATTTTCCAACAACACATCCTACTACACCAGCAGCAGATGAAAGACTAGAAAAGTTTGAAGCCACAGAACATTTTGTCAGTGGGTGGGTCCATAACCTTGGTACCAAAAGGCTCAGGGATAATTATTGTTTGGTCTTCACCAGGGTGAGTTTGTAAAGATGCGACAAGATGTAGTGTATGGTTGTTTACATTAGTCACTGCTAGCCGCTAGCATTAGCGACTAATGTCAACAAACATGCAACACATTTTGATGTGTCTAGGTAAAGCATATTACAACAGTGTAAACGAATATTTAACCACAACCTAATGCACATCCACAAAAAAAATAGCTTTGGAACATACCTGTGATCAAGTGGTCGCTGCAGACATGGGCATTAGCATTAGCATTGGCAGACTGCTCCTCCTGACCGCAAACACAGTTTTAAAATCCACTTTTTATGGCGTTTGTTTGTGAACTTTTTCCATTTCTCACCTTTGTGAATGACAGTCTTTTCCTTCTCTCAGAACATTGTTGCCGCTGTAAACTACAGAAAACAGACATTTTCCCAACGGAAAACTCACTCTGCTTCACTTCCTGCCCTCCATCTGAAAATCCTGCACTGACTATATAGCAATGTGACGTCACGTGAAATCAACCTATTAATAACAGACCAGTTACAGTAATGATATGAACTGACTGATATGGAACTACAACAACTAAACCCATGAATACACAAGAGAACAACTGTAGAAGAACTGTCCACTGGAGTGACCAGGATGCATCAAAGGGTTACTAGGGGGTTACAAAGGGTCCCTCTTTTTTTTAATAAACCCTGAATGTGTATGGACTATGGACGTCTCATATAACTCTTAGGTTTATATATATTCATACGGTGGAAGCTTTAATGTGTTGGAGTGTGTGGACTATTAAATACCTGACACCCACAGACACCCTGTTCAACACAGACCAGAGTCACCTCCATGTACTGAGGAGACAGACGTCCTTCAGTGTGAACAGGACCCTGCTGTGGACATTCTGTGATACTGTGGGGGGGGGGGGGGGTTCTGCAGTGCACTTTACCATCAGAGACAGGAAGTGACTCAACAAACTGATAAAGAGAGCTGGCTCTGTCCTCAGCTGCCCTGAACTGACCACTAAACTCTATCCAGGAGGAGGTAAACAGAAGTACCTCCTGGATAGCCCCTCCCACCCAACTATAGAGGCCCAGAGCAGCTCCTCCTGCTCCACACTTTTACATTCCCTGTGTAAGTAGGAGTGTTTGTGCAGGTCATTCACCCCCACAGCCATCAGACTGTGACCCCCCCCCCCCCCTCACACCATATCACACCATGTTCCTGTCAAAGCACAGTGTCAATATATGGACAGATGGAAAAAACACTGATCTACAATTGTTTAAATAAACTGCTTCAGACATTTAATATTTCTTTCTTACTTTCTTTCTTTTTAGTTCTCTCTTTCTTTCTCTCTCTCATTCTTTCTTTGTGTCTTTCTTTCTTTTTACCTCTGTTTCTTTCTCTCTCTCTCTTTCTTTTTAATTTTCTTTCTTTCTCTCTCGTTCTTTCTTTGTCTCTTTCTCTCGTTCTTTGTTTCTCTCTTTCTTTCATTCATTCATTCTTTCTTTCTTTCTCTTTCTTTTTAGTTCTTTCTTTGTTTCTTTCTCTCTTTCCTTTTAGTTCTTTCTTTCTTAACATTGTCTACCACTTACACTCAAAAGTGTTTGTTATTATTGGTGTACACATGCCTGTATTGTTTTGTGTTATTTGAGCCAATAAACCCCATTGTTATACAGACATGTCATTTGTAACATTAAAAACCCAGATACTTTGTTTGTTTTATGGGTTAACGACAGGATTGACGACCCATACATTAAAGACTAAATGAACACACCACCTGCCAAACCTCTCTCATTGCGTTCACATGTGCTCATCCTATATCAGCTTAACTCCTTATTCTTTAACCAAATCTTCTTTAATCACACGTATTTCTGCTTCTTAAGGTGGGATTGAACGGAGGAACGTTACACCTGCTTGCAACATGTCAGCTTTCTCATTCTTCTCATGTGAGCACGCTGATGTTAGCATTTAAGTCTAACCACTGCTCTGCCAAATCACAACCCCCCAGCCCCTCCCTCCTCCCAAACCCACCCCCCCAGGGCCGGTTAGCAATAGCTGTCATCTGTTCGTCTTAGGAAAACTCCATTCATCTTTTATACCATTGAAGTAAATATTTTGGATGAGGACCGAGCCATCTCTCTGGGCTTTGAAAGCTGTCTTAGCCACAGCCGACGACTGCTTGTACGAATGCGCCCGTGCAGCCGACATTATATGCAAAAGATCTGGAAAAATACTGTTTTCTCATAATGAAAAGATAAAAACATGCAAAATTTTTTAATTTGTAATCCAAATTACACATATACAAGGATTCAGGATATTAGCATAGACCACAGCCAAAAGAACAACAAGAGAAAAAATACAATCTGTACATATTTCAGTTTACAGTGAGTAGCCAGTTGAAGAGTACCAGAGAACACTAAGGCAAATCATCAGCAGACAGAAGAACATTGCCTTTTTTTTTGTATGTAATCCACCACAGCAGAGTATCAAGAAGTACCTTTGCTACAAAACAAGGACTGGTGACTCCCTTTATTAGCAATCAGCTGCATAAGTTACATTGTGATAAAAGCAAAAAAAAAAAACAAAAAAAACAAAACAAAACAAAAAAAACAAAGAACAAAAGGTATCTATCTAAAGTCTAGCATTCTAGCATTACTGTACATGTCTTCTCAATAGCTTTGGATACCACACAGGCAAAAATATGCAGCTCTTTTGTACAGCTCTGGGTTTTTCGCCACCGCCTGCTTCTCTTTAACAACAATGACACAGGCTTTGACTCAATGGGAAAAAGATGCTATTCATACAGGGCTACCAGTGTGCAGCACTGGTCCTGAGGATGCTGCTGGGGTCATTCAAATAAAAAAAGGATTAATCAGTTTAGAAGCAAACACAGATCAGAATAATATAATACATGTAATTACATCTGCAAGCAGCAATGTTCATGCCCTCACATCCAGAGGGCTTTTATTACAGGCACGCTGGACTATTCAGCTCTGATGTTCTTTTAAATGTTATACAAAGGAGTTACAGTTTTACCTTGGAAATGATAATAAAGTGGAAAATGAAGAATCAGAGTAAAATGATTGACTTCCTGTTAAGAATAGAATGGGGCTTCTAGAAGCTCTTAAAACATCTCGGTAGCAATGTGGTTGTTTTTTATTTGTTTGTTTGTTTGTTTCTCAGCAACTTTATGGATAAACTACTGGATTAACCCCTAAACCCCTGATGCGTCAGCGATCATGCATTCTGAAAGGATGGTTTAGTTTCAATATTCAGAAAAACATTACTGTTTTTTTTTACTCTGATTTTACTGAGTTTAGTTCATGGATCTGATATATCGAAATAAAAAAAAACTGATTTAGGACAAAAAAAAACAAAAAAAAAACTACAGGAACCAAATTACAATATTATTACTTATTTATTTATACATAAATACTTCATTTTAGTTTATTTTAATTAAGTTAAGTTATTATTTTGTAAACATTTATTCGTTTTTTGTTAATTTTGTTCCTTATTTTGTTTTATATTTCTACATTTAATATTGGATTTTATTATTTTCCTTCACTTTTGTGCCATTTGTGTCTTATTTTCTTGATGCGACTTATCATTTTGTTGGTTTATTATACATTTTTGGCTGTTATTGGCCATTTTGTTCCTTTTTTTTTCATTATTTTTTGACTGGAACTGTTAAAGGATTCATTTCCATGACATTTTCAGGAAATATATGAGGCGGTCCAGAATAGATCTCATTAAATGTTGGTGAATCTAAGTCAAAGGTAACAGTCGCAGTCACCAAAAGTGTGTTTTTGCAACAACAAAAGATGGGACAAATGGGGTAAATAATTAGTGAAGGGGTGGGGTTTGTTTGTTTTCAATTTGTGGCCACTTTGCACAGAATATATAATTTTTTTGGGGGGCAAATTCATTAGTGCTTTGTAAGAATAAGAACATGACTAATACTATGAGAAACCCATGAATATATTCCTACAGGTCTAGTGGAAAGTTTCCATATAGACTTGGTTTTGTCCCAAACTGCTGCTTAGACAATTTCTGCTAATGTGACAATTAGAGCATTTTTGTTAATGTGGCAAAAAGTACCCCCCCAGATGGTCTAAAAATAAGAAAGCACAGTTACAACATATGCAATTGTTCCACTGCAATGAGCAGAATTAGTGATGTTGCATGAAGCAAAATTCCCAGTTTAGTGTTTGTGAGGCTTAGTGTTTTAAAACATGCATGAGAGGAGTATCTTTTTTTGTGCAAACGTTCTTTCTACCCTCTGATTTTTACATTCCAGTCTTCCACCTTTGCACCATTTTGCAGGCAGACGATCCAGACATTACAGAGGAAAGGTGGGCTGCATATTAGTCACCACTCCCTCACTTTATATTCTGTTTACAGCATATGTTTTCATCAAACATAAATATTCATCTGTAAATACAACATTCATCCAGAATGAGTCGACTGAACCCACACTGGGAACAAATTCACTCTCCCTGTCACAATCATTAAATATTTCATTAGTCATTCTGCTTTCTTCATGATTGGAACATTAATTTGCCATTTTATAAATCACACAGTTTGTCACTAAAGCGCTTCCAATATTGTTTATATTTCGTTTTTTTTTTTTTTTTTTTTTTTTATCGCTCTCCGGTTTCCACTTTTGTCCAAACACTGAATAGAAATAATTTCCCTTCCCTCTGTCTTTGAACGTACAGTACAGCTTTTCTATTTTGTCATCCAGCAAATTACCAAAGCAGTCCCTTTTAAAGTTTTGATTTGAAAGCACAGTAATGACATAACGGCAATGTTTAAAGTGAAGCAAAAATAATATTTCCGCTTGCAAAAAAAAAACCTTTTGGATTCAGAAACATTATTTAAATTAACTGTCAGTCTAAATGGCCCTGACTATCCAAGATAGTTGAAAGCCAGGGGAGGAGGCTATTATTTATAGCAATTCAATCAAAGCCTTAACGTGATGTGATGTTGAATGATCAGAGTTTAGGCAGAGAAATTGGTGAGATACAGCAGAGAGGAAATTAAAACTTCTGATCTCCTCAGGCTTTGTTAATACACACAGTCATTCTCATTAATATTTGCCTCGAAACATTTCAAAAAGCCATGGAGACAATATGACAAATATATCCACAGCTTTGCTCAAAAGATGGTCTACGTTCTAACAGCCACGAGAGGAACCTTTAGTTAAAAGACAGAGTTTCAGCTCCTAATTTATGGGATGTTACTTATTAAAAGCGATAGTTGTTCACATCTGGTGAGGGATTGGAACCGTACTGTTTCTACTGTGATTTTTATTCTTTTGATAAAAAAAAAAAAACAACTATATATATATATATATATATATATATATATATATATATATATATATATATATATATATATACATATATTTGTGGGAATTAAGTGGGATTCAGAGGGATACATGTTAAACAGAATTTACAAGGTTAGTAAAAAGAATGAACTGATTTCACACATTGCTTCAGTTCTTAAACATCATCATGGAAATATCAGTTGTCTGTCTTTTGACCCATTAACCTCAATGACCTTAAATATTGAATAACAGTGATCAACTCAGTGGACCATGATATGATGATACGTGTCTCTAACAGAGGTGGAAATACTTCATTATTGTACTTAAGTAGAGTTTTTAGGTATTTGTACTTTACTTAAGTATTTCTTTTTCTGGCAACTTTTTAATTTTATTCCCTACATTTTTACATAAACATTTGTACTTTATACTTTTTACATTTTCAGAATAGACTCACTTACTTTTTCGAAATAAATCATTCAAATCAAATCAAATCAAACTAAACATATTTGATAGTACGAAAATCAGAGGGAAAATCAACTGTTACTTTATATATTATATTTATATGACTATTATCTGACAAGATTAACATTTTATCTTAAAATTAATTAAAAAATTTTTATCTCATATTTCTAATTTATTTAAAAATCTGGCTTTTTCCCCCTAAATTTCTTGTCCATATCCACAAAACTGAGTAACTGTGACCTGATATATTTTTTACTTTTTATTTTATTACAATTGACAAATTGTACTTTTACTTCAGTAAAGCGGTTGAATCAGTACTTCTACTTTTACCAGAGTATTTTTCACATATAAGTAGTTGTACTTCTACCACCTCTGGTCTCTTATCACATTGATGTTGTGGTGGACTTGACAGGAAGAAATAAAAGTCGATATACTTGTTACTTGGCTGGGGTTTTCTGTTGCTTTTCCTGGTCATGAAACCAGTTAACCCTGTTTAAAAAGTGTGTGTGTGTGTGTGGGGGGGGTCTTAAAGCATAAGAGGATGGTAAAATGGGCTTTTTTTCATTGAACACTTCACAAAATAGTGTTTTTCTTTGACTTCTAAACTGTCAAACTGTCATTTTTAGATGAAATCTTGCCTGTGCCAGACAACCTCCAAATGATAGAAGATGTGACTAAAAATGGAGCAAACATCTGTTCAGGCCACTGTAGAATGAGTAAATACTGTTTTAGTCATTGTATTTAGAGAATGTGCAGCTCAAAGATATACCAATACAAAGTGGTAGATTTAATTAAAAAAATGTGAATTATCATATTAAACTTGACAAGATCTCAGTTGCATTGCCATGACTAATTTATTTTAACATAGGGTTAGAGTTTAAATTAAAAAGAGGTGCGTGGACCTTGTTATTCTTGCTTGCTATACTAATTTGTTGGTTACTTTTCTGTTTTAACTGAAGCAGTCTACTGTACACTGCAGTACATTATGAGTATAGCTGTCATTTTCTGACTGAGTCAGAGGTACAACAGAACCCCCTCTAACACCCAGAGCTGTACAGATAAGCCGTGTTTTTGCTGGTAGGATCATCCAAGGCTTCACATAGTAGGCATTGCCCTTTAGAGTGTCCATCCAGTGTGTCTCTGTGGAAATTACTCACACACTCTGTCACATACATACTGGTAATGAAGTGGAACCCAAGCGCACACACATCCATACTCATTATCATGGCGAAGCGCTCCTCCAGTTGCCGTTGCAAAACACTGGGAGCTTTAAAGCAACGTACAGAATCAAGACTGGGAGCTTTAAAGCAACGTACAGAATCAAGACTGAACACAATCAAAAAGAATGTACAAAAAGGCACATTTGACCCCAGTGCTCCTGTACTGTGAGATTCAAGTGTAAATGAGCGTCTGTAGCATGGCTGTCGTAGCTCTTAACCATCGTAGTGACAACATCCCTGTCTGAGTGCACTGTTCTGGTTGCTCACATTTGTTAGCATGGGGGCTAACGTTCCAATGATAATGTTCTTTAGCCTGAATGCTAGCCCAGCCCAGTCAGGCCAAGAGTCAGCATGGTCCCAAGAGTAATCAACTGTCCTCAAGAGGCAGCAGGTCTCTTTACAAGCTGTCCCATGGTAATACACAAGTGCTGCTTCCAACCCCATAATGTTTACCCTATATCCTCTTTCTATCACCACCCACCACCTGAGTATCGGAGCAACGGTGGGGTGGGGGTGTGGTCGTTGTTGTTAGGGGGGTCGAGGGTGCTAATCGTCCCCTCCGCCGTACAGGTCGGCCAGCTTGCGGAAACGTGGCCCCCAGTCGCCGAGGTAGTCGTAGTCCTGGTCTCCGCAGCTTGAGGACGAGTGCAGGGAGCTGAGGGAGCCGGCGGTGGAGCCACTGCCCTCGTAGTCGAACACCAGCAGGGAGTCGTAGGGGGGTGCGGTGGGGTCGTTGTCTGCTGCCTTTAGGCCCTGGAGGGAAAAACGGAGGAGAAAAGAAGTTGAGTACAGAATATCGCAATGGTAAATTATACAGAGAACCTTGGTGTCATTCTATGGTGGAAATTTAATTTATTACTCCACAGCCTGAAGTTGAAGGTGTGAACTTCATAAATTAGGCATCCAAAATTCACTTTTTGGATGCTTTTTGACTGGGAAAAAAATGAAATTACACTCATAGAACTGAATAGACTTTTTATTGTGATCTATTTCTCTTTAAAGTCTATATTTAATTCATGTCTATGTGTCATTCTAAGGCTACATTCAGACTGCAGGCAAATGTGGCTCAAATCTGACTTCGGGATGCCATTTGACCTGTATCTGACCTGTCAAAGACAGTCTCCGAATGACACAAATCCGATTTTTAAAAAAATCCAACCCAGGCCACTTTCATATATGGTATTAAATCCAATACACATCCAATATTTTTTTCAATGTGACTTCAGTCTGATGTTGCATTTATCTGACTTTTTAATTTACTCCTGTGATTGACAAAACAAACATAATGACCCAGAGGTACGATATTATCAGTTTCAGATTAGTTTAATGTATTTACAATTCCCACAGACATGTAAACATGTGACTATCCACAGGCTGACCTTTGACCTTCAGCACTACAGTGTTTGCAGTCATCAGGTTGTAGATGCTAACCCTTAAACCTGCTACAGTTAACATGTTCATATTTGTTCAAGGACTTTTTCCACTGTGTAGTAGCTTATGCCCAAACCAGAAGGTGAACTAACTGTATGCAGGTCTAGGGGGGTGGGGCCAGTGGGTACTGGTGAATCCTAACCCTAACCCATAGTATAGATAGACGTATCCTTCATATCTCTGATCTTCTCCAAATACCTTCAGTCTGTCAGGTTCATCTTCTCTCCTTATCAACCTCTTACTTTAGCCTTATATATATATATATATATATATATATATATATATATATATATATATATTTTTTTTTTAAATGTTTAATTTTTAAAATTTTTTATTTTTTTTTCTCCATCTTAAATCTTGATGTATATGGCTCTCTAGTGTCTTAGCTTTCCACATATGTCATGTATTATGTTGTATTTCTTCATTTGTCATTATGTTGGAGACATATGCGCATGCCGGTCATTTCAGGGACACATTCCATTCACACTCAACACTGATAAATGTTGTATTTATTGTGTAATATGAATGAGGACATCTGATTTCACAAAAAAAAAAATCCCATGTGTGCATTAAGACCTGGTGTGAACGTAGTCCAAGTAATGGTAAATAGTTTTTTGCATTTGTGTTTTTATTGTATTGTTTTATTTACTGTGTGACTTTTTTTTTGTTTGATTATTCGATTAAAAACTGTTAATTAAGTTGATGAACGGAGGATCTATATAAGCATGTTAATCTTTTGGCCTCCCTTGCACTGTTATATTTTATTTGTATTTGTACACTTGCTTATGTATTTGTCAACTTTTAGAGTGCGAAATAAACTAAACTAATTGTTCATAACATTGTACAATGACATTTAAATATACAGTCATTTTCATGATGCATATGTGGAAAAACACCCCATTCTTTTGTCATTAACAATCACTTTTAAGTCACTGAGTTCTGCCAAGTATTGTTCCATTCACCAAACTCATATGCTTCTGTCTGCACGTGCTCAGTTCCATCGAGGTCAAAACTGGATGTTTCACCAACATAATGAAACACATTCAAGACATGGCAGATTGAAAATGTCAAGAGTGTAGTTTTGTTATTTTTCTTGTTTACAATAAGCAAAAAAAACCCTCTCTTTTGAAGTCTGTGTGATGCAGCCACACCTTTTGAAACACAACAAAATATTCAGCATATATCCCATGATAATATTTGAGATTGTGTAAAATTTTGAGGGTGTCTTTTCTACTGCTGTGATAAATATATACAAAAGAGTCAAGTAAATAAATGACGACCTTTGGATTATTTGACAAACATTGAAAATATCATCAAAATTACTTGGAAATAAAAATAACAGATATTTACTCAACTAATTAATATGCACTGTCATACTGCATATACTATACTTTTTTTTTTTTTAAATAAATTGTAAATATTACCTCTTTAGTTCCTATGACCTTTATGTTAAGTTCCACAAATATTCTAGCACTGATCTATATCTGACCCTCCAGCACAAAACCAGTCACTTGGGTCAAATTTCAGAAATTAAGATTTTATATTTATCTGAAAACGTATTAAAAATGCCTGCGTGACACTTATTCAACCAATCAGAGGCCGTTTTTCAACATCACCCTTGCAACAATAGATTTTGCTTACTGGAGAAGGCTTTGTTCTGAGGCCTCCCATTGGTTTAAATATATAATTATGTATTCAAGGGTTGTCTAGAGGGAACCCTGATCTTTCCAACGATACCAAACATGACGGGGAAATACCCAACACCAGTGCGAAGGAAAGTTGTGTTTTGAGCCGATTTTTCTTTGTTTTACACTTAATTACTGTCACAGTCAGTTGTTGTTCTTCCTAAAAGGCAGGATTTGAAACACTTATGCTAGGAATTTCACAAAAACTCATAGTTAGAAGTGTTCAGGAGACATTTTACTTGGATTTTAGGCATAAACTTTAAATTTAATCATTTTGACCCATAAAACTATAGCTACAAATACTGCTGTGTGTGTGATGGAGGGTCACATTTAATTTATGTGTTTTGTATCTTATTATGCATATATTAGAATTGAATTGTGATGCACTATTACTTGTTTGTTCAGGTAGTCACTTAATAAATAATAATTATAAATGTATTAAACTGCGCTGTGACATTTTTCATCACTGCCACTTTATTTGTAAATTGACTTGGTGGTTTTATCAGTGGAAAACAAACTAAATACACTGTTGTACAATTCACATGATTAATGTTTTTGCTGCTGGAAATTCTATTCATTAGCAATGTTTAATTATTCTGTTGACACAAAATGTGATGCAGGTGGTGGTGTGTTCGTAACAAAATCTGTTTTCAGTTGCACGTTTGTGATTTTTTTTTGAGAGACAGGGAGGGACTGGACGTAAAATTACAAGGTTTAGAGGATAAAAAGAAAAACATTACATATTTACATATTAGCATCCATATACTTTTGAGTAAATGGATGAGTATATATTTGACTAACTCCATTGTTTTTTGTCTTTTACAGTGTGTTTTATTGCAAGATATTCTGATAAAAGGAAGATGCATGTATAAGTAAACATTTCATATTGTTACACGATACAGTGATTTACTCTATAGAACTTGCATCATTTTCATCTATTTGTGGTTAAGTAGCATTATTGTATGTTTTTTTTTTTATTTTACTTTATTTAGTTTTAGTCTCGCTTTTATTTTCTTTTGCAGCCATATTTAGGCAGCTCAGTAAATTGGTGGCAATCCTTATCAAAATAAAAATTCTATATTGTTCACTTATTGTATAGAAATATGGGGCAACACATATATAAGTACGTATATATATTTTTTATTACAGTAAAGAGCTATAATGATAATATACAATGTTAATTTTAGGGGAAATACAAATACATTGTTTATTAAATCAGGATTGTTTAAGTTTAAAGAGCTGAATTAAGAAGATTGTTGGTTGTGTTTCAAGCTAGAAATGCACTTTTACCTGTAAATTTACAGAGATTATGGGTGTTAGTATCACAGGATGAAAAACATAAAAGGAGGTTTAATTTTAAGCATCAAAAGGTGAGAACGACTGGAAAACAAATGTTCATTTCTGTTGTGGAATTGTTTGACAATGAAAGAGAAGAGCTGTGGGAATAGTTTTCCATTTAAGAGGATGTATATGAAGAGAGTGGAGAAATTATATAAAATATGTAATGAAGTGGTTTTGCTCATGATTTTGGATTTATTTGTTCATTGACTGTTATGTAAAGTGTTTTTGTTTTATGCTGTAATGGCTGTTTAATGTAGTGGGTATTACTGTATAAGTTTTATTCCTTTTGGAATAAATAAAATAAATGAAATGAAATGTTGCATGTTTTGCCAATATCGTGCAGCCCCAACATGATACACTGAAGTTGAACGTTTGTCTTTTGCAAAGACTGTAGTAAAAATGAGCTGGCACTTGCATTTCTGTAGATAATAAATTATTTCATTTTTGTATCAGAGTGCCTTGAACATGTTTCTGGTTGCTACTACTGTACTTACTATATGAACATCCATGATTGATTTCTTTGCCCTTTTGTCGGTCACTTATATTGGATGGCACTTAAGGTGGGGGAGTAATATTACTGGCAGAACTTTTCTGCACAAAGCCAAGTCTGATCTGAGAAAATAATCATGCACATTCACACCGGCCTCATGTCATAAGTTAATCCCCGAAGTTCCATGCTCATCACTTCCAACCTACAGAACATAGTATTAAAATATTTGCCAAGCAGAGCTGTTAACCTTGAGTTCATTATAAATGGACAGTGTCGTTATTTGCGCCAGAGATTTTCCAACATCCCGTTCACGCATGTACAGTATCTCAGAGAAAAGCAGAATTTATGGATGACGGAACAGCAAGACTGACAATATCTAGCGTAGGATTACAGTAATCCTACAATAACAGAATAGTAATCCTATATGCTCTAGCAAAAAAAAAAAAAAAAAAACACAGGCCGACGTTAACTGCCTGAAACCACACCCGCTGACCCGTGTCGACCTGTTGGGTTCAGCCTTGAAAGAAGTTACACAAGTAGAATTCAAAATGTCAACCTTCCGATGATGAGCCGGCATCTCCGACCTCTATGTTACCCCCCCCCCCCTTTTACTATAGCCCCTAGAGAGCGGGCTGTGGATGAGATCAGAGGAAAAGAAAGAGGTTGGAGGGATGGGCTCCAGGGAGAGAAGAGGGGGGGGGTGGAGGGAAGGAGGGATTATGGACGAGTGGAGAAGAGACAAGGATTTGGGTCAGGCTGGACAGATGCTGCCTCTATCTCTAGGAGGAGATTCTGCAGATTACTGAGTGTTGCCTGAAGTTAAAACCCCTGCTAACGTAGTTCCAATGCGTCGACACTCGGTTTTGTAGAAATACCCTCAAATAAATACTACCTGGCGGAATACGAGTCACATCTAAAATTAACATCTAAAATTGTTTTTCCCTAAAATAACTGTCCAGAGAAGACGGAGATGGTTTTGCGTCTCGCTCTCATCCTGCCTGTTGGAAATGAAATCGCTAAATCTGATAAGCTGTGGAAATATTTTGTGGGCCACGTCTGTCGTCTGACTGAAGACAGTCCTGTGGTTCTGGACCTCAACGGTGGGACAGAATTAACGTGGAGAGAGCATGAGGCAGCACGAGCCGGGTGAGAGGCGTGGACTTGTCATGTCTGTAGGATTAAGATGTCTAGATCAGCCATGTCTGACGACTCCTGCTCATTATTCAGAGCTCTGTTTGGCAGATGTCTTTATCCAGCCTGACCAAAAAAAGACACACACTAGAGTATGGCCTTTAATCTGTGTCAATAAATTCAAAGATTTTCAATTCAAAATACCAAATAAAAATAAATAAATAAAATAAACGCACCAAAAAATTCAAATGAAAAATGTAATGAACTGTAATGAAAAAAAAAAAAAAGCACAGATGGTGTAAAATATTTCCATTCGCATCTTTCTCAGTTTTGGTTGTTGTCTTTTTCCTTTATTACGACTTCAGGCTTTTCCATGATTTTTTTGATTGTGGTTTTGACACAAACGTGGCTGGTGGGGAGTGGTAAACCAATAGTAATCTAATGGATTACTATTGGTTTATTTATGTTTGATGGACAGCTAAGAAAGTATATGAAGTGACTCTGGACATAGTAGTTAATCTGCTTCTGATTGGGTACGCTTACTTAGCTGTCTGTCAAATATAAATAAACCAATAGTCATCCATCACAGGAAGTCCCGCCCCCACCAGCCACGTTTGTGTCAAAACCACAATCTTCTTTGAGTTTATTGACACAAATTAAATGCCATACCCTAGAGCTGCACTATATATTGTTTGAGCATCAACATCGCAATGTACCTGTTCACAATACACAAGTGGCAGCTCCTGCAATTATTTTTATTTTATTTCTTATTCATTTGTAGATATATTTTTTATATTTTGTATTTATATGATTAATTCTCATCTCATCATCTGAACCCACTTTATCCTCACTAGGGTCACAGGGGTCATTGAGGGCCTAATTCAGCTACAATGGGTGAAGGCGGGGTACACCCTGTATGAGTCTCCAGTTCATCTCAGGGCTGAACATATATAGACAAACAATCACTCTCACATTCACACCTATGGACAATTTAATTAACCAATTAACCTATTGGTGCATGTGTTTGGATGGTGGGAGGAAACTGGAGAAAGCCCACACAGGCACGAGTGCTAACCACTGCACCACCGTGCAACCCTATTGGATTAATACATTAATTTTAAATTTTTTTTTAATTTGTAAATTTTTCATATCACAATATATATATATGTATATATATATATATATATATATATATATATATATATATATATATATATATAGGTTTAAAAAAAACTCACAGTCAGCTTTTTTATGATACCGTGCAGCCCTAACACACACACAAACACTAAGGAAGCAGCACAACAACAGCAGAACATTGGTCTCCACAGTGATGACCCTCCACGGCCCAGATGCCCCTCTGTTTGAGGACCGTGCACTCCAGACGTACAGACAGTTATCAGGTCTGTCTTCAGGAAGCCTATCTGATTAACTCTGAGAGTCGTGTTAATCCATCTGAAAGTCTTTTCAGGGTGCTTTAACCGACACAGACCAACAGCACTCTCCTACTGAAAATGAACTGTTCAAAATGGAAATTTAAATAGCCCTGACACCTTTTATCTTTACAATCAGAACTGGGTATGCTTTCGAGGGGCTGAAAATGTGCTCCATTATCCTGGTTTTTAAGAGTCATCATGTCAGGACTACAAAGACACGGTGGTCTCAGATGGCAGTGGGTTGCAGTCACCCTGCCTTCAGATTCACCTTTCACTGAGGTTTAAACGCTTTGGCCCTTCTGAAGGGCTACAATGGTTTTACTTTTTTCCTCTTTTATTTCTAGGCTCTAAAGGAACAATCAAAAGTATTTTATTTTGTTTCATCTTTATCTAGTTTGGTATGAAATACACCAGAATGTTTAAGGTATCAGTGTGGGTTAACCATAGAGTAACTCACTATAGACCACTGGTGTAAAATATAAGGCCCGGGGGCCAAATCTGGTCCGCCAAGGGGTCCAATCTGGCCTGTAGAATGAATAACAATGGAGATATGAATGATGTAAAATGATTTTAATTCAGGTTCTACATACTGTACAGAATAATTAGATTTCAATTGGGTCTGAGCAGTAAAATCTAATCTTAATCTATAAATAATGAAAACTGCAGATTTTAATGGAAAAAAGGCCAATTACATGAAAATCTTTATATTAAGAAAACCATCCTTTTACAAGAACCTGAATAAATATCTGAAATAGCTGAAATATCTGAAGAGACGCGTCATTTTTTCAAATACTCTGCCTGTTACTAAATGTTTAGTGTATTTGCAATTAAAATGTCAGTTGTTCTGCACATGTGCAAACAACAAACTGATAAACTGAGGCAGAAAATAGTTAAAATTGCACTTGTTTTTCTAAAGACACATCAAGTTGTTGATGTTATTCACATTTTGAGGGAAACATTATAGATGTAAATATTATCATAATGTAATTTGACTCTTTTCATTGTTATTTTACTGCTCTGGCCCTTTTCATATCATATTGGGCTGAACGTGGAACTGAACTAAAATGAGTTTGACACCCCTGGTTTAGACTTTGCTTGTATTTTACATATAATAATGTGTTCAGAAAGGGTAACAAATAACCTTCCAAAGGCATAAAATAGGAATTATTCATGTATTTATTCACCGTGTTGTGGTGTTAGTCTGCTGTCATTCCAAGAATTAGTGACACAAGTATGTGAAATTGGCAATGAAATTAATTTGTTGTACCCACATGTGTAATTAGTAGATAACAGATTGCAGACCTCTATCCCTATAAATCGTACCCACTGTGCAGAATATTTCAACTATATTGTGGATGCACCAAAACAAACATGCACTATATATGCTACGAATCAGTTTCTTAAAGAGGTTATGTATAGTTTTGATGTTTCCAACTCAACAGCAGGGGGTAGTTGTGTATCAGAACCACCAACAAATCAACAGTATGTACTGTATCTACAGACTTTATCACTCACTGAATAAAGAATAAAGCTCATTGTATACACACGGCTGGATTATGGTATTGTCACATTTACTTCTTCACACAAAAATGCCTTATTCTTTCAAAATAACAGTGGTCTGATAGCGTTCACATGATGCAACAGCTGATAGTTTACATAGCTTTATAAACACATGCAGTAAAACCACTACATCACATACGTTTTTCCATAACTTAATTAAAGTACATTCTTTTAATTTAGAGCTGTGTCCAGTGGTTCAAACAATGACAGTATCTCTGAGTTTTAGCAATTTGTTCATTTCTTTGTCTCTAAGACTACATTCAGACAACAGGTCTTAATGGTGTTTGCTAATGTTGCTAATGTTTTTTGATACACAGAGACATATCATGATATCAATTTATAAATACTTGAGATATCATCATGTAATTACATGGGCATATACATATAGCTAAGGTGAATCTGATGCAATGATCCATTAGAGTAAAGGTCAAAGGTCAAGGTCACTATTAACTAAAAGGTCAAAATTACATTACTGCATTATTACCTCAAGAACAATTTTCAGATTGGTACCAAACAATGCAGAATGAAAAGTTCTACAATTCTCATAATTGGTCTTATCACCTATGACCAATAGTTTTTGAGATCTCTGGAGTTCGAAGGTGACATGTCGCAAAATTAACTTCTCTAACATTGTTTGTGTGTGTCAAGCGTAGACATATCACGCTATAACTTAATCAATACTGGATATATTATTATAATATTACACACCCTGATGCATATATGCATATAACGAAATGATCAATATTGCAAAAGGTCAAAGGTCAAGGTTGAATTTAGCAGAAAGGGTGTCATAGAAATTTGAGATTGGTATAAAATAGCAGCGAGATTAGATATTCTTGTTTATATTACACATTAACCCATAAAGGCCCAGACATCTACCATTTAACACAATTGTGATATAAAATTTTTAATACCTGTTGTTCCACTAATCCTATCAATATATAAATAATTGGTGTAAAATGCAGTTTGTCATCTTTTCACAGTCATCAGATATGACCCATTTGGAAGGTGAATGTGGAAACACTGATCATTGATTCACTGTTCAAATCTATGGAGTTGGATCAACGACAGTGAATGGACACACTTGTTTTCTCTCCAGTTATTGATATCTTCCTTTTTTCTTCAGTATTTTGTAACCCTCAACTTTAACCTGAGCATTTATGAACATCTACATGATGTATGATTTAAATATTAAAAACAGAAATACCTTATTTTCACTGAAATAATGCAAAATACACAGGATAATATTATAATAAATGGTGATCAATCATGTAAAACAGTTTGTACAGAGAAAACAAATTCATGTGGGAACTGTATTTTACACCAGTTATTTACCTGTATGAATAGGATTAGTGGATCCTGCTTATTCTCTCAGATCAGTTGACTCTTTTGGTCGGTGATGGATGTTTGGGTCTTTATGGGTTAATGTTCCTATGACTCATTCATTCATTTTTCATATAATACATGTTTATGCTTTCACATTATTGTCAAACTCATTTTAGTTCAAGGGCCACATTCAGCCCAATATGATCTGAAAAGGGCCAGAACAGTAAATAATAACAGTGAAAAGAGTCAAATTACATTCTGATAATATTTACATCTATAATGTTTCCCTCAAAATGTGTATAACATCGACAACTTGACATTTCTTAAGAAAAACCTGTGCAATTTTAATCTGATGTTGTCCCCATTTGCCTCAATTATAGTTTACATTACAATTAAAAATACTCAAAATACTTAGTAACAGGCAGAATATTGCTATAATTACACTTACTTCTCTTAAGACATTTCAGGTTGCTCTTATTTGTTCAGGTTATGCACATTTTATGTTAATGAATAGTTTGTTAATATCAAGATATTCATGTTTTTTATTAAAAAAAGATACAATCTGCAGTGTTCATTATTTATAGGTAATTATAATCATATTGTACTGGTCTGACCCAATTGAGATCTACTTATTCTGTATGTAGAACCTGAATTCAAATAATTTTACACCGTTTATGTATTCATTGTTATTCATCCTATGGGCCAGAATGAACCCTTTGATGGTCCGGATTTGGCCCCCGGGCCTTATGTTTGATACCTGTGATACAGACACTGAAATCACATCCAAAAATGAGTCCCTACTCTTATCATCTTAGGCAGTAAAATACAGTTTAAACATTCCCAATTTCCCAAGAAAAACAGCCAGGCTCTACATACATACATGAACTAGACTACCTTTAGTGTTTGATAATTGTTCAAAGTTCAATGTTTTTGCAGTCTGCCACACATCGCTATATTAATTATTGTACATATTTGCATGTATTTTGTTGCTTGCTACTTATTAAAGGTTTGTTGCAGCAGTGCAGCAAAACCCTCTCAGAACGACCTGGAGTTTTTTTGCTCATGATGACACCCTCACTGATGCACTTCTATTTGATACTTAAAACACTCTTACTTTAGATTGTAGTACTTGGAGATGATGAGAAACCACTTACAGTCTGTGCCCAATTTTTTTTTTTTCTTGATATACCCATTCTGATCATGTTTAATACAAAGTACATTGAGTCTGTCCCACACATTTGATTGTATTGTTAATGGCACAATGTGAAGGGTCTGAAAGTGCAAAAAGTTTGAATAATGAAGCAGCACAAAGTAGGAAAAAGCTTCTAAAAGCTTTCCTCACTTTTCTTTTACAAATGTAGCAAATCTTTGGTTAAACGTATTGTATTGTTTAAAGCATTAAAGTTGAACTCCTCCATTTAATTTCAATGTAGGCGTTTTTGTGTGTAAATACACTGTGCCAAATGATACTGGGTGGTATCACCAATAAACAATAAATACCTTAATTGATGGATTTGTACTTTTAAAATGAAAAACACTATACAATTAAATGTATTATTGTATATCATGTATGTGTTTTATGTCATTTTGCTACACCTGGTATCACCTGCTACCTTGGACAGGTGTCCATTGCACAAGGAATCTGTATTCTCAACAGGACTTCTTGGTTAATAAACGTAAAATTAAATTAAACTAAACTAGTAATGCACTCAGAGTGCAGACCTCCGCCAAGGCAGATTAGTCAAATATTTAATTCAAATCTTTCCATAACATCTTGAGATATCTTTCTAACGGACATAAAAATTAAATGTCCTGACAACAACAGATAATTACCTCTACTGCACATAATCAGAAACCAACTTCCTAAAACTTCAGACTGTCCCTTTAAGGAGTCGAGGATGGCTTGCAGCCAGTGTGTAGGATTAACTAAACTCAATGGATTTACCTCCAATTAGGTAGCCAGGCGGTGACTACGTCTGAGGCCAACTAATCCTGACCATTAGCAAAGCTAATTAAGAACTGCAGACACTGTACTCTGTGTTTTTCTGTATTTCTTTTGCTATAGTGTGCCAGTTTCTTAAACAAACTAGGGCTGGCTGATCTTCATGTGATCTTCAGCTGATGTGCATTTTCCTGCCAGCTGGCCATCATGGACATCACACATATGTTATGTGATACTTAGGTGTATTTTCCAATCATGGGAGCACACACAGTTTGGAACTCACACTTGGATGTTTAGCATACGTGTCTTTACTGCAGTGGAGGCTCTACACTCTGTTTAGCAGTAATCACATTATTTTGTGTCTTGGGTGGAATAGTTCCTATATTGGTGGATGCAAAAGGACTCTGATTGAATCCCCAAATCCTCCAATGTGATGAGGTAACCTGCTCACACCCCGGACAGTCTTTGATGCTTTATACCAAAGGATAGAAAAGAGATGAGAGAAGCAAAAGATCTAACGTTGGCAAATCCAACGTTTTGCTGGACACCGAGTTTGCTTACTGCTGTCGAACAGTTTGTATTTCACTCAAAATGTGATTCATCACTTCCTGTGTGCTGAGAGGTGCATGCGGCTGACACTGCCGTCTAATTAGAGCGAACAGACTGAATCAGTGTCTCAGTGAATGTGGATGTGATATGGCGCTCTACACCTTCTGTGTGTGTTGGCGTACCTCGTGGATGAAGTCTCCAATGTCTCCTGGGTGGGGGGCAGCAGAGCGCATAGGGTACTGGTGGTCATGATGGAGTGGCCTCTCATCCAGGCGCCTGATCCCCACTTTGACACACTCCGGCTCCAGGGCATCAGGCTGCTGCAGTTGACTCAAGTCATAGTCCTAAACACACACAAAGATATAAGGTCAAGTTTGTACCACAGCAACTATAGAGACACGACTACACTGACCAAAACAGAGCAGCACCAACAACGCTCTACCATCATTATCATCATACACTTCATTTTGATTATTTCACCAAAAGTACATTTAGCCACGCTACACCGCCCTATGGCTAGATTTCCCTGAAACTGGCTGATGAATCGCGGTGAAGTATAGACTCAGAGGGCGGACGTAACAAAGTGACGCTGCAATGACTCGGAGAGAAACAACCGGAAACAACCATAGAAGAAGAACATACAAACAATACCAACAACACAAATAAATAGAATACACATACACATATACACACTTACTGCCTCTTCTATTAAACACTGAATGTACTTCCTCAAAACCACTGTTCTAAGGAAATAAGAAGCCAAGACTATTTGTACAACACCTTATACATGACCATATTCCTACTCGTCCTCAATGGGCTTTGATTTCTACCTGCCAGGGAGTTCTGCTGTGGTTCATTGTGAAATGACATAAAAGTGTGGTTTATTATGTATGCCGACATGGTGACCTCTGGGCTGTTCTAAAATGTCAAGTCAATCACTCACACTTAAGAGGAGACACTGTTTGACCAAAGGCAAACTGTTAATTCACACTTAAAACAAAGGCATACAGAATATAAATGGGTTTCCCAACAAAAGCTGGATTCAGCTGCATAAGTAAGCACATGAACATATGATTATATGACAACAGAAGCCCTATAGACCTCATCATGGCCAATGCAAGAAACACAACACCTTTAGACAGAATATAATATACAATGTAATATGTAGAAAGAATAATCCCACTTTGTATAATCTGGTTGAAATGATGGGGAATCAAAGATAACGAGGTCGCAAATCACACTTTTATTTATAAAAAGACCAACATTGAACACTGTAGTGGCCTTGTGACCACTTTTTTGACCAATATTGTGTCCAAATTTGATATGTCCACCCTGATTTGATCTTCTCCTCAAGCCATGGTGGTGTCTTTGAATCGGCATCGGCTCATAGTAGTGTTTTGGAGTGACGGTGCAAATGTGATTTTTGTTTGATATGTTTTTGTGACATGCCGAAAAACAATGAAGCAATTCAAAATTAATGTCCTCACAGAGTTCATCTAAGAGTTTCCTACATTACAACTAAATATTGATTGATTGATTGATTGATTTGTTATGTTTTGAGCACTCATATAATACATACATACATAAGAGAAGACATAATAATTTGATTTTTACAACTGAAAAGGAATGGGAAGAAGAAACACTTACTTAATCCCACCCCCATTCTTATCAATAACTTCATAAACTCAAGTTCTAAACATTCACTCCTGTCCCTCAGTCACAAGCCAAATAAACAAAATAAATAAACAGGCTCAAACATCAGAGCACCAATGCTACAGCACACAATTATGAGATAAAAAGTCTAAATTACGAGATACAGCACAGAGCAGCAATGACATGAATAAAGCAGAAGGTAAAGGATAAACACATACAAACCAAACAAGGAACAAAGAACATATATTAACAATTTAAACAGAATATTGATGTAACATCAACATTAAGATATCAAAACTCAGTTGCTTTGGTGGAAAGTAATCTTGTTGATATCGATATTAAACCTGAACAGGTCATGTTGTATCCAAAATAATCAGACTGTGAGCTCTTAATCAACGAGTACAATACAATAAGATAGGCTTTACTGTTGTGTGTGGAATAGAATTTGGAGTGTGACTCCAATCAGTATAGCTGAGCTAATTACAAACAGATTGAATATACAGTACTATTACAAAAACTTACAATTATGGTCATAAAATATAATTAAAAACACACTTTTAAAAAGTAACAGAAGAGTACGGCTTAGTAGAATAAGAAAATAAAGCATAAAATATTATTAAAAATACACCTTTAAAAAGTAATGTAAGAATACAGCTTAAAATTAAAAAAAAACATAAAGTACAGCTTAGTAGAATAAAAAAGTAAGGCAGAAAATATAATTAAAAATACACTTTTGACAAGAAATGTACAAGTATAGTTTAGTAGAGTAAAATAAAATAAGGCAATAGCTACTCCCACACTATTTTGGCACCAAAGAGAGCTAATCAAATATTAGCATTTGTACTGTGACAATAAGTACTAAAAACATGTTGTTGCCACAGAGATGGTCATGAATACTGTTCCATGATCTCATCAACATGTTTTTCTACAGAACTGTGGTGATATGTGACAGATATGCGCTGTACACACAACAAAATTATGTAAATCTGGAAAAATAATATTGTTTCCGCCCTTCGTCCCACATATTTTAACTACTAGGGCCCCCCCAAATACACAAATAAATGTACCAAAGACAATTAATACACTTAAATATGACTTTAAATGTATTTAAAGAGGCCAGTTCCATCACTTTAATCTTCTGTAAGTTGTTCTAAGCATTGGAAGCAGAACATTTAAAAGCTTTCTTTCCCAGTTGTGTTGTGACTTTTGGAACTCATAGAGCGATAACACATCCTGTTATCTCTGTATCTCTGCTGCACCCCTGTTCATTATCTCATCATGACTTGCTTAATTAGTATTTGCATTTTAGACTGGGATAAGAAAAGCATCAACACAGTGACTTCCTATAAAATGGAGTTGGCTCTTAACCCTTTAATCTTCCAAGGGTCCACATATAAACCGGAAGTAGTCACTCAAAAATGTTAATCAAATCACCCAAACCTGTCTCAAATGTCACATGACCTAATGTAGTTTGACAACAGAGATTCTCACGCATCAGAAGAAAAGAACCACACCAGGTAAAATCACTCGTTTCTTCAAAATACAAATGTCAAACAGCAGATCTGAACCTTTATGTCTCATAATTATCCACAGAGGAACCATATTCGAACAAACACAGTCATAGTCCAAGAAAAACATCCAAAACTAACAAAAAAATTGTCAATGTGTCGTCAAGAAAACACATCAAAACATCAATAAATATCCACAAATGTTCCATCTATTGCATCATTTAACAGGATCTGCCTCTAATATCCCAGTTTTCATCTGAATATTTTCATTTATAATTGAATCAAACACCAACTGCATGTTATGAAATGGTTCAAGAACAGCTTTCAATTGACTTTATTAAGAAATTAAGGCAAAATTGAGTGGAAGTTTAAAGAGTTAACTAGCTTCAGTGACTCCAATGAACATAACAAACCCCTGTGATGCAACGTCCTCCTACATCATCTGTCCTGAGGGAGGCCTGAACCAGACTCTAATGCCATCTAATTATCCTCCACTTACTCGTACAGAGTGTCTTTCACCTTCCCTTAGAAAGAGGCCTGCGGTCAACGGGCAGGGGTGAAGTGTGTGTCACGGCCTATGATCTGCTCCAGCTGAATGCTTGTGTTTGAGTCACTGCAGCAACCATGCAGAAAGCATTCGGCATTCTCTGGTCTCCGGGGAAATCGACTAAAGCAGCCTTTTCAGGACAATAGCAGCATGCTGGGGACTGACCTTGGATTTTGTTCACAATAATGGCTGACCAACGAAATGGTGTTTAGTGAAGAGCTGCTGACAGTCATGCAATAACCTTACAGACATAACAGGCAGAAAGGAGCCGCTGTACTGTATGTTTGATGTGGAGCTTCTATACTCACAAAGACCAGATATAAACCTGTCCTCTCAAGGACACTTTACCTGGTCTTAACTCCTTCAAGTTTCCAATTCATAAAAGTAAACCAGCATTTATGTATGAGCTACTGAAGCATAATAACCTTCCTATGTGAGAACAACAAAGCTAGCCAGTAGAAGCTTACATCATACTAAATCAGTTCAACTCAGAAATAGCATCTTTGCAATAAAAATGACTTTATTATTATGATTATTGAGGGTTGATGACACATGACATCAAACACATAGTGATTTTTCATGATCACAGATTTCCTCTCTGATCTAATATAGAGTAAACTCCAGGCTGGGATCAGCAATATCAATATTTAGTACAAATACACTTAACTCATTCACTGCAATTGATGTGTTTTGGCGTCAATTCAAATCCAAATGAACAGTCTACACTTTATTTTGATGGGTGCCGTACTTAGAGTTTAGTCTTAGAGTCTTTTATTCGTACTCGTCATCTGAACCCGCTTTATCCTCACTAGGGTCACAGGGGTCACTGGAGGCCTAATCCAGCTACAATGGGTGAAGGCGGGGTACACCCTGTATGAGTCTCCAGTTCATCTCAGGGCTGAACATATATAGACAAACAATCACTCTCACATTCACACCTATGGACAATTTAAATTAACCAATTAACCTATCAGTGCATGTGTTTGGATGGTGGGAGGAAACTGGAGTACCTGGAGAAAACCCACACAGACAGAAGGAGAACATGCAAACTCCACACAGAAAGGTCTGCTGTGGGAATAGAACCGGGGACCTTCTGTCTGTGAGGAGCGAGTGCTAACCACTGCACCACTGTGACGCCTGCGTTTTCAGTGAATATAATGTATTTTATATTTAATTGACTAATTATGGAGATGTTCATAAAAGGCTCAGGGTAGAATTGAGGTTTATTATATAAAAAAAGAGAAAACAGCAAAGACATCATTAATTGAATGTAAATACTGTACACATGTGTACAACCACTGGTGAATACGGAGCCTCTGAACATTCAAATGGGTCACATCTGATGACTGTGAAAAGATGAAAAACTGCATTCAATTATTTTGAAATATTAATAATCTTTTAATGTATTAATTGGGTCACATGAAGACAAAATTTGACTTGACTGTGAATTTAATTTCTCTAAACGAAATTAATTTAAAGACTTTTGGTACTAATAGGTCTTTTGTAAACGATTCCTTCAATAATATAATTTTAGGGAAATTAGAAGGTTTTCATGCCTGCTGTGTGGGCAATGATTGGCATATATATATATATATATATATATATATATATATATATATATATATATATATATATATATATATATATATATATATATATATATATATATATATATATAAAAGTAATATTTAAAGTAATATTAGTTATAAATACAGATTAGAGATGAGGGAACAGTAACAGTGACTGAGGGTCCAAATAATACGTGTGTGTGTGTGTGTGTGTGTGTGTGTGTGTGTGTGTGTGTGTATTTTTCCTGCTTAGCATACTTAAAGCATGTGTGTGTTCCTGGGATCAGAGTCTGCTTTTTATCCACAGCTTAAATCCACACAAATAAAGACCCAGCCTGCCTACAGGAAAAAAAAAAATCATAAAATCTAATCAAATGAAATCGAGCCTGGACACTATCCAAGGCTGTGAATTGTGTTTCAACTGTAGCAGTAATAAAGAAGAAGCAAAGCCAGAGTTTGTTTCATTAGCTATGGAGTTTGTTTTTACTGCTGCGAGATTAAAACCAGCCTGATTCCTGATATTCTCTTCCAGGTATTGTAGTGCGATGAGCTCCATTGCTTCCACAGACCAAGGTCAAACATTGCGTCATATTCTCACCACCACATTGAGCATTATTCTACTAGGAGCTTCACTTGTTTTCTCATGATTTTTTCTCAGAAACAGTAATCACACACCCTACTTTGAGTTAAGATCCAAATAGTGGACATAATTCTAGTTATGTATTGTCTGAAATTCAAACTGTCAACTTTAGTGTGTTGTTGTTGGATATTGCATCTACCACCTCTCGCTTTAAAACATCTTAGCAGCTTGTGTTAAAAAGTAAACACATGCAATAAAACAGCTGTTATACGGCTATAAACAGCTGTCCGTTCAGTTCAGTTCAGTTTTATTTCAAGCCCACAAAATCATCAAAACATCAAGGCATCAATCAAAATGGTCCTTTGCACTGGAAAAGTAGTGGGAAGAAGTAAAATGTATAAACTCCACCCCCTTTTTAAAAACTAATAATCCTTCTGTTTCCAATGCTTTAACATCATTAACACAAAAGATCCATTTTTATATTTACATTCATACAATTTTTATACATACATTTATTTACAATTCTTTGTAAGTCACCTCACACAATCCAATTTGTATAACTAGAGCACTGCGAGAGCCTAGACCTCCGTGAAGCAGTGCAAGTCTGTAAAGGTCATACATTTTAAATACCATTGGCTTGAAAACATGATGTCATTGAGCCTATCGGTGTTATCTCATCTGATGTCTGAAGGTAAGATGAAGTGAATGGAAAAAAAATGTCTGATACTATCTGGTCTGGATTCTTAGATATCACCACTTATGTGTTTTAGCTGTTGACCTTCACTGTGACCTTGACCTTTGACCTTTAATCAAAATCCATCCATAACTTTTTGAGTTATCTTGCTGAAAAGGAGACAGACAAACAAACAGACAGTAAAACACAACCTCTTTCACGGAGGTAATCAACTATAAGTATATTTATATTTACTTCATATTTAGGGCGCCACAGTGGTGCAGTGGTTAGCACTGGTGACTCACAGATAGAAGGTCCCTGGTTCTATTCCCACTCCAGTTTCCTACCAACACCCAAACACATGCACTGATAGGTTAATTGGTTAACCTAAATTGTCCATAGTGTGATTGTTTGTCTTTATATGTTCAGCCCTGAGATGAACTGGAGACTCATACAGGGTGTACCCTGCCTTCACCCAGTGACCTCCGTGACCTTAGTGAGGATAAAGTGGGTTCAGATGATGAGAGACTTTATATTTACTTCAAATACAGTATTTAATTGATCTAATAATATCTCCTAATCATGATAGTCTATATTCATTTTATAGCACTAATATGTTATTTTGTGCATCCTAGTAAATTATCACTTATTCAGATGATGGTCTCTATTTTATTATTATACCAGATTTATACATCCTTTTAAATGTACAAATTGATGAAGACTTATTTAGATTTTGAACCACATTCCTAGAAATTTCAATTCCCCTTACTGTAACTTAAAATATTAATCAAATCTCTGAATATAATGTTATAAAAACCAACATGTTTCTGAACCTCACTGAGGCACAGGGATGGCCCCATATTTAATATTTCAGGAAAGTACTAAAAATAGTCACTTGCTCGATAAAAGGTTAAAGCTGTCTTAAGTGGGCTTGTGTTTCTTTTAAAACTGTATGAAGTGAGTGTCATCCTTTGAGCTGGGCAAATGTCTGCAAAACCAGCTAAAACACTGTGAGGAGGCTAATGCTGTGACATTTTACAGTCATGTCTAAACAAAGAAAAAATATGAATCTTGTACTTGAAGTCGAGTCAAGAATATGATCATGTCAGTATTTGATGAGTCTAAAAGGGCTGCTGTTGTAATCTGTCATAAAACAAAGGCTTCTATAATAGAGGATGTTGCTCTTTTTTTTGTCAAAGGAAGACATTATGAACCTAGACATAGCCCTGACATGGTACGATTAGCATTTATAGTTTGGAACAGACTTTGAACTCTGGAAAAATCCATTAGACTAATACAAAGAAAACCTGGCTCACAATAATAGGGGTCAAAATAATAATTAATACGGCTGCACATTAACATGTATCTTTTAATATATACTATATATCATTATACAGAGGGTTTGGCTCTATACAGTGTGAAAAACAATGTAGTGTGATGAATAAAATCCTGCATGGCTTAAAGATCTCGACAAATAATGAACTGTTCTGTGAAATTTTACATGAAAACTAGAATAAGACACTGATTTAGTGTTTTTGATTATTAATACACGTGTAGTGTAGGGGTGTCAAACTCATTTTAGTTCAGGGGCCAAATTCACCTAAATTTGATCTGAATTGGGCTGAACAAGTGAAATAATATAATAATATAAAAATAATGTCAACTCCAAATATTTTTCTATATTTTAGAGTGAAAAAGAGTAAAATGGAACTATCTGTTCAAACAATGCGAATAACATGAAAGAATGAAATAATAATCCAAATTTTAACATCACTTCCACATGTTCATTATAAGTTGCATATCATATTGGATCAAATACAAATCGACAAAACATTTAATATCAGGCAGATTATTCTTAAAATTACACTGACTTTAACACTTCAGGTTCTTCATATTTGTTCAAGATTATTTCAATGTTTTGTGAAATTATACTTTGTTTTAGTGTAAATATGTGAAAATATTTACAGAGACAAAACATTTTAGTTATGACTATTTATAGATTATTATGCTATTTTATGTATGTATATATATATATATATATATATATATATATATATATATATATATATATATATATATATATATATATATATATATATAATTGGTCTGACCCACTTCAGATTGAAATGGTTTGAATGTGGAACCTCAAGTAGATATAGATAGTATTAATATCTTAATGTTTATTTATACATTTCATCAATTCATCTCAAGGGCCAGACCAGACCCTTTGGCAGGCCAAATTTGGCCCCGGGCCTTATGTTTGACACCTGTGCACAACACCCAAATAGTATTTCAATACAAAAATGTCCTTATTCTTTCAAGTATGTTTTTACCTACATCATGAATAGCATCTTTTGTTTGTTATATTGTTATGTTATGATGCATAGTTCTCTATGCCTTCATCGAAGAGATATTTTTAGATTTTTATTCAAAATAGGGAGATGCAGCTGAAACCAGAGGAAAATTGGCAAGAGTTCAAGAGAGAGAAATTACATTCGACAGTCTATAGGAGAAGGTTGTTTAGTGGGAGGTATATTCTATATACTGAGGATAATAAGCAGCAGGGGTTTGGAGAAATAGGAAAACTATGGGCAGGTGGAAGAGCAGAAAACTAACAAGTGGCCGAGCGTGTGATAGAGGAAGAGTCCACGAAGTCAACAAACATTCAATTACTCTTAAACAAAGTCCTTCCCTGTCATGTAATGGCCTTGTTTTTTGGAAGACAAACCAACACAAAGGCTGATATCAGTGAAGTCTGGCGCTATCTTGTAAGTTCAATGAACAACTGCCTGTCCACAAATACTGTTTTAAATACGAAAACAACTCCTGAAGAAAAAGAAAGGTACATGAGGCAGACTGTTGTTGTGGGTGTAGATTAACTCCAACACAATATCTCTGATACACTAGAGGTGACCCGTAGCGATCTCACAGATGTTCCAGTCAGTCTGCTTGCTCATGTAGTGGGAAACCGATCAAAGGCACAGTTGTCGTTTCTAATGTTGAACAGTTATAAGGTTTGACCGCGGTTGTTCCAATCGACGCACCTTATCTCTATCACATCTGCACTGTTGGTGGCTAACAAACATCAGGGATTGCCATTACAACAAAGAAGACAAGAAAGATGGAGAAATAGTACACTCAGATACTCAAAGTGATTTGAATTCTGTGGTCTCGCTGTTACAAACCGTTCATATATTACATTTATGACCACATCAGACAGGAATTCAGTGTCTGATTTATGTGCTGCCATTAGTGTGGTGACCACTGCTGAACTCTTTCCACTGTGAACAATGGCTTCCACTGATGGAAAAAAGTAGTGTTTGCCCATCAGTGGAATTTAATTTAAGATGCTATTTCCTCTCCTTATTTACAGTCACTTCATGTCTAAACTAGGCCTCGCACATATTGCTTTTAGAATATGTTACACACTTGAACATGCCACTGCATTTCACACTCTACATGAGGGTACTTTCAATATGTGCAGAAGGAATATAGTGTCCTCGTACGTGACAGATGTGCCCAACATAAGAATAATTATTGCAAACATTTTCTAGTCTAGTGTGATTTTTAAATTGTGTTTTTGTGTCACAGTGAATTCCTCAAATCAGGGTTGACCAACATATCACCTGGTACATCTCTATGTGTAGATTGGCTGCATGTCACAAAAAAACATCATCTGGCATTTGTCACTTGGTTGATGTACAGCAGGCATGCACAAAGTCTGACCCAGTCCACAGTCAGAATTCATACGGCCCTGCAACTTCATTTTTATAACATATTATTTATGGTCCACTCAGATTGTCCAACACAAATAATACAAGTTTTAAAATACAGTTCTTCCTTTGACCTGATGGTGGCAGAACCACTCTAACTCTATCTGACTTTGCCGTGAACCCTTCTCACTAATGGCGCCTGTAAATAAAATAAAGAGGAAAATTGACATTGATGACTGTTGCTTCCAGGACAGAAGGTAATTCCAATATTTTTAACTGAAAATCAAGGCACTTGTGTTTGTCTAATTTATCCACAGACCGCTGCCTTGTTTAACAAATTCAATGTAAAGAGTCACTACCAGACAAAACATGCTAACCAGTGTTGTACCTGAACGAGTTTATTGAACGATCGTTCACAAACTATATCATATTTTTGACGAACGTGAATGACTTTTGACAAATGAACGGGAAGTTGTGAACGTGGTTATTCTGGCATTTATTGAACTGCGCTCTTATCTAGTTCATATTTCGTTCTTATTACGTTGTAATTATTGAGTCCTATAAGGTATAAAATGGGATCAAAACACAGCATTATCATCGATGTCATTTTTGTATTATTCTGAACAAATTTTGGCAACATAATGTTGTGGAATAGCCAATGAGAAGTGTTTTGGGCGGGGCAGAGAGAGAGAGAGAGAGAGATACAATAATAACACAAAAAAAGAACGCAAAAAGAACGAAAAAGGTCATTTTGGGATCCATGAACTTCTAGTTCATAATTTGGAAGAATGAACGATGAACTGAACTAATTCATATTGAGTAACTTGAACTGAACTTTGAACTAGTTCCTAATCAAGGTGAACTTTCCTAACACTGATGCTAACATACTGTACGATAAGATAACAGGAAGTGAGCTAGAGCCAGTGAGTTAAATTAAAACGTCACCATGGTAACCTACACTGTAGGTTTTGCAGTGTTAATTTGGAGACAATGGGACCAAATACACTCTAGAAGAAGTTAAATAAACTCTCTAAGTGTTGATTTAACACTGCAAAATTTACTGTGTAGGAAGTTTCCATGACAGTTGCCTATAACTGTGTTATGTATTTGTATGTGTAAAACAAAATATTACTGTTTGAATGATTTTGTAAAAGATAAGAGCAAGAGTCATATGTTTTAATCTTAAATGTGAACAGACTGAGTAATATATGAGTAATGATTCCTCATATAAATAAGTCATGTTTAACATGAACATGGGGTTCAGATTTTTATAAACTCCAGATCTTCCACAGTTTGTTCTATGCTACTGATTCCAGAGGACAGAGAAAGGTAAAAAGTTGGTGGCCTACATTTAGTTCCATTGCCATTTTAAATAATTATAGTGTAATAATGAAGATAAAACTGTTATAGAACAGTACATTTCCATGTAATTTTTACAGTTTAAAAAATGTCAGAAGGGACCATATTATCAGATCTGGCCTTCTGAGGGCGGATGTGGCTCAGTTGGTAGAACAGGTCGTCCAATGACCAAAGGTTCAGCGGTTCCACTTCCATATAGGCTAAAAAAAATGGCAGGAAATAAGAAAAACCTGAATCCATAATATGGATACTGAAAGTTCAAGACCAAAAAGCATGTTTGACCATATGTAAAATAGTTCTGTTTATTTCTGCAATCTCAAAAATAATTTACATTTGTTTCTAATAATATATATGTTAAAAACATAAAAGCATACCGTTTCAAGCATGTGTTATTTCTAATAATGATAGTTAATGGCCAGTTGATGGTTCTTCCTGAAAATGAAAGTGGAAAATAAATGGAAAAAAATCATTATCTTATATGTTTAGGGCAAAGAAAACATGAAGAAAACTAAGCAGCCTGTTTTAAAAGGATTTGATCAAAATCCCATTCGATCATGACTTGTGATTATGAAGCGAGGACTTTAGATGGTGAAAAAAAAAAAATAATTGTGTAATTTGTACAGAGATGTCATATAGAGTCTGTAAATGCCATTAATTAAGACCTAAGAAGTATTATTAGATTCATATTGGGGATGTTTGTGAAATGCAAAATGATATCAAAAGGCTGACCTTCGCCACAGAACAGATCTGAAAGTACTTTCTATTATTGTAGATAAAATCTATAACTCTTAAGAATTCATGATTACCAACAAAGCTGCAAATTGAGATGAAATAGTCATTTCAGAAAGCCTGAGCTCATTAATCACAGATATGCTCTTACTTTATGAAGTTCATTTTCAATTTTAGAGAGAACATGAAGATTTAATTAACTCAAATTAAATTAAAGAAAATGCAGCTAAGAATAGTGATCTCCATTTTCAAGTTTCTGTGATGTTTTTAATGTTAGGTTGACTTTTTACTCTTGCATAATTATTTCTTCACAAGTATTTTATTAATGAATTTACTTTTTAGCAAACAAGAGAGAAAGTTTCCCCTTGCACTGAGTGATGATGGCACACACTCGGTAAAATAATACTAATACTAATACTAATACTAATACTAATACTAATACTACTAATAATCATCATCATCATCATCATAATAATAATAATAAAGGATTGGATTCATATAGTGCTTTTTTGCCTTCACATTAGTGACCCATTATTCATTCTCTCTCACATGCTCGCTCTGGTGGTGGTGAACTACATATGTAACCACAGTTGTCCTGGGAGCATGGCTGACATATTGCACCTCTCACCACCAAACATTCATACACCATGGTGAGTGGCACTGGAGGCAAGGAGGGTGAAGTGTCTTGCCCAAGGACACAACAGACCGACTACGACAGAGCGGGATTTGCACCAACAACCATTCAGTTACTGAACAATCTACCAACTGAGCCATGGCCGCCCCCAAGAAAGAAGCCAAAACTAGATATTCAGCATAATTTAACTCAGTGTTTCCCATGTTTTAGATGTTTGAACACACCTGACAGTCATTATCAGTTTTCTTCTTCTTCTTGGATTTTTTTGGCAGTTGACAAACAACTTTGACGGTGCTTTACCGCCACCTACTGTTCTGGAGTGTGAGTCAGGATGAATCTTCTGATCTCATCTCAACTAAATAAATAATAATAATAATTAAAAAAAAACTCCTATCCAGATCTATCTTCTATTATCATACATCCACCTACATCTAATAATTATCTAACTAATATTCTTCTAATTAGTTTTGTTTTCCTTCAAAATGTAATGTCACGTTAATTATATTCACACCTGCACTGTTTTTTTTAGTACTCTTATAGAATTGCAAATTTTTAGGATTTTATTTTTATCTATATTTATACAAGCATCCTTTCTTATTCAATTTTTTTTTTACCTGAATGCACTTTTATTTCTTATCGTTTACCTGCCTGACTGGAAGAAGCGCGCAAGAATTCTAATGTGCCTGTGCTGTAGTGTCCTTGTGCAAATGGCAATAAAAGTCTATTCTATTCTATTCTATTCTATTCTATTCTATTCTATTCTAATAAGCAACTGACACGATTCCTCCCCCGTTTGTTTTTGCAATATCTCCTTCAAGTAATAACTCCTTTTTCTTTTCTTTAGGTTCACACTCATACTGTATTATGACATGTTCTATTGTTTCCTGACTAGTTCATTGCTCACTTCTCCCATCACCATGTTTTCTTATCCTATACAGCACACTGGTCATTATCATTCTTCTGCAGAGCTGGATGATCGACAGATTATTTGAATCAGGTGTGTTTGGAGAGAGAAATATCTAAAACATACAAGATAGAAGGTGTACAGGTTAGGAAACACTGAGTTAACTCTTGTTAAAACCACTGTAGAGTTGAGTACAACCAAATAATTGTAATTTGCTTTTATCTATTTAGATGATGTGAAAGATGCTGTGACTGCCAGACGAAGAACAAACCTGTAATTATGTTTGTTCATGTACCTCACGTGCACCTTCATTTTGCTTAAAGTCAAATGAGCAGCTGCAGTAGTGAATGACACTCGCAGCTGAGTGCCGGTAAAATGAGGGTTAAACATTCTTCCCGCAGAAGAGTGGAGCAGCTTATGTGCTTGGCACCGACAGAGTCGTTGTGTGGAGGGACACAGGAAATTGTTCTCCAACAGAAAGCAATTAATCCTGTTTCGAGGTCTTCTTTTGTAGTGCACTTAATCTTAGCTGGAGGATAGATGATTGAAAACTGTACAGAAACAGTGTGTGTCTGTGTGGCAACATTACATGTCTTTTATGGTTTGTTTTTGGGGGATATGTGTGAGCGAATGTGATTGTGTGTGTGTGTGTGTGTGTGTCCTTGTATTCCTATCATTATGGGGACATTTATGTGTTTAGACAGTCACACCATGGGGACCTCTGTCACTATGGGGATCAAAATTCAGGTCCTCACAAGGGTTAAATATAAACAAAGGTCCCCACTAGTAAAATAGAAATGATGTGACATTAAATACATAATTTTTTTTTTTTCCCAGAAGTCCCCATTAAGCATGAGGGAAACAGGTGCAAAATCAAACATGTATTTTCCAAACATTTGAAGATGTTTCCGTATTTTAAAAGAAAATATATATTTAATACATTTTTATTATTATTATTTATTTTATTTAGCTTTTCATTTTTATTTATTTTTTATTATTATGCTATTTCTTTTTGTAAATTAATTAATGTATTGTATTCATTCTTTATCAAATTTAATTACATTTTCTAATTTTTTATTATTATTTTTATTTTATTAATTTTTATATATATTTATATAATATTTTATTTTATCTTTAGAGTCACTACTCATTGGCTACTTCATTACAAGAGATGAGAGAGAGAGAGAGAGAGAGAGAGAGAGAGAGAGAGAGAGAGAGAGAGAGAGAGAGAGAGAGAGAGGTGGAGGCAAGTGTTAGTATGAATTGTTAAGCCAATGTGTGTATTTTCAGCACTGACAAATGTAAGGGGAGCTAGAGGCTAATTTCTGTCACAGGTGTCAGTGGTAGTGAAGGTAAAACAACCAGTCGGAGGTAACCTTCCACTAACCTAGAGGAAATAACTATCCCTACAGAAAGAAAGGCAAACAGATTGAATGCTTCCTATGGGCGGCGTGTTGGTTTTTACATCTATTCATTATACTCTGTACAGTACCTGGTCCTCCTCTCCGCCTCCCTCCTCATCGTATTTAAGGATGTTGTCGCGGACGTCATCTTCTGGGTCAATAAGGAGCTGCTTGGCTTGGCGTTCCTTATCCCTCCTCTTCATCCACATGACAAACAGAAGCACCAGCACTGTAGTATGGAGAAAAAAAAGATAAAGACGAAACTTAATATGTGAGACACAGCAGGACATAGGAAGGGTTTGTTCCCAAAAATACGATACTGTCTGGGTTACTCTAGTATTGCACTGTAAGGTTGTTGGGTCACATTAGCCACAGGAATGCAAAGGCTCAGTGTTTGTTTATTGTGCTGTGGTAGATACTGGGTGTGCTACAGACGTTTACTATGGGCTGGTGATAGAGTAATCACCATAGGTTGTGTAAAGCAGGTGGATGCTGATCATTTATACGTTATGCTGACAGGAAGCTAAAACAGACTGTGGTGTGGAGAAGGGGTGGGGTTAAATAAGTCATATTTCCTCCCATTGTTTTTTGAATATGCAAATAGTCATATTTGAGCTGTGTATTACTTGTAATTAATTACAAGTAATAGTTACTTCCCAGAGAAAGTAATTGCATTACTAACTGCGTTACTCCACTAGTAAAGTAAATAGTTACCAGGAAAAGTATTTTTGCGTTAAAAATGTCAAAGAAACAAGAAAAATCATTAAAGAGGGTATCCATTCTTGTTCTGTGATGTTACTTTGGATGTAATTTAAGATGCTTCTTCAGTTAATCTATGTGGTACACCTGACACCAGTTCAAAACGTAAACAAAACACAAAGCTAGAATGTCTATATCAGCTAGACTGGGACAGTAAGTTGTTATTGTTACGTTTATTTATTTTTACACCATATTTAGCAGCAGAATTGACTGGAATATCGAATATTTTCTGTATGGTTTAAAATGAGCTTTTAACATAATATTGCTGGACCTTGCAGTGTGATTGGTGTTTAAAAAGTGACTGAAGCACCGTGGTGCGTATGGCTGTGTGTGTGTGTGTGTGTGTGTGTGTGAGCAGTGACCAACTTCAACCAGTTAATGAGGCTCAGTGATCGGTCAAGATATCTGAATGCATTTCGTCATCCCTAGTCCATGTCTAGTCTTATGATTGGCTCCTCTGCTGAGGCTTTGTTTTGGTGCTTTTTGTTAGTTACGTTACCATAGCAACTGACGCCATATAATAACGTCATTGAAAGGTTCCATTTCTGTATGGAGACACACACCTGAGAGGACCGGTCAAAAGTAATTCCCCCCTAATTGTCTCCCCCCCAAAGGGGAGTCAAAGGTTTAGTTTGTTAACACTGGCAGAAAAATGCTTGGTTGAAGTCATACTGAATTGGGTTTTTAGATTGCCAGTGACCCAGAACAGATGTCATTATATTTTGGGAGAAATACATCAAACTTCAAAATTGTTTAATCATTTTTCTAATAATTTTTTTCTCCAATTCACTTATAATGGGCAAAATTGCAAATGTCTATCAAATGTTTTATTTAAGTTGACTTCAAACTTAGCACATACACACATCAGTACACAAATAGACATAATGACATCACCTGGATCGATGCTAAAATAAGCTACAATTTCCATGACGGACAGGGTTTGTTGTACCTGGCACCACTTTTTTAATTGTAATTAATATTACAATTAATTACAGGATACCGGTCGTTGTGGGCCAGTATCCTGCATGTTTTAGATATTTCCTTCTTCCATCACATCTGGAAACCATTACATCATTATCAGACTTCTGCAGAGCCTGCTGATGAGCTGATCATTAGTTGAATCAGATGTGATGGAAGAGGGAAATACCAAAAACGTGCAGGATCCTGGCCCTCGAAGACCAGGATTGCCCACCTCTGATCTAGAGGCATATTATGAATGGTATATAGGCATGAATCTAAAATTGAAAAGTGAAAAATTGACCTAACTCAACACTTCACCAGCTGATATAATGCCTGAATATAGAGGCTGAGCATGTTTTGCAGTTTTACACTCAAGTTAACGGATGACTCTTTTCATTAACTGTGGCATATAAAATCAAATAGACTGCTTTTAGGCTATACCAAGTCAAAAACTTTGTGAGTATCGAAATGTTTGCTGTGTTAAAGTCAATAAATCTGTGCATTATTAAATTTCTTCCACATCAAATCAAGCTGTCATTAGCTCTAACACCTACACTACTTCAATTCTCCTTTGAATACACATTCTACTTTGAATTGTTTCTACATTAAGACCACAAATACTAGCTTAAGTAGACCTGGTTCATTATTATTAAGATTTGTATCAGAATTGCAAAGCTTCTGTTATCTCCTCAAGTACTTTGCAGTCTGTCACAGTTCAATAAAATCCTCTCAGATGGGACAGAGTATTTCAAGCATTGACTTTGAAACAAACAGCTTTCGTTTTGAGATGACTTCTTCTTTTTAAAAGGCAAAGTGAATCTTTTGATCGCATTAATCTGAGTGAATTTATGAGGCAGCCGGGCTTCGGATGTGCCTGTGCATGTGTTTGTAAACTGCCATTGCTTTACCTGTAAGGGACAAAATACATTAGGAAGCTGAGAGAAAGTCTAAGTGAGGACAATTTAAACCCCAGAGAGGCGATGTGAAAAATAGCTTGTCACCATTAGTAACATTTCTCTGTGAAGCCAACGGGGAAGGCTGGCTTCTAGCAGCCTCGTAGCCTTTCAGTGAGACAACAGATCTAGTCGATTTAAAATAACAAGACTGCTGCTTGTGCCTGATTCAAAGAACTGGCTCTGTTTCAGCATGTTCAATGTGCCACATACCTCTTCTGTCTACAGGACCAGGCCTACGGCTCAGTAGCTGGTGCCGTTTGTCCCTTTTCCTTTGTTCGTTGTTCTCTATTCATTCCTTTGCATCTGCGATCTCATAAAATAAAAGGCATCGATGCACAAGGATTTCTACAGCTTCTAATAGATAGTAGAGAAATATGCATCAGCAATTCACTTTCAACATGAACTGCACATGCACATGCAGGGCCATCAAACATCAGTAAGACTTCAGAGACACATGGTTTTCTTCTTATTCTATACATTCCTAATGTTTGGTCTTTGTCGTAAATGAATAACTTCAGGATTTTGTTGGAATATTACCCTCATCCCCAGGCGCTGCATTACTGATTTATTTGAACAGGAGTGGTTGTAATACAGCATTTTGTGTTTTAACTCCCTTTGTATTAAATATTTTATGTTAACCTTTATTTTGCCTGGCAAGCCATTAAGAATGCTATCTGCCAAAAAAAAAAAAAAACACTTAAAGGGGGGCAGTAAAAAGAAGAGAAGGATCAAAAACTACCCAACAGTAAACAATCGAGACAGAACTAAGGCAGTAAATAATGTGATGACATCATCACACTGATGACAGCATAACACTGTGAATGGGAAATAAGTATTTACAGGTAGCATTAAAAAGATCTTTAAAAGCTTAGACAAAGGCAAACATCATGTTTACCCAGTGATGTGTCATTGCCACTTTGATATGTCTCCTTTTCCATCATCACCCATGTTTTTTTTTTTTGTAATCGAAAGTACGATGGGCGACAGGGGCAAACGCACCCCCAAAACAAATGTGTAAGAAAAATGCTGCAAATACCAAAACACACAAACTCCCAAAAGAACTGCAAGATAGAAACACTGCAAATTCACTCCATAACAAAACAGAAGTTCGTCAAAACAAAACAGGTTCATTAAAATAAAATGGAAGAAGAAGAAGACGGTGGATGAAGACGAAGTTAAAGTTCATAAATTGAAGAAATTAGCGTGAAAAGGTAAGTTTCTCTTCATCTTTTTTAAACACTTGACCATGATCTGCTACGATATCATGGAAGAGCAGCAGAGGTACGTCGCTAAAATTAGCAATGTACCTCTGCTGCTCTACACCTTTTCAAAATACTGTCTTAATTAATGATCAACTTCGTCTTCATCCATTGAAGACATTAGCATGAAGAGGTGTATGCTGCTCTTCTATGATATCGTAGCAGAGTAGATGTGAACGGTTGCTACAATGTCCAGTGAAGCTGGTGTTTATTAAAATATGGACTCTTCATCAAGATTTCTCTATTCCCAAATGTCTACCACAACATTGATAATCCTACTGTAGCTCATTGGAGATGTAGATGTCAGTCAGTTTCATTATCCAGTTGGGCAAAACGCTCTTATTTCAACTGTCAAATCAAAATGTCTTATTGTACCTCAAACAGCTCAAATCAGGTGAAACCATGTGCAAGTCAGATCACTTTCTGATTGCTCTCCCTAGAAATGTGATGCAACCATTGCATTTCTATAGCATCGATGCCGGGACTGGTAGTTTTGTAAGCGCCGAGCACTAAGCCTTTGAAAAAAATGTGTTTTCTTTTATCACTGATGCACCTGTCATGGAAAAATGGCCTGTAACACATAAAACACTAGCAGGTAGTTGCTAACAGAAGTACAGTGTATTATGCAATAAGAAGACAGAAAATCCTTCGGCTAGTTGGTTGCCTCGAACACAGATGAATATGAAGAAGATTATCAAGCAATTATTAATATGGACAAATGAATTAAATATGAATACATGGATAAATTATTTAAATTAAATTAAAGAGCTCCAGTTCACCAATGCCAGTAAACAGAAAGTAGAAGTAGCATGACTTGTTCATTATCCTGTGTTATTGGTCAGTAATGGCTGAGTTCCATTCGTTGTATTCTTTTCACTCCTGGGATTTATTCTCACCTTGCAGCATTATGATGAGAATGCAGTTTAAAGGAGTGTACGCAGTGTCCAAGCCTATGAAGTGCTGCTCGTTAACAAGCACATAATTCATGAAAAACTGCAATCAGCTTGACACTCACACTTGGGATTAGAGGATGGGATTTGTGCCATGACAAACCTATGCTTTACCAAATAAGCTACTCTCTCAATGACTGATGCTGCCTCCGCATGCTAATGGAAACAAGTGGCCATTCCTGTCTGCACATATAGAAATGATGCATGGCTATTTCAGGAGAGGTTCATGGTCCATTCCACGGCTCGTCCTTTTCATATGTCTAAAGCTGGGGCTCATCCCATCTGATGCTGAAACTGGGTTGCAGCACAAACACATCACATGTTCTCATAACAGAATATGTATCACAATTTCACAGGCGATGTGCATTCAGGCTGTGGTGATAAAATTCTATGTCTCAGATTCAGCATCGAAAATGACATGATGCAAAATTACTTGTATGAATATTAACAGAATAGTGATTACGTTGAGTTTGAGGTGGGACATGAACACTGGTCTCCTGTGTTTTAAGTCTAAAGACTACTGTTTTTTTTTTTTTTTTATGCATCCACAGTGCATCTTTGTATGAATGTATGTCTGCAAATGTGACATTTGAGGAAGAGTTTTTCAGAATGTCACACAATTTGGCACAGGCATTCACTTCGACTAAAGGGTGACAGGTGTCCAATTTGGAGCTTAAGTCTCCGCCCCTTCCGGGAGGCACATGGGGCCTGAGATCGGAAAATTAATGAATGGTATTCAATGGGAAATAAAATGTTAAAATGGTATCTGGTTTGTCATGTGCCCTGAATCACACACATGTTGTACCTCATAATAAATGATAATTGTTGATGTGTGTTTCAACTGCTTCTGCTAACCAACGGCTGATTCATTTGTGAGTAAAACCCGTCAATAATGTGGACTATACACCTGGAGAACATGTGACGTCACCACAGACTCCACACCACAGCTGAGCAAAGTGTGACGTCACTTACTCCACTCATTGTAGTCTCTTACGAAGCTCACATAAAACCTAACGTCACATTTGTTTCTCATCATTTGATTTCATTTCATTTATTTGGTATAGAGGGACAATGTACGTTAATAAACATTTTGGTAAATGTACCCAATTGTAGCTAAATAGCTAATTTGCATTGGCAGTCCCCTTGTGTCAAAAATGGGCCTATGCCACATCACATATTTCTTATGAACCGCTATCATATGTGCATTTCAGAACACTTGTCAAATGGAATCAGAATTTAGATTGACTAATCTATTCATCTATTCTGGGTCACTTGCAATCAATAAACTCAATTTGGTATGAATTTAACCAATATTTTGGCTCCTACAGATATTTGAAATTGTAAATCAGTGAAAAAAAAGGTTTTATTTATTTATTAAAACACCAAAAATATTACTTTTGACCTATTGTTCCTAAAATGTAATAAGATTTGTTCTGGGTCAGTGGCAATGTATATAAACCCAGTTTGGTATGAATTCAATCAATTGTCTAGCTGGTAGAATTTTAATAAACAAAACAAACAAACTGAAACAAAACAGAATGCCTTGACTCCCTTTCAGGGGCTGGGGTAAAATGTACATCACTAATTGTACGTTGCTGATCATTGAGGGAACTGCATGAACATATGATGCACTGAAAATAAATGTAACAGACTTAATATTTCTTAATATTTACCACTTAATCAGGAGACATCTGTAAATAGAAGTGATTTTCAGCTGCTTTAGAAATCAAACATTATTGTTGTTCTTTTTAGATAAGGTCAGAGTAGAAGCATGAGTCTTCAATGATATTCACTCAAATCTCAAAAATAAATAAATAAGATATGAAAATAAAAATACATCACACACTGCAGGAAGTTGACTCGCAGATACTAAAGTGTGTCAGTACTCAGGGATTTTTAAGATTTGGATCTGTTGACCACTCACATTAATATATAACCTGTGCCAAATATAGGTACCATCCGAGATCTCAGACCAGATCAATCTGGTGCAAATCAACCAAAACCTAATAGAATCTTCCATTGGCTTAAGTGTCCTTGGGTAAGACATTAAACCCATAGTTGCTGCCAGACTATCAGCTTGAATTAGTAGCTATGTTAGTGTGTGATTGGTAGGTAAAGTGAATTTATATGTCCAGGAAGGAAGAAACACACCTTCTGAATGTGAATATGTGAGTGCAATAAAAAATAGATAGGTTAAAAGAAAAATGTGAATACTAAGATCTTTAGTTGTAATTTTTATAGCTCGAGCACAAGTTAAGTTATTAAGCTTCACACATAGTAAACCTGAAGCTACTGGGGCCACGGGGGAACTAGGGCCTTGGGCAGCTAGTACAAGGTTGAGTTTGAACTTAAGAAAACTGAATTTCACTGAACTCCAACCAAACTCACCTTCATCATTTTGTTTGTCCTTCGATATCAAAAATGTTCTTCTGAGTAAATCTCACTGTGCACAGATCGATATGGGCAGGTGCTGAGGTCACATGGGTGTGGATCCATATGGAGTTCCCCACATTCCAAGCTCAGGGGGGGTGTATTTGTTTGATTTTGGTTGGACATAGAAATAAGTTTTTCTACAACAACCAGACTAGTTTTAAAGGTGTCGAGGACTTGGCCTGACATACACAGCTCTACTAGTCATTGCCTTCCCCTTCCCCTGAAACATTATATCAAAGGTGGAAAGTGCAAAGTCAATGCAGAAATAGATACTTTTACAGGAAAATACACACAGGTTTTCTTTGACAACTATAGCTATCTGGGATTTTGAACACTCCAGCTGCATTGAGCTTCTAAAAAACAAGAGCCTATATTGTTTAAAACAGGTTCGTAGTCCTACTTTTTCATAGCTTAGCTGTGCTAGACTCTTAGCAGCAGCACATGTAATGTTCTACAGTAGTAGTCCAGTTATGCTCCATTCAACTTTTGGTTAGATTTCCCTAAAAATGGGTCGACAACTCATGGAAAAGTATAGAGTCAGAGGGCGGGCGTAATAAAGTGACGCTGCAACAATCTGGACTCAGAGCCAAATAACTGGAAACAACTATAGAAGAAGAACAACACCCGGTGGTGATTTCCTTTCATCAAAGATGAGTGAAGAATGTGAGAAAACGTCAGCAATATTTAAATTCTTTTTACAGAAGCAACAACAGTCGTTAAGCTCCATAATCCACCATTTTGTTTAGTCACTCATAACTTTCTCAAGACTCCTCCAGCGTCTAACTACGTCATCCTAAAGATTACGCTGATTGGTTGTAGTACCGTTCTATTGCATACAGAGGATTTGAAAGACTACCTTTTAGGGATAGCGCGGCTAGGGTAAATTTTTCACATTTTACAGTATTTCTTTATCTGTGCAGGTATCTAACAGCATGTGTGTAGATATGTCTGGCCTTAAAAGTATTTTCATACCTTTAAAAAAAGAAAGCTGTTTCTTTTCTACATACTTTAAAATTAGGGCTGTCAAAATTAACATGTTACTGTAGATTAATCTATTGTCACCATTGGTCTGATTAAACATTTTAACACAATGAACACATCTGTAGCACAGGATGACTCTGAATGTCTCTGCAAGCACATTTTAAGTAGAGTTACCATTGCACATGAACAATTGAACATGAAAATGTTTAATTGCTCCAGTACTGACAGGCAGCAAGACCAACTGATAAAGATGGAAGATGCTAAGCAGTACGTTGGCCCTGTGGATAGAACTAGAAACAGAAGAACTAAAAAACCCCAAGACGGAACAGTCGGCCAACATAAAGTATCACAAACACTGCATGACACACTAGCTTAAAATACTACATGAATGCTAAACATATGTTAGTTGGGGATTCTGCTAGCGCATCAGCTAATGCAACTTCCAGGTTGCAAGAACCATGTTAAGGGCATACACAGTAGTGGAAAAAGGTTTCGCACACCCTTAAAATTTTACACATTTGCCAATACTATCATGAAATATTAGCTTTTTTTTTTCGTAATTCAAAAGATCAATAGAGATGTAAATGTTTTGTTTTTGTTTATATTAAGAAAAATATCAAAACTAAATTATTGACAGTTTCAACATGTTATGTCCTGAATATTTTTCTGCTGAAAGATTCACTTTTGACTTGAACAGAACAGAACATGTGCAGAAGGGAGTATGTGGGTTTGAAGAAGAGAACAATACTTGGAAGATTTCTGTGTTTTAAACTCTTCAGATCCAGGAATGCAATGTGAAAGTCTTGTCCCCATACGAGGACACAGGGTCTGATGACGTTAACAATGATTTTTAATGCAATATATTACAAATGCACGGGGTGTCCAAAACCCTTTTCCCACTACTGTATATTCCTTTGTTGCAAAATGAAACAGGATTAATATAAAATAAATTAAAAATTAATATTTAATCATGATTAATCTAAATTAATCCACAGCAACCGTAATTTTTACAATTTGACAGAACTACTTAAAATACAGTGCTTGCAGATCAAAATGCGACAGCCAAAGTTTAAAATAGAAACCAATGCTAAAGTATTAGCAAAGGTACTAAAGTGGCCTGACAACTCTATTGTAGTTCTGGTTCAAGAATTAAACTGCTGGATTTTGTTGGATCAAATTGGGTGTTCTTACAATAATGCAAGTAATACAAACACATCTATTTTCTCAAGTCAGTACTCGCTCTTCCTCATCTTCATATTATTGCTGAAACCCTAAAAAGATTTCAGCGAATAAAAAACAAAACTGGAAGCAAAATGTCAGTCAGTTTGTCCTCCAGTCGTGACTATAATTGTGGGTTTATGTCTGTGTAGAGCTCACCTAGCAGTATAATGATACAGATCAGGATGGCTATGATGGCTCCAGTGCCCAGTCCAGCAGCGATGATCCGCTCCATATCCACACAGTCACCATGGTGATCACACTGGCAGACCTTGACCCTCAGGTAGGATGTGTTGGACATCGGCAGGTTGCCTGAATCTGTGATCATGATGGGAACCTTGTAGATCCCACTGGCCAGGGAACTGATCCTCAAACGAAGCTGAGCGTACTCGCCTATCAGGATAAACGAAGACGAATGACAGGTAAATAGATGAGGGGACATTACATAACATGACACCACCTGCAGCCTCCATCATATTCATACACTTCTACAGCACTAACTCTGTAACTCACTTCATTGATCAAGGCTGAATCTCATTTCAACTGTTTTGTGTGTCCACGTGTAGGGGTGTCTCAATTTACATTAAGGCAGAGGGGTAGGGAGAAGGGGAAGGGCTTTATATCCCTTCAAACAGAGATTTTCCAGAGGCAGACTCCAAATTGAGGGGTACAAGATAGAATAGAATGCGAATAAAAAAATGGCGCCATCTATGAAGGGAGTACAGAAATCTAGTATTTTTGCTGTAATTAACAGTTTTTACGTTGTGATAAATGTTGTATTTTATAAAGTTTGACATTGCAACAATGTGTAATGGTAATTTTCTCCATAAAACACACATGAAAAAAAAGGGTGTCAAACTCATTATAGTTGAGGGGCCATATTCAGCTAAATTTCATCAGAAGTGCGCCCAACCAGTACAATAAAAATATGAAAAATATGTAAATAATAATCAATCCTAAACTGTTGTCCATGTTTTAGAGCAAATCCATTTACATTATGAAAATGTTTGCATCTACAAACCATCCTTTCAAACAATGTGTTTTTTTTTTTAAATTTTAACATTAGGCTTTAGTTTATAATTTACATGTGTATATTACAGCTTAAAAATACACAAAACATTTAGTAATAGCGAGAAAATTATTACATTTGTACTTTCTTCTCTTTAGCCATTTCAGATTGTTCCCGTTATACAGAATTTTTGGGGGCGACATTTTTTTTTTTTTTTTTTTTTTTTTTATGTAACTAAATGACAATGTTTACATTTATAAAGAGAAAAAAATGCCTTTTGAGTATTTCTAGATGATTTTAGTGAATTGGTCTGAATGTGGAACCTCAAGTAAAATTATGTATTAGTGTAATTTTTACATTTCACAAATTCATCCAAAGGGCCAGACTGGAGTCTTTGGCGGGCCAGATTTGGCCCCCGTGCCACGTGTTTGACACCTATGCATTAGAGTGTTTAGAGGCGTCACTGCAAACATTTTGACACATTCAAATCTCTATTTACTCTCATAACACCATGCAGGAAATTTTTTATGCATCAACACGGGTACTTATGACATGAATTAGACTTTTCTTGTACTGACCAGTAAGACGACTGAGTGTCCAGTTGCGGCGTACGTCTGAGGGACGACTAGCTAATTCGAAGGCGAAGGGTCCAGCGTTGGGGCTGAGGTCACTGTCACTGGCCGTGATGTTGATACCATTTGGGTCTGGCCTCTCACACATTTCCACCTCCGGAGGAAAGACGTGTGGTGCATTGTCATTAATGTCCAGCAGGTATATCTGAAGGGTGCCTGTACCACTTGCAGGAGGGATACCTGGAAACAAAATGGATCCATGATTGGTGGATTCCTCACAATTTTTAAGGTTCAGGAACATCAAGTACTTAACCTGCAATCTGCAATAAACTAAATACAGTGGTACCTCTACTTACGAAATTAATTTGTTCCACATGTGGTTTTGCACCGTGAATTCTTCATAAATAGTAATAAAAATGTACCAATTTTGTATTAAATATGTGTAAAAAGTAAAAGAAACCCTCACCCCCACCCTCCATCATCTGATCAGGGAATATGATGGATGCTTTTTCTGAAACAATCGCCTCAGTCCTGCAATTTATTTCTCCTTTATCCAAATGAGTAACTCCATTTGGTCGTTCAGTGATGACCTCTTTTTCCACATCACACAGATGCTTTTCAAAGCGGTCGCTGCTTTTAAGACATCCTTCTGCTTCAATATTGTACCGATGGGAGACAGGTTTCAGCCATATTCCTTTGTGATATCACGCAACCGTGTGCCACTTTCATATTTTTTATCATCTCCTGTTTTACTTCTATTGATAACGCAGTCACTTCTTCTTTTCATTCGCACCAGGAATCCCTTTCTTTGGGCTCATGATGAATAATGAATACGTACTATAATAAAGTTTAAATGAACACACTGGGTAAAAACTCACCAAGCAACAGTAACAAGGGTCAAAGGGTCACCAAAAGCATCATGAGTAGCTCCCTCATAAGCAATGGCATGCTACATACAGTATGTACATTACATTGTTACGTACAATAAGATTGGATTATTCATTAGCTGGGTCTTTCGTAAGTAGAGCTACCACTGTAGGGCTAAATGTTGTGGGACCCTTTCATAAAAAGTATCTTCCATCTGTCAGAGCAAAAGAGGGGGTTGAGGTATGTCGGGGTGTAGTCCATATATAAGATCACTTACACTGAAACATAACATACTTTCAACGTCTGAATCTCCTACATGATATTTTAATAACTTCTAGCCTGTATCCACCAGACCCCTTCTTCTGTTTTAAGGACCCCATACAAATGCTGGCACATGTTTGAACCCCCCCCCCTTGGTGCCCCAGCTGGCCCCTACAATGGCCACACAAAAGCACAGGTTGTCACACAAACATGATCATTGAGAATAAAGCATCTAAACACTGGGTGAATCTCCCTATAAAACTGCATAAACAACATGTCAGAATCTGCAGAAATAGCAAACTCCCTCTGTAAATATAGTAAAGTTCATTCTAGGATAAGAAAAACAACCCGAGTCGTATCTTTGCATGATTATACACTAATGAAAACATAATTATATTCTGTTTATTTCAATTAGACTCTCCTAAATCTCCCAAAATCTTACTCATTGGACAATATTTGCCTTTACTGAAGTAGAAGATCACAGTGAATGTCATTCCCAGCTGAATGTACAACCTACAAATCTAAATCTCCAATTTGTTTTCAGCATATGGTAAATAGAATCTAATGAACAATGTAGTTACTGAAAAATAATACATGCGAGCTGCAGACTGTGCGCAGCCTTTCAGCTATGCATAACATGTTCAACAATGACCAATGACCAGAGCTGCATCAGAGCGATGCCCTTATCTGTCTTTAATGCATACCCTCCAGAAACATATACATCATGGTCACACAATCAGCGGCAGTATGCTCAGTGATAGTTGGTCACTTGTGAACATATGGTGAATATAAAAAGCTGCAGACACTGTATATGTGCATGCATCTCCTTGTGCGTTAATGTGGTTTGGTAACAGTAAGAGCCTTGCATGCGGTGGTGCAGTGTGTGCGCTGGACAAGGGCAGGGAATTTGCTAAGACAGTCATTTAGCAGGAAGCCAGGAACACAGCAGGGTCTCTGTGTGGATGCAGGGTGAAGTGGAGGGATGGAGCTGCGCCTGCTGCTGAATAACATTCCTCTTGAACAATTTTCCACTTTGAACAGAGAATCCTCTTTTCCTGTGCCTATAAAGCACATTTGTGATCAGAACAAGAAGACGACTTTGGGAATGCTGCACTAATAGGCAGAAAAACATGTAGTGTGCAGTGGTTATAAACAGGAGCACTGTGTGGTCTGAACGTCCCTGGTCAAGACATTCAGTCAAGAGAATAGTTTATTCAAATGTCATTAAAGGTGAACAGCACACGCTTTTGTCTCCAGGAAGATGTCGTGTCCCTCTCATTAGGTGTAATAGGAGCTTGACTTTGACATCTGGATGTACCTAAACTGTGTCAAAGCTTCTTATATTAAGCATGAACTTAATATTATTATAAAGTTATCCAGTTGTTTTATATTATTTCACTGATACACAACTGACATGAAGTTTTTCTCACAGAATCACATTCTCTCTCCACCGTGGGACTGACTCGTATAGTCTTAAACAGAGACTTACACAGCATATACTGGGAACTTTTACTCATTATTTAAAGAACTCATATAACTCATTATTCACAGTTCATAGAATGTGTGTTGATTTGGCTACACTTGACAGGTTGTTCAACCATTTACAGCTGCAGAAATTTTTTTTAAAATAAAAAATAATGGATATCCAATCAAGTACTAACTCTTGTGTGGATCATGTGACTAAAACAGACAGAATTTTTTTTCATTGTGATTAAATGATTGTGGTTAAAACCATAGAAATCCATAGAAAATGGATACATATCAGCTCTGAAATTATCTTTTTTTTTTTATATATTTGTCCAAATAAAGGTACATTTAGTTGTACCAGGCATTAAAAAAGAATTATAATTTGAAGAAAACAAGGGTGATTTAATCCCCCACCCCCCCAACTATTTCTGTCTAACAACTAAACACAAAAACAATGGTTCAAAATGATAGTTTTTGGAATACCCAGCAAGACTTTAGGACATTTGTAAACGCTTCAAGGGGACCAAGTCAGGTGTTTTTTCTGTACATACTGTGCTTCATTCAGCTGTAATAATTTATTGTCTTTGCTGATTGTCCTATGTCCATAACATATCCATCTGTACCATACAATTGCATTAATAACATCACAATAAATTACCTGTGACTTCATATTTATGTAGCACCATTAAGACTGTTTTAGTGTTGTCTCTTGAGCTACATTTCAGTCTCCAATTTGGCTCTGTAATCACATGGTACTGACTCTTTTTTACATTGCAAGAGGAAATTATATCACACTGCTAATTGTATGGCTATATATAGTCTCTTCTGGCCATATTTAGAGAACATGCATTTGACTGGAGTTGGAATGTTCCATTAAAGTACATACTAATTTACGGGGAAACAGCATTAATTTGCTGACTGACCTTTCTCAAACCTTTCTGTAGTAATTTTGTCCTTTAAATAAGTGTTATATTGCTGTAGAGTGGTTCAGCTGGACCTTACTCTGCTCTGATTGGCTGTTTTAACACATGATTGTGGTGAGTTCAACAGCTACTATTATACTTTTAAGTCAATTCATTCATTATCTGAAGCTGTGTTATCCTCATTAGGGTCACAGGGCTTGCTGCAATCTATTCCAGTTAATTTATGGGTAAAGGCGGGGTACACCCTGGACATTTCACCAGTTCAATTCAATTCAACTTTATTCAAGGTCCAATATAAAACCAATGAAAAAAACCCAAACAATAAAAAAAAAACAGAAACAACTAGATCACTCTGGGAGCACAGACCTCCGCAAAGCAGGGCAAGTCTGCCAAGGTTTGGATCTGGATGTTCGTAACTTAATTATAAACTAGTGTTCTGTGTTCCCTAATGACTTATTTTATCGGTCACTAGCAATCCCTTCGAGGGTTTAAACATTTTTCAAAAAAAGTTACATGAAGCTCAATATTTGACAAATAAAAACAAAGATATTTTACACGTCTGTCCCTCTTCTATTTGATGTCATGTTCTACACCATAGTATGAACAAATATTAAGTAACTGTTGCACCCTAACAGTGTTTGTACTGAAAACCACTGAATTGTCTGCGTATATCAAATAATTTAACACAAGGCTGTCAGCTGCAGCTTACAAGCCTTGTTGACAGTTCATCCATATACAAGTTAAAGAGAATTGGAGATAACATTCAACCCTTTCTGACCCTAGTGCAAACCTGAAGTGGTGCAGACACACTATTTTTCTATTTAACCTGCATTATTTGATAGTGTTATACGTGCTACATGTTAAAATAAATACTCAGATACATTTGCCTTATCCATTAATTGTTGGGAAAAAAACTTTAACAATGATCATCATATAAAGGTCAATGCAATTTAAATAGACAGTTCATGTAGACATATAAGCCTAGCTAAGTGTTGAATATTATATTAAATGTTAAATAGGTTTAAGGAACCTACAACTGGTGGCAAAAAAGTGAGCTAAACCTTTATCATAATTAGCTACACCTGAATATGGCTGTTGAAGCTGTATTCTTTGAATGGTTCAGCTGCTGTAGATATAATAAAAAATGTGAGTGTGTAACCATGTAAAATTCAACCTTTTACTAGGTGAAGTTGAAAGTCAGAAGTGTGAATGAAATCACACCTGAACTGAATCCAATACCCAATAGCTACCAGTTGTAGACAAATTATCTATTTATAGCAATATATATATATATATATATATATATATATATATATATATATATATATATATATATATTGTTATCTTGCTAATATCTGTTGGCAAGAAAACTAAAAAACTTATGGCTGGATTTTCAAGAAATGCTGACACTGACACAACGAACAAATGATTACATTTTGGTGGTGATAATAATGGATTAGATTTCTATAGCGCTTTTCAAGGTACCCAAAATGGTTTGATTGATCCAGTGATCTATTATTCATTCACTCTTACATTCTCTCTCTGGTGGTGGTAAACAACATATGTATCCACAGTTGCCCTGGGGCAGACTGACAGAAGCGTGTCTGCCACCTATGGTCCGTCTGACCACCACCAAACATTCATACACCAGTGCGAGTGACACTGGAGATAAGGAAGGTGAAGTGTCCCAGGAACACAACAGACCGACTAAGGCAAAGTGGGATTCAAACTGCCAACCCTTCGGTTAATGGATGATCTACTCTACCAACTGAGCCATACCGCCCCTTTTCTAGTAATTATTGTGGGACACCACATAAGTGGTGTTGTTTTATTGCTACTTTTCACAACCAATGTGATTCAATAAAATTTGTCTTTCCTTCGATAGAGTTTGGACTACCAATGTGTTTATATGTGTTTAAGTGCAATGTGTGGGTGCAGTATATTGTATGTTGAAGTCAGGGTTGTAGAGTTCTGTCTGACTTTGTGATGCCCTGGGTCATTCCGAGATTTCCAACCGGGAGGTCAGAAATTCCAACTTCCCAGTTGAAATGGATCATACCAATACTCTGCATAGGACAGAATTCAACACTGACCAAGCACTACTGCTATTATTGAAGAAACACTGAGGCACTTTTGTATGCAAAGGGGAGGTTACTACAGGACACCAGAGCAGCCCTCATGTCTCACCGTTATCAGACGCCATGAAGGTAACATTGTAGAGGTTGTTCTTGACGTAGGGAGACTCTCTGTCAAGGATAGCGATGGTGGTAATTTGACCGCTAACTGGTTCAATCTCCAGCCAGTTGGCAGGGTCATACAACTTGGAGTACCTGGATTTAGACAGAGAGAGGGAACGAGAACGAGAGAGAGAGAGAGAGAGAGAGAGAGAGAGAGAGAGAGAGAGAGAGAGAGAGTCCATGAGAAACCACCACCACAGAGAGGCTTCTTTATCTGCTTCCCTGGCTGCAGCCCAAACACTGTAGCTACAGGGGAGCTGATATATGGAGGCTGCAGCACTCTCACAAGGCAGCCACAAAACATTCATTTACATCCATCCTCACTGGAAATGATTTGAAAATTATATGAAAAATATTTTTGCTGGTGAAAAGACATAAAAAAAATAAATATATATATATATCTCCTTATTTATTTTCCAGACTTGGAAACGTGCCCATTAACACAGTCAGGCTTAGCAAATCATGGTGAATTGCCAATAAAATGTATTTATCTGATGGAACCATCTGCAGTGCTGCAACGTTAGACAAAACCATGCATCAAATGGGCAACACAAACAGGAAAAGAGTCCAACAAAAATGGGCTGAGGTGACTGAAAACCTCCCTGAACTGTGCTTGAATACGAAAAATTGTTAGTTTTGTATGTTTTTAATTGGTGAGATAAAGACTAGAAAAACACAGTTATGAATAAATGTCGGAGCGGCATCGACAACAGAATACAAAGCAACAAAGACAAATCATAAAAACCAAAAATGCTCTCCCTGGTCTGCTCTATAGTGCAAAATACACTATGCTTTATGTGTGTGTGTGTGTGTGTGTGAGCTTGTATGTTTTTTTTTTGTGAACACAGTGTGCGTCCACCATTGGCTGTTGCTAGGTTACAAAGACTTCAGCACTACATTTAGAAACAAATAGTGGGAAGTAAAAGAAAAGAATGGTGGGGACAAAAAAGCAGCAGTCCTGGAGGCTTTCTGCACTCTGGTTGTGTTGTTTGTGCTGTTAGCTCAGTGCTGCAGGATCTCTAAAGACATACGTTCACTCCTGACAACATCTATTAAGGAAAATTAAAGAAAACAGCAGCAAACTTATCAGCTTTTATCTCAGAATGGTGCTGCAACAGAACAGAACAGCATGCCGTCCTCACTAACTGAGAAGAAAAACATCGCACACTATTGGTGAAATTAAATCATGTCGAGGCTATTCATCTAGGGGAAGAAAAAAAAAACAAGTCCAATATCATATTGTCATATATTATATACTGTCATTTAAGGTCTTTATGGAATATATTGTCTTCATAAAATGCACAGGAAGTGAGCGATATGTTTCATTTCACTGCAGTGAATATGGAATAGGTAAGTATTAATAATAATATAATAGTAATAAGTCAAACTGTATGACGGGTATTATTTCCTACTGAAGAATTTGGCTCTCGTTTCACCTCACCTTTAAGTTTGCTTAACTTATGTACAATTGTTGTTCTCATCCACTAAATGAATAACATCTTGTAGAGTCATCCATATAGGTATGATTCAACTAGTTTTATACAAGTTGAAGAAAAACAACAGTAGGTTAAATGTCCTTCTTGCACTTTTAGATCCACAGTGCAAAGAGGAGAGATACTGCAGGTCTCCCCACTTCACACGCACTTTACATTTGCCACCAAATCTCAAAGTGCACAAAACAATTTTAAGAATGAGATCAAAGCAGTTCACAAGTAGCTGCTCACAATAAGCCCTCTACCCATGTGCAATCACAATGTAAGTAAATATGATGATAAATTAACCTTACCTGATCTGATCTGAGCGTATCGTATATCTTGTCTTATCTACTCTTCAGGACTAAATTAGCAAATGTAGCCTCATATAAAGAACATATGGATATAAAGTATATTAACATAAAACTGCCCTGTTTACATGGGTGTTTATTCCTGTTTAAATGTGAATAATCAGCTTTAAGATGACCATGTAAACACTTAATTCCAGTTGAAAATGACAATAAGGATTCCAACCAAGTCCAGTTGACCCCTTTGCTATGCTTTTGGATACAATGACCTGGATGACTGAGAATCTCCACATACAACTTGTTGGCATGATGTAATGTTTTCCTGAGAAAAATGTTTCGGGCGTTGCTTTTATACGATTTGTGAAAAATAAATTTCTGAACAGATTTTGATACAATTTTCATAATGTGTTGGGAGTGTCACAAGGAACAAGTGATTAAATTATGGTGGTGATCCAGAAGAGATCCTGGATTCTGGATCACTTTGAAATTTTACATTGCTGTAAATAGAGAATACATTTCAAAGTGATCTAGCATCCAGGATCTCTTCTGGATCACCACCAAAATGTAATCACTTGTTCCTTGTGACACTCCCAACACATCCTGAAAATTTATCAAAATCTGTTCCGAATTTTTTGCGTAATCCTGCTGACAAACAAACAGACAAACAAACAGACTCAAATTTGGTGAAGGTAATAAAAGATTGGGTTCAACTTTCTCCTCGTTTTTTCATGAAATTTATTACAGCAAGTAAGATTTTTTCTTTCCACTATATTGTTAACCGTTGTATAACTAATTTTCAAATATGTTAGCGGAGTCCAAGGTTTCAAAGAGTAATTCACTTTACTTTTACCCCTAACCTTGACCATTTCAAACAGTGACATTGAAAACTAAAATGTTTAATAAAATGTTTAAAATGAAGATAGTCCAAACTTCTTTATATGGAGACACTGTTATGTGTTTATTGAATTAAACATTTAGTTTAGATGGTGGTTTTCTGTTTTTCATTACGTATCATTTCCTGCAGTAAAAGTCAACGGCCGTATTTGCCTCCATGGTTCAGTGGTCATCTTACCGGACTGTTTGTCTCATGTAACGGTCTGGATCCAGGGCAGTGAAAGTGGTGAGCCGTGAGCCGGCGGACACACCCTCCTCCAGTTTGATTGACTTGGGGTTTGGGTTGAATTCGGGGCTTTCGTTGATGTCTAGGGTTCGAACAGACACAGTGGCCGTGGACTGGCGAGGCAGGTGGATGCCACGGGCCAGTGGAACTTCATTCTCCGCCTCCACAGTCAGCATAAAAGAGCGATACGGTTCAAAATCTATGGGCTGGAGCAGGAAAGGTACAGGTGAATGGATGTTGACACGTATTTGAAAATAGGGGTATTTTTCAAAACATCTCAAAAAACATTTACATTCAAAAGATCCAAAAGAAGAAAGATTTATTGAAAATATATCGACCCAGACAGGATCTAATCTAAACCAGAAGAGATTAATGTGTTCATTATTGTGTCTAGATTGTAGCTGGATAAAAATGACCTGATTGTGACTTTTCTTTATTGGCTGGACAACAGATGTAATATGATAGCAAATAACAGCAACGGTTATACAACAGTTGGTGATATGAGATGAGAGGGGGTCAAACATGGGGAGAGAAAAGTGATTGTAGAGTCCAGACCAGAAAACAATAACCTCGGACTTTACTGTGAACATTTGATGCTATACATTTAACTGCTTAATGACAAGAGCGCCCTGGCTGCATCACAGTAAGAATTCTCAGTTCTTGTCCCAGCTGGACCATGGACTTTCTATGTGGACTTTGTGTCTTCTCCTGATGCCATGTGGGTTTCACCTGATATAAAGGATATACTAAGTTCATTTTCCTTTCAGTGCCTTTGACTGTGACACTGGGTAAAATATGAAGTTAGACTCCACGGCCTCGTACCATACCCTGTACATGTGCAACCACAATGTAAATAATGTAAATATGATTTCAATTTAACTCTAATTCTCTATTTGCATAAATAAATTCGGGTTAATCTTTTTTAATAATCTTTTATATTTCACTCTCACTTGTGTTTTTCTTTCCCCTACCTGTGTTTCTCTTGCACATTTGTGCTGTGTGTTGCTGCTGTCAACTGTAATGACAGACAGATATATCAGACAGCTGATTTACCAGGTTAATATGTACTTATTTTTCTTGTATCTTGTACCTTTCTGCTAAATTCAACCTTTTGCAATATTGATAATTTCGTTATATGTATGTATTATGTCAGTGTGTGTAATATTATGATAATGTATGTAGTATTGATTAAGTTATAGCGTGATATGTCTGTGTTTGACACACACAAATAGTGTTATGCAAATTCATTTTGTGACATGTCACCTTTGACCTCCAGAGAACTCAAAAACTATTGGTCATAGGTGAAAACACCAAGTATGAGAATTGTAGAAAATTGTCATTCCGCATCGTTTGGTACCAATCTGAAAGTTCTGTGAACCTCTGTTGTTGAGTTATAACCGATAATGTGATTTTTCCCTTTTAATTAATTGTGACCTTGACCTTTGGATCATTGCATCTGATGTGCATTAGCTATATGTATATATAGCTATAATTTCATGGTGATATCTCAAGTATTCATTGAATTATAGCATGATATGTCTCTGTGGACACACACACACACACACCCACACACAGATTAAAAATATATATTTTTGGTGTAGTAATATTTTTTTAGGATAACTGTTTCAATTTTTGTTTTCTAATTTTAAGTAAAGATGATTTTTCTGACATTTATTATCATTTGACAGAGAAAAAAAGGCTGTATCAACTCCAAATATAGGCTTAGAAATATCAGTAGCTTGTATCAGTCATAGGCTAAGGATGATCTAAAAAAAATAATAATAATAAAAAACTGGCCTCAATAAACTACATCGGTCAATTACTACTCAACTATTACATTTCCCCCATTGTAGGATCAATGGAGTCTTATCTTATCACATCTAAGTGGTGGCACATTACTGTTTGTTTGTGCTGTTGTATGGGTTCAATGATTTACTATCTATGCAGTAACAATAACAGTGAACTTCAATATTGACAAAAGACAAAAAAAAATGTTGGAGTATGAGCCTAGACAAGATAATTGATATTGTGGATAATTTCATATTTCCAGACCAAATATCCTGCTTGAAAAACATGAATTAAACCAAACATTATATTCCACCCACTTTTATTCACAGCCAAATAATGGTGACATTAAGGACAATACAAAAGACTTCAGTAGGCTGTGATCTTAGTGGGAAAAAACTGACTTAAGATAACTCAAAAAATGTCATTAGTTGACTATTGTATTTTCCAATATTCTTCCCTATATTCCAATTCAGTTAATCTTAATATGCGATATGTTCCTTGTCCATAGAGTTGTTGGATCTATGGTCATTAATGCTCATGTGGTCATATCATAACAAGACGTTTTCACCTCCAGAGCAGTGCTGGAAAACTTTTGTCTTTTGAACACAAGTAAACTCTGGTAGATACTAAAGATAACAGGAAGCCAGTTGTAACATTTGGTTCAAACCACATGCAAATCTTTTGATCATGTCGGAATACTTTAATGCACTAAACTGTTACAATATAATGAGGTGTAAAAAATCAGATTGTGGACAACACACTTTATAAAACTGACTCTATAGCAATAGATTATATTTCACTTCTCCTCATTTCATGACTCAGTCTCACAGAAAACGTGTCTTTCTCCTGAATTTGTCAAATAAAATCTATCACAAAAAGGGTTCTTTTCAAAAGCACTTTTTCATCATCCAGTCTACATAAATGGAAGACATTTTACACAGACTACACCCACCTAGGCACGGCAACAGAATAAAAAAAACTATCCTTTCTATGGGTTTGTCTTTCTCTGGGGTGGCGTTAAATAATGACAATAATACTGGGATTTGTGTCTTTTGTTTAAACTCTACTTTCATAGATTGGACAGTAACTTTATGAGATCCTAATGCCAATTTTACTAATAATAACAAATCAAAACATATTTTGCAGTTAATCTTCTCTTCACCTAGTTCCATCACAAAGTAAACCGTACTGGAAAATGAATGTGCAGATAATGAAATTTCTAGAAAAATTAAACTGTTCATAGGGAAAGGATTTCAACTCATTAGTCCAAGGTTACTCATGTGAAACATCCCAATTAAATAACGTTTTAATAAGTCTTTTCAATAGTTGAAGCATCTCACATTTAGCTCTGATGTTTGGAAAATAAGTCTTTCTCTATATTATGGTTTCAGACTCTATTGATTATGGTTTGATTGATTGATTAATAGATTGATTTTGAACATGCAATGAAATGTAACATATATGTGAACAAGTAAAATATAACTAATAATGCAATAATCAACAATCAAGACAGGGTTAGAGAGAAGAACCTCACAATAGTTTCATTTAGATGCCCTAAAAGGAGTGGGAAGAAATGTAACCTATTTCTCCATAAAATATTAACTCTGTCTCTCTCTCTGTCTGTCTTTTCATCACTCTCTTCCTTTTTCATTTACTCTTTTATATTTATTCACACACACACACGTACATACATTCATACATATACACATATCATACAAGTGAACATACACACATATAAGCTTTTATCTTTGCATTTTTAATTGTGCTGGCAGAATATAAATATATAATAAGTAAGTCAAAGGAAGAAATACTGTGTTCTTGCCTTGTTCAGTTTTTTTATGTTACTGTGTTTCAGCTGATATATATATATATATATATATATATATATATATATATATATATATATATATATATATATATATATATATATATATATATATATAAAGTCTATGTGATTCTGAAGAGGTGTAGAGGGGAGTGAGAGGATTACAGCGCTGATGAAGACTACACATATCTCTAAAATATTTGTAAATGATGGTGTATTTCAAATTTACTAAGATGCACTTATCAGTCATTGATCAGAATTGGACTATTTTCAGTTTGTTCAGCCGTGACCAGTTAATGATCGGCAGACAATAACACCAAATACACATAAGTGGCAGAGTAAAGGCTCTTCACTCACAATGTCTTTGTGAATTGGAACTGTCATATACAATACCAGGCAGCTAAACATGGCTATGAGTATTTTATTTCATATGCTTATGCTCATATAATATTTAGTTATATTATACTATTTAAAAAATTAATTTACACATCCATTGACCTGTGTATCTATACCAATTGGTATGGGTCTTTGATGGTATGCTCTATCTATGGTATGGTAGCTATGGTGTATTGTAATTTGGTTTTAATTATGTTTCTAACTTATATGGTCATTAGTCTGAATAATTATATTCAGTAATGATCAGTGACCTGAGAAACTATGCTTAATGGTATATTTCTTGGTCTATCGTACTATTGTATCTGTAGTGTATCTGTCACTACCAACAACATTTGTTATATTATTACACGGTTTTATGTGTCATTTTCAGTAAAGATGTTAAGAATAAAAAAATCTAATCATACAAAAATTCTTCTTACATTACATTAAACATACTGCAATTTATTTCTGTCTGGAATATGGAAACGCTCTGTGCTTTACTTTGATAATATTAAGAATGACAGTGTAGTGTAACCTAGTGTAGTAAGGGAGAAAATTGCACTGTAAAATATAATATATTGGACTCAGCAGGTCAGAATTTAAAACACTGAAACTGGCCAAGAAAATTGCAACTGGAGCATCTTTATACACATGCATCATAAACCTCCCTCTATTAAATCTTGCTGACTATTTCAAAGATTAATAAATGGTTGGTTGCCTCAAAGAAATGAATAAGAGTGTTTATTTTAAGTATTTGCTTGCATATCTGTTCACTTCCTCTTATCTACTCATGCCCACCTTGACCACAGTCAGCAGACCCTCATTGGTAGTAGGATCAGTAGGGATGGAAAAGTGTCCATTGGGATCTCCACCTACGATGCGGTACACAGCGCTCCAGGCTGCAGTATGAGGCTGGTCTTTATCAGTCACAGTCAGGTTAGCAACGATCACATTCACCCTGTTTTCGTGGACCTCACCGAAGAACTGACAGAGACAGACACAAGAACAGGCAGCATTTTAACATCAATATGTCACCGGAAAAAAAAAAATTAAATAAAGATAAGCAATTCATTAACACATATGCCTGTAGAGGGTCGTCTCAGTGTTACTGCCTCTCAAAATAAAGATCACATTTCCTACGTACACTGCTGCTTCCTGTCCAACGTGTTAGACTTTACAGAGGGAGATAAACATACTGGACATTTCATTGGCTTTTCACTCCTCCGCCATCTGCCACTGCCAATAAAACCTCTTAGAGCTTTAGTGCTGTTTAGAGAACAGTGCCTCGCCCCTATCTGCTGTTTTAGAGTCGTTTGGTTTCTTTACAGAGTGCGGACATACTGTGTCTGTTGTGAATTCAGGTGGATTGTCATTAACATCGGTGATCCTGATGACAGTAGTGGCTGTGTTGGACAGCCCATAGGTCGGGTTTCCCTCCATATCTGTGGCCTGGATGATCAGGGTGTACTGGGTGACTTTCTGCAAATGCAAACACAAACATAATATTACTTAATCTTTCAAAATCAAAAATTTTCATGGATATTTCATTCACACGTGGAATTTCACTGGTTTTCACTAAGTAATACGGACATGGTTTCAGCAGACATATATTAGATGACATAAAGAAGACTTTAAAAATACTCCATAACCTTTAACAGTTCATACATGGCTCAAAATAATGTTAATTTTAACTCTACATGTTGATCCTCTGAATGTCAAGAGGATTTAATTTAAGATCATTTGAGTAAAAGACCTCATTTCCAATATAAAAAAAAAAGACTTGAAATTGTAAAAGACTCGTGGAGTTCAAAACTACAAACCATTTTTCCAAGGTCAGCAAAAAGAGATAGTTCTTGCAATTTAATTGAATAATTTGAGTGTGTTCAATGGCGCCGCAGATTAAAATATAACAATGTAGAAATTATGCTAATGAAACAAATCAACAACTGCCTAATAAAGTGTCTGTCATGTCCTGAAAGATCCCTTAAATCTCAGGATTCGATAGTGAAATCTACAGCATCATATACATAGAAGACTTCGTCATCAGCATATATGTGCACATTATACCATACTCAATCCAGTTACAAGGAAATACAAGTAACATTTTTGCAATTTTCACAAAGTGATTCATATATCTACATTACTGCACATACTTTAATGAAACAATAGAGCAATTTAGAAGGTTTTTCATCAAATTGAATACTAAGTAATGTATTATTAGTATTTTCAAAAGTATTTTGAAAGTAAAACTAACAAATAAATAAAATCTAGCTCTGATGTGTTTCTACAAATAAATCATATACCAAGCAATTATTGCACTGATGTTTATGAAAAACATTGCCATATGTTTTTCAAGTCAGAACACTTTAGTTTTTCTTTTTAACCTATCAGAATACATCTGTGGGTGTTAAAGCAGTGCAATTTAATTGTTGGGTAGATATGACATTTGTATAAAACTTAATTCTTATAACAAAGATCATATTAAGATATAAATCTAATTAAAGTCATTTGGCAGTTTCAGGAGGTCCCTCTGTCAAAACACCATTAAAGCTGGTGACTCAATCGGTATTGCTCAATAGAATGTAGAGAGCTAATGACTACATTCAATAAAGGTTCTGCATATTTCCCCCACACAATTTAATTACCTTTTTAAGACCTCAAAACGAGAAATATAATTTATATGCTTGAAAGGGATTTCTTTCAGCCTGTGACAAGCAGAAATATGCACTTATTCAGTCCATCCAAGGACACATTTAATGACTTTCCATCTAAAATTAAAAATGCATTAGAGATACAAGGATCATTGACTATAATTTTACCTAAAAGCGGGGAAAGTTTTATCTTTTTATTTTTTTTTTACCGTAATCCTATGTCACAGAGTATTGGTGGACTATGGTCTGATATGTACTTATAGTACATAATCTGCAGTTCCATTGTTTTGCTTGATAAACACTTGTTCCTTACTTTCCTCTTTTCTCATTTTCTAACTCTTCTCTGCCCACAGGAATTAACTATGGCATAAGAAGCCACAAAACATATCTTAAACTACAACAGCACTCTGAGAGCGCAAACCTCCACCAAGGCAGACCCTTTGAATGAAGAGAGGTCCGCCAATATGTTTTAAGCTAACAAGCTACAAAAGTAGAAGTTCAGCTGTGATCCTGTTTTTCAGTACAATAGGAGATTATAATCGCTGGTTTCTTTTAAGTTCAATTTTAAGTTGAAGTTTAAATTCTCTCGGTACTGTACAGCAGTGGGTCTGCCAATTTCCTATCTGTTCCAGAGAATATTAATACGTTTAGAAAGGGTGAGAAAGAAGAAAATGTATTTCGAGGGTGTAGTACTTTGTCTTCCCATACTGCAGCGACTCTAAAATCTGTTGAGATGGAAATTATTATTACATTAAGGAGAGAAGTAGATGCTAAAGATATTATAAATACATTTGTCAGCTTATTATCAAAGAGCAGCCAATACAACTGGCTGCGAGAATTTTTCACTGCACAAGACACAGAAATATAGTGTCAAAAGTAGTTAAACATTTCCTCTCAGTAAGGAATGCATTTTTGAACATGTCTGGAACTTCAAAGTATACCCATCACTCCTCAGTGAATGGTGTCCTTGGTGAAGATCTGAGAGCATTCTCTACATTATTTACGCCTAACTACGTTCCTATCATTATATTTCCTCATGTTCCCCCGTGTTTCTGCTTGGAACCACTTAGGTGGGGCTGCAATTAACAATGATTTTAGTACCTGATTAATTTGTAGAATATGTTAATAACTCATTCATCACATAAACACTAAAGATGAAATTCTCAAAGATCAGTATTTAACCCAAAGCAATATAGGCTACAGACAAGTCACAAATGACTACAGACCCACGTTGATTTTGAGCATAGTTTAGGAGCACTAGCCCACTACCTACACTCTGGGTGCAATTTGCCGACGATGGGGGTGGGTTTGGACATCAACTTATTTTGCTGCCTGCGTGCACCCGGGCCCCACGGTGCCGGGATCCCACCTCAGACAGCGCACACCTGCCATTACTTTCATTGTTTCTGGGACACCCTCTGACTCATGTGTGCATTAGACCCGTGTGTTTCCAGATGGGTCAGGTGGGTTGCCAACATTGCAGTTGACCCCTGGTACCTGTTGTACATGGGCCGGTCCCCGCCCTCGCGACACGGTTGATGCGCAGGAGGAAAAGGGGTCCCTACACCTGTCATTCCTGAGGCTTCGCGTCCAAAGGAAGCACATGGCCACGGGAAGTGGTGAAGTCCGGGCGGAGGGCGCTGTAAAGCTCGCTGTCGGCGCTGTGAGCCACCTTTGCCCCCTGAGCCTTCCTGGCCGACCCAGAGCTGGTCGCGGCACACTGCCTGGTGTGAGCACAAGCCAGACCCGAGGCAAGGTCCCGCGAGAGGACCCTCCCAGCACCAAGGAAGTTTTAATCCCTCAGGCAGTCTGAGTGGACGCCACCTGTTTACCTCTCAATGGTTTCATGAACTTTGAACTGTCTGTTCAAAGTTCTTTTCAACTTTCCCTTCTGGTACTTGTTGTCTATCAGTGTGGTTTCATTCGGTGTTGGGCTCTTCCCTCTTCACTCGCTGCTACTGAGTGAATCCTGGTCAGTTTCTTTTCCTCTGCTTAGTAATATGCTTACAATCTGGGATGAGGGTCATAACATTCAACACAACTTTTTTTCTGTGGGAAAAAATATACCCACCCCCCCCTCTGATTTTTTGATTAATCGCACCCTTACTTGGCTGCAGATTAGCAACCTATATTCTTCAACTAGCTCTGGTTATAGACTATCAAACTACTGTTGTATGTATTAGCCCCAGTCACTGATGGGTAACATTAGTCTGGTGGCCTGATAAACAGAGATGGAGGAACCCATTGTAATTACAACAATAGTTTCATGGGCTACAAAAACCACCACTCATAGGCTATCTTCAGATAGTGTTACATTATGTTCCTGGTAGCCACAGGAGTCCCATTTCCCTGAATTGAAATTTTGGTCATTTTTTCCCCCCATCAGGTTTTGTTAAATGTAATGGCGCATTACTTTTTGGCCAAATGGCGCTGCCTGGTATGTGAAGCCTCAGCCATGCTGCTCTGTGTTTTCCCTCTGTTCCACTACACAGCATGAGGGCCTGCCTTAATACTAACATGCTCAACACTCAATGACCAGACTGCCGGGCTTTACTAACTCTTTTAAAAATGGATTTGTATGATTTTTATGATTTGCGTGTATTGATTTACTGTTGCAGCACTACAATCAGCCCCTTGGATGAGGGTACTTGAAGACCCTTGTTTGTTTGTAATTGCATGTATGTGATTGCTCATAGTCTTTCTGTGTTCAAAGTATCCAGTCGAGTGAATAATATTTCACAGAATTGAAAACTTGGAAGACACATTTTGCCTCTTGAAAAACTATTTTAACTCAACATGTACTTATAAGATTATATCTAGTGCTAACACGTCACCCATGTACAACCGTTTATTCACTTGTTTAGTTTTGTCATCTGCGAAACCCTAAACTGCCCAAACTTATACAAAGGTACAAAACAAATTAAGTCGAATAATGATCATATTTTGGCCAGGACATCGCAACAACTGAACAAAATCCATCTGCTAATTAAAACAGTTAGTACTTGAAATTCTGGGAAAAAGCCTGTACATGAACCTTGGCTTGATGATGTTGTTAAAAAAAAAAAAAAAACATAATGACCCTTTTACAATTAGTTAGAACCATATTTGATGAAAGTACATAATGTGTCTAACGTCTTGAGTGTTTCATCTTTTCCGAGAAGATTCATTTCCTTGGCACGCGGCAAATCCATGCAGAGTTTTGACAGTATGTGGTGTTTTAACTATTGGCTGCAGGATGCTGTGAACGAAGAACAGAAACCAAATCTTTTCTCTGACGTAATAACATTAGTCAAAAAAAGCTACAAGCTGTCTTTCCACTGCAGGGGACACTGGAGGCGAGACAGACACTCAGAGCAGCTGCTCCGTATGGATTTGAGGATGAGTCTTACAAAATGTCCAACCAAAGACACACACACACACACACACACACCTCCCGATCAAGTCCTGCTGCCACCGTAATGATGTCACCCGTTTTGTTGTTAATGGTGAACATGTTGGAGGAGGGGCTCTGGGGATTCTGGGAAAGGATCTTGTATCGCAGCATCCCATTGGCTGTTTTTGGATCATCCTTGTCCACCGCTGTCACAGTCATAACAAAGGATCCTGCAGGGGAAACACAGCAGCACAAGTCATTGCAGATATACCAGCGAAGCAAGGATTAAATTGGAAGTTAGAAATGTGTGTGGGAGGACGTGTTCATCTGTAGTTATCGGGGTATATAGAGCCACTTGAAAATACGGAAACCTTGATTTTATTTTATTTTTTAAATTCTGTGATTCACTTTAAATTATTATTTAATTTCATTATTTTATTATATTTTTCAAAATTTTTAAGCTGTATTTATTTGTTTTTAAAAGATCTGCTTTATTTTATCTTTTTATTATTTTGTAATTAGTTTTTTTTAATTGAATTGTTTTTCATATTTTTAGTAATTTTTAATTGTAAAAAAAAAAGTATTTATTTTTTTAAAAATGATTATCGTCATGATGATTACACACTTGGTCCTCATGAGTCACTGAAACATGTGTGTCTGTGTGTGTGTGCGTATTCCTATCTTTATGGGGACATTGATATGTTTACACAGTCACATCATGGGGACCTCTGACACTATGGGGACCACAGTTCAGGTCCCCATGAAGGTTAAATATAAATAAAGTTCCCCACTAGTAAAATAGAAATATTGTGGCCCCATAAATACATTGATTATTTTTTTCAGAAAGTCCCCATAAAGCATGAGGAAAGCAGGTGCAAAGCCAAACGTATATTTTTCAAAGGTTTGAAGATGCATTTACTTAAGAATAAATACAGTCATTCAATTTAATTTATTTTTCAAATTTTTAGTGAATATATATATATATATATATATATATTTATTATTAATTTTATTTTATTAAAAAAAAGATGCATTTACATTCACTACCCAATGACCACTTGATTACAAACGAGTATGTGTGTGTATGTGTATGTGTGTGTGTGTATGTGTGTATATGTGTGTGTGTGTGTGTGTGTGTGTGTGTGTGTGTGTGTGTGTGTGTGTGTCTTGGTACCTGGCTTGGATCCTTCTGGTACAGAACCGTTAAAGATGGTGTGTGTGAACTCTGGTCTGTTGTCGTTCTGGTCGATGACATTGATGACAATGTCGATTGGGTTTTCCACTTGATTCCCGTTCAGATCCACAGCATGTGCTCGCAACTGTGACCAAACACAAATGCACACACATACATGAATGAACATCACATGTCACTTTTCCATTGACCCTCAACATGCATGAATATAAATCGTGCATAAAAATTTGCCTAATGGAAAAACCTGAATTTCACCCAAACTCCTGTTTCTCAATGAAAAGTTGTTGCACTGGCAAGAGGTGTTTTTTTTTGGACGTTGCGTAATTGGTATATCATACAAAACTGAATTAGATGTATGTAAATTTGCAAAAAAAAAATGTGTGGACAGACCGGAGAACATGCTTTTTTAAATTTAGTACAGGATATAGAAGTAATATGTAATAATAATGAATATATCAGTAAATCAATGTGATATTTGTGTTTGTAACCATGTTTATGGAATTTGTGATTTAATGGTCATCTACCTGTGATTGTGTGACCCTGTATACAGAGTATATGTTATGGCTGTGAAATGGTAAGAAAAAACTGAAAATATACATATTATAATATAGTGGTTACAATTAAATTCATATAGTTGGGATAAAGGATTGTCAAGTGCTCAGCAACAAATCCAATGATTACAGATTTTATTTAATTATACCATTCTATGAAGACAGTTTTTTTTTTGCATTCAAGTAATAAAATGAATGGGCACTTGAGCTGAAATGTGGAAAAAACAAGGTGCTTGTGAACAATGACAAGAGTGTGCCCCCAGCAGTGGCCATTAGTATTAGCTTTCAGATCCGTTTAAATATGGAATAGAGTATTAATAGAAGCTACTGAAAAAAAAAAAGCAGCCTCTGTATAAATAAACACACATTGAAGAACAGACTTCCGTTGTTGATATATCCTCAGTGTACATAGCATCACTTTGAAAGGCAACAATCTGCTGTGTTTTCTATCTGTCTTTGATGTTCCCAATTAAAACAGTAGACGTAAGAGATTTCTGTATTTAGCATAACATGGTCAAAGCTGTTGAATATAGGTATTGATTGGTCCAATAAGTCATTCCTTTACAGCCTATGTAGCATCTGTATGAGGCTCTCAGAGAGCCAAAACCTCCCTCATGAATAAACATGCTGGCCAATCCCAGCTTCTAGCTCTGACAACTACATCCAATCACATGAATATTCATCAGGCGGCTTAAATGCAAATCACCCTGCTGCGACTCCAGATTTCCACTCCCCTGTGTGAACTGTGTGTGTGCATGCCTACAGATCAAAAAGGTTAGTCTGTGCTCTCTGAGGTGCATGTGACTGTATTAGATATAGTAAGCAAACACCAAGAGCATTTTTTTAAAAAATAATTTTCTTCTTCATCTATGTGCTTAAGAGACAACATATCCAGGAGAGGGTGACAGTGAAGATGAAAATATAAACAAGAGGATAGCATATAGCCTGGGAGGAGACTAGGAAGGGAATTACAAATGAAGCAGGAAGTGAATCGTCTCAACTCTACTTCAGTCTCTTCTTAAAAAAAACATTAAAAGTCATATTCTTAGTGTTGTAATTTAAATATTTTGATTTAATTGGATATAATTCGCATCCAATATCATATTGGTCCTGTTTATTTGGGAGTTTTTATTCCTGTTTTATTATGAATAATGGTTAATTCTGCTTTAAGATGACCATGTAAACACCTAATTTCAGTTGAAAATGCTGACATTAGTTTGTTGATTCATATGGCTCATTCGGTCAAGCTGCTGTTTTGTAGTTATCACAAAAATAAATGTAAATATTGCATGTAATATCTGGTCTATCATGTTGAAATGCAAAACAGGAAGTGGACGCAATAATTTCCTTCCTATAGAAATCCAGACTTTAAGCGGTCGTTCTGTCCAATCAGAACCCTCTGTACCTCCAGCTGTTAAAGCCATATTAACTACAACACAATACACCCATTTCCCATGTAAACTTTTATTTTAGAATTAACATGTCCATGTGAACACGAAAGAAATTCTTTAATTTCGAATGATTTTATTTCAAATAAATAATTTGGAATAAAAAAAAAAAAAACATCATGTAAACGCAGCAATTGTATTCCCAGCTTTCATACTGTTAGAAATTTTGACTAAAAACTTAAAGTATAGTTGGGTAGCTGTTACAGTTAAAAAATAAAACCAGTCATTAGTCAGTGTCACTGTGTGGGGAGCTGTATTTTAACTCAGAGCTGAGAGTGAAGTGGGAGGTCACACCTTAGAGGGCCGGTTTCCCACACAGATAGTTGGAAAACAAAAGCAAAGTCAATATCAGGTCTGAGTTACCCACACAATCCCAAGCAATTTAGCTGATTCCAATCTATTACAAGTGTTTGGAAGATACAAGAAACACAGACGAGCATGGACACAATTGGGACAGTACACAGTGGATAACCAGTTCAGGGCGAATTAATAATTTACTGATACTTCATCACTATTGAATTTGAATTCAGCATTGATGCAATTCTTCCAACTCTTTTCTTTTCTCTCTTCCAACTCATGACAAAAATCTACTTCAAGTCCCAAATCAGTGCTGTAGTTCTGTTATGTGGCCAAAATATCTTAATCACTTCATAGAATAAAGCTGAGTTAGCAATTTTAACTAACTGAACTGATATATATATATATATATATATATATATATATATATATATATATATATATATATATATATATATATATATATATATATATATTTTATTTTATTTTTTTTCCTTGCATTAGTATCAGCCTGTTGTATTTGCCAATATGATTTTTTCCTACCATGATTTACTGAGAGATGAAGGAAAAAGAGGGGCAAAAGAAAAGAAAAAAGGGGGAAAAAAGAACAAGAGAAAATTGCACTTCTTTTTCTTAAGAATTTTCAGGTTGTCCATAGTTCATGTTATGTTTGAGTACAGTTCATAGATGAAAATATTTTCATTATGGAATTTGACTTTTTTTTTTTTTTTTTTTTTTTTTACTTAGGTGATGTCAATTTAGGAGTTAACATCATGTATAAGTTTGTATCGTACTTTGGGTCATAATGGGCTGAATGTGGCCCCTGAACAAAAATTAGTCTGACACCTCTGATCTAAACCCAATGCTGCCAATGTGAATATCCACGAAGTCCGAGAGTAAGTCGGATTTCTGCATATAAAATGTTTTCACACTATTAAAATCTTACACAGTTTCCAATATTATTATGACATACGTATTTGTGAATTTATAATTTAATTAATTTTTTTCTTTGTATTTAAAAGACATGGCTGCATCAGACAAACAGATTCAAGTGATTTTTTTTGGTTCTGTTTTTGTTTACTGTTTCAAAGTAAAAAAAAAAAATAAACACAAACTGAAGCGACATTCATACGGAAACAATGAAAACAAGTGGCGTCTCGTCTTCAGTTTTTCATCCACGTTTAGACGAGCGTATTCAAGACGAAATCCTTGTTTATACGAAGATGCAACAGTAGGAGAAATACAATTGGAAAGTCATGCTAGGCCGGCTAAGTCCTTTTATGTTTTGACATCTCTGTTCAGCTATGGTATGTGTGAAATGTCTGTACAATAACTGAAACGATTCCTGTACATTTACTAGAGCTGCGAGTGCTAATGCTAATGCTAATGTTAATGCTAGTGCAGCTTAAAGATCTGTGGGATCTGTGGCCCCTAAATGACTGATAATTACATCATGTCATGTCTTAGATGTTTTTCTGTTGAAATATCCATCTTTGACCTGGACAGAACAGAGCATGTGCAGAAGGGACCACATGGGTTTGAAGTAGAAAACAATGAAATATATCACAAATGTACCACTGTACTCTGTGCTTTTATTCTTTGGCTGTAACAAATCTAACCAATAATGCTCCGATATTGGGTTAAATAGATCATTTCAAATATTTAATTACCATTTGCTTACTACAATCCATGATGTAATTCTTCTGTTTTACACAGAAGCTTAGAAAAGTGTCATAACTCAACCATAATAGCGTGAAACAGTGCCAGATTGATTTTTATTGTATTCAATCTTTTGAACTAAGAGGAAAGAGCTGCAGAAGACACATCATGCAACGAGTAATGACAATAGAGGCGAGCCACATTTTCTATATGGTTCAAATGTTCAATGTTGTTGATAGAAGACGATTGCCTAGGAGCCAGCTAACTCTGAGAGCCCATGTTTTATTTGCTCTGGCAGCTTTCATCTGGTACCCCTCCTGCTCAAACAGATTTCCACCCAACCAAGCCTGTAGCAGTCCAATCACAACCGTTTATGATATTTGGCGGGTATGATACAATCGCTGACAGGGGAGCGTTGTGGACTTCTGTAAACAACCAAGATGGCTGCAACTGATGGCGGTAGAGAGAAAACAGGCTCTCGACATTAAAATGTAATAGTAGGAGAAAGTCCGAATGGATGCTCTGTCTGTCCAAACATTAGCCATGATAGACTCACAATAGTTGTATTATTGAAGCTGACTGTGAACCTTGTTTATAAAGATATATATGTGTGTGTGAGGTGGGTGTGGCTTTAGAGAATGTTGTTTTTTTTCTGTTCTTGTGTGGAGCAATATATTGAATTCACTGGTTTGGAAGGTAGTGATGAGAAGGCCTATTCTTCAACTCTTTCAGTTTGCCCATCTCTAACAAATCTATTCATTTGATTCACTGATGTAAAATAAAACATGGTGTAGCTGTCAGTCACAAAGTGGCAGAGCCAAATTGCTAAGCACTTACTTATTCCACTACACCACTTCACAGGCAGGAAGTGCAACAGGTCTGACCCTTTTTTCTGTTCATCTATGAATAATTATATAAAAACAAGTATACAGAGAATGCCTAATCTTGCCCCTATTTTGTACCAATCTCAAGTTTCTATGACAACCTGTTCTTGAATTAGAGCCAATAATGTGATTTTGACCTTTCTGCTAAACGCGATCTTTGACATTTTGCAATATTGATAACTTTGTTATGTGTATATATGCATCAGTGCGTGATCCAGTATTGATTAAATTATAGTGTGATATGTCTATGCTTGACACACACAAACAGTGTTAAACAAGTTAATTTTGTGACATGTCACCTTTGACCTCCAGAGATCTCAAAAACTGTTGGTTGTAGGTGATAACACCAATTATGAGAATTGTAGAAATCTTCATTCCGCATCGTTTGGTACCAATCTGAAAGTTCTGTGACCCTCTGTTCTTGAGTTATAACCGATAATGTGATTTTGACCTTTTTGTTAATTGTGACCTTGACCTTTGATCAAATGGATCATTGGATCTGATGAACATTATCTGTACATTATCTGTATATGCCTATGTAATTTCATGATGATATCTCAAGTATTCATTGACTTATAGCATGATATGTCTCTGCGGACACACACACACACACACACTGATTAGAATAATCTCTCTCAATCAATATCAGGGATGATTAATGAATGATTCTGACTTGTTTATGTGACAATAAACATATATGCTGAACTGATTCAGTTGAATCTATTCACCTCATTGACCTGTTTGTGAAATGCCCATTACTACATGATAGTGTAAATGCTCTAAAACAAGAACAAACAGCTGATCTTATTGGCTTTGTTGAGAAAGAAGACACATTTACGATACTTTTAACAGGATGTTAAACTTTACCATATGTCATATACCGGGTCAAAATACTCAATGGAATTTAAAAAATAATTGGCATATACTTATTGTTATTTACATAAAGGTCTGTGCATGCCAGGCTAGTCAACTTTAGAATTCTGTACATTGATTAGCATTAACATCATTCAGTTAATACAGTGTAGTCACTGTTTGTCTCAGCAAACACAAGCAATCACTTCCATCTATCATTATTGTGTTTTATTACAGCCCAGCGGGTGTTTCTTTTTATGCAGAACCGTTCTACATAGAAAAAGTGAGTCCACGTAACTCAATCTATTCTGCAGAATCTTTTTTCTTCAAAAATCTCTCGAGTGGATTGTATAACTCTCCTCAGAGTGTCTAATATGCTCTCTCTCTCTCTCTCTTTCTCTATCTTTCAATTTACTTTTTTTCCCCCAGCTTTTTCAACTTTCTTTGAGTCCCTCGCTTATATATAACTTCATGGACATGACCGAGTATGAAAAAGGAAAGCTTCAGGAAAATGAATGAATGGAAATGTAATTTATGAGTATTTCTATAGCTGACTGGCCTGGATTAAGTGTTCACCTTTACTTGATCCTGGGTGAATATTAATGATATAGTGGCTAATTCTACTTTCCACTTTCTTATAGTTTGATCATTGAACCGTTTGAGTGGTTGGCTGCATTGATTAATTATTTACAGTATAAAAACTACTTCTATGTGAGCCATGTTTTTTTTTTTTAACTGATTTAGTTTCTAGTTTGTTTTTTCCCCATATGTGGGTGATGCAAAACTTAGTCAACAACTACAATCCAGTTATTTCTGAGGGATTCTGTTTGAGATGGTTATAATCCCTAAATGATCCACACTTCATTTCAAGTTAACTGTGGTGGTTTACAGAAGCAACATTACAACTTTCATGTAATTTTCCAAATACTTACTGACCTGATTGCAGATGTTTCCAACCAAAACAAAATCTAATGAATGCATATCAGCCTGTTGTTCATTTTAAACCAAGACATTAAACCAAACACTGTTCCTCATCTATCTAGAATTCAGCAAATCACTGTCTGTAGTGTTCCTGTTTGTCTATGGAACGCCTAACACCTGATAACTCCACCAAATGATCTGAAATATAGAGGGTGACTTTCCAGTACTATGGTGGATTCCAGTGCAAAGTTTCATGCCATTACAACATACAACAACAATTGAGCCGGGGGTGGCCATGGCTCAGTTGGTGGAGATGGTTGTCCAATAACTGAAGGGCTGGTGGGTTGAATCCTACTCTGTCCTAGTCAGACCGTTGTGTCCTTGGGGAAGAAACTTCACCCTCCTTGTCAGTCTGCCCCAAGGGCAACTGTGGATACAAATGTAGTTTACCACCACCAGAGTGAACATGTGAGAGTGAATGAATAATGGGTCATTAATGTGAAGCAATTTGAGTGGACATAAAAGTCCTATATAAATCCAATCCGTCAAAGATATTAAACTAATTTCATTGCTCTTTCTAACTCTGAGCATTACCAAGTCCCGCCCCCTGATTTGGCTACAACTCTGCCGTAGTGCATTACTAATGACAACTCATTGCTGTTATGTACCTTTCACAAGGCCTCTAAATGTGCATTCACACAGGACTTGAATTGTCACTGGATGTCTGTCTTTCGCCGAAATTATTCGCCAGAATTATTATTGAGCAAATCACGGACATGGCACATTCGCACTGCACTAAAAACTCAGACATTCTCCATAATTGTTCCCAATTACCAGCGGCTGATAGGTAATACTTATTCTGTGTGAATAGGGCATTAGACAACAACACAACTGTGCTACACACCACCACAACTTCAGTCCCCTTCAGAATTTGCAGATTTTTTGGTAATTGTTGCAGCCACAGCAAGTCCGCTTGCGATCAAGGCTATTATTACGGTGTATTCACATAAGTTAAACAAGGTCCGTAATTTACTGAATTAACAGGTGGAACACTGTACCAATGTTAATGACTGTAGGGTACATTACTATCTGGCTCATCTGCCGTTCAACTTCATCACTTCACTTTCAGACCCTTTTCATTTTTGGTTTGTTTGTTGTCAGGTGTAGTTTAGTAGGCGGATGTACATTGCCCAGACATTTTCTACAGGCTCTACACTAGTATGAAATGAATCGACATTATTATTAATAATAATAATAGATATAATACATTGGATTTGTTAGTGCTTTTCTTGAAACCCAAGGATCAAAGGATAAAATAAATATAAAGAGGAGATAAAGACAAATAAATGTAGAATGTGGTAGATGTAAGGGAGTTATTATAGAGGGTAGATAATCTGGAACAGGTAAGTCTTGAGTCTGGATTTAAAGATGGAAAAAGAGTCACTATTGAGTATAGATGGTCACAGAGTGTTCCAGATTAGTGGACCAGAGTGACTGGAGGCTCCCCTTGGCACTGATGTGGGCATAGTGAGGTGGATGGAGGAGGACCACAGGGAATGGGCTGGAGTGGTGATATGGAGGAGATGTTACAGGTGTTCAGAAACGAGATTGTTGATAAACAGAAGGAGCTTAGATTAAATTCCTGGAGGATGAGGGTTTTGTGGGGGTTTTGGTGATGATGCAGGTGGCACAGTGGTAAAAAAAAGTTTATAAACAATTAAACAAGATGTTTTGATTTCTATGCATCCCTTTTATACTCAATGCAGAATTGAAATGTTACATATCTGCTGTGATGTAAACTGCAGAGGCTTACGTGAAAGTTGGAGATGTGTTCTCGGTCCAGAGGCTTGGTGACTGAGAGTTGGCCCGAGATAGGGTTGATAATGAAGATACCAGTTGGAGGCTGGTCAGCGCCGGGGCCTGTCACACTATAACGAAGCATCCGGTTCTTATCCCGGTCCGAGCGGATCTGAAAGATGAAAGGGGAGGGAAGAGTTTTACAGTTAAATCAGAATAATAATTTTTTTAAAAAGGCTATCATCAAATTGCTAATCGAATCTTTTCCTTCAAGACAATTCTATGGCATGTTTGGAGCTCAACCCAGTAACATCATACATGACTTTTGAAACTCTCTACAACAGGAGTCTGTTTCCGTCGCCCCATACACCTGATGGTCATTATCAGGCTTCTGCAGAGCTGGATGGTAGATTGTTCATCAGGTGTGTTGGAATAGGGACACATCTAAAACATGCAAGACATTGGCCTTCTAGGACCAGGGTTACTGAACCCTGCTCTACAGCATCAGTGTGAAAAAATTTTCTCGCAAAACCTGATGTATACAATTAGATACATACAATTCATGGATAATCCACCAGGGGGGTGAATCTGTTCACCAGAGGCCTTTCTGCTGACACAATGAGATTAAATTCATAAGGAAGGAAGCAGAACCTTTCCAATTTTGAAAAGGAATTACCAATTTGTTAGACATGTTTGTGTCATATTCATTTCATGTCCCTGTTCTGATACGACACGACACAAGCACAACCACCAATGCCTGTACTGACGCAAAAACTACTTTAACCAACTTGGGATGAATAACGTGCATCCATCCATCCATCCATCCATCCATCCATCCATCCATCCACCCACCCACCCACCCATCCACCCATCCATCCATCCATCCATCCATCCATCCATCCATCCATCCACCCACCCACCCACCCACCCATCCATCCATCCATCCATCCATCCATCCATCCATCCATCCATCCATCCATCCATCCATCCACCCACCCACCTACCTACCAACACAAAATAGAAATTTGTACATAGAAATTGCTATTTGAAAAAAAAATGCATTTTTGGTTGTTTGGAAGGACCAATAACAGCTCCAATTTCAAAGAACTGGAATTTTCTGTGAATGATTTAATGGTTCAGACTTTACAGGGTTAATTTTGAACAATCTGCCATGAAACCCAGTTCCAGAATGGAACTGGAAATGCCGAGAGCCAAGAACCATTTACATGTAAGGCTGGTGATTGAAGTACCATGACAAAGGTTGTAAAAAGGAATAAAATACAAACCAGAACACACAATTAATTTGCATTATTTTAAAAGAGACATATATTTCACTTTGGGTATTTTATAGATATTTCCTGCCACTGCACATGACTATCTACATGAAGGTAAAAGTCTGAAAAAATGTAGCCAAACTTTCTGGGTTTGACCTGGATGTGTCTGGCACGTCAGTAAGACTTTACACTCAGGCACTGAGCAAATGCTTCAGGCTGCTGTTGTGTAGCTACAGAACATCTGATATGAGTTGAAGTTGAAATAAGCTGTGATATATGGTACACCATTAATATCCTCCAATGCTGTCCATGTGATCAAAACAAAGAAAACAAAAAAGGTAGCGCTCAGAGACAGGTCTCGACACCCACATGGACGTGTTTACAAACCACAAGAAAGACAGTGTGGAAAACAGAAGCGTAAAATGCAAATCAGACACCTTTAACTACACGTCTGGTCTGAACGCCTCTTGTTATCAACCTACATAAAAGAGAATGGGATAAGATACTATATGTGGAAGCATTTATACCTTTGTTCATGTTCACATACTTAAAATTCACAATTAATAAAAAACACTTCCAAAAAAAGAAAGTGAAATTAAATAGATTAACTGCTGAGAAAATCAATATAGATGTTGAACATAAGACTGTTGTCATCTCGAAAGTCTCAACATCATGAGTATTGTTCTGTTTTTTTTGTTTTTTTTACAACAGAGGAACCAACATCACTTTATTTTCTTATCAAAGTAATCAAGGGCTGTGTGTGTTACCAGTGTGCCACTGATCATGGAAAATTTCAGTTTCACACAAAGGCTTGTGATCTGAAGTAAGTAAAACTAACTTTTAAAAAAGTGGAGCAGTATGTATTTTTAGCAGCGCTAAATAAAACTATTTTGTCATATCAGTATCTTGGTACGTACTTATTAAATTAAAAAAAAATGTAAAACTTAATTAAATTTCATCTAGTCTTCCCTGCTCTTACTTATGTTCTTTTTTTAAGTGAAAGCAAGAAGAGCCTCAAAAGTTTTATTATCAAATAGTTTTAATTATTAGTGTTTCCTTATGATTTTAGTCAGTGTTTGAATTACTCCCACCATATTTGTGGGTACTGCTCCTTCATTTCTTCTATGACCATCAAGGTCCACTACCATATCAATGCCCACTATGATCACAAAAACAGTCCTAAGCAGGTCACAATTTGATAATTAGCATCTCATTATTGCTTATTATAGATCCAAAAGTGGTCTGCTTAGGTGCTTTCCCACAGAGTAGTTCTAAGAACTATTTGGGAGGGGTTAATGTGCGGCTGTGGTTCAGTGGTAGAGTGGGTCGCCCAATGACCGAGAGGTTGGCGGTTCGCGTCCCGGCTCTGGCTGTCCACATGTCGAAGTGTCCTTGGGCAAGACACTGAACCCTGACTTAGGCCCCCAGTAGGACTTACCATAGAGTGTGTGTGTGAATGAGAGGCTAATGTAAAGCGCTTTGAGCACCATGAAGGTGGAAAAGCGCTATATAAAAATGCAGTCCATTTACTAACGTGGACCACAGTGATGTATTCTTGAAGAACTAAATTTAACAATCACAAGGAAGTAGAAGACAGCACTACTATAAACTAGAATAGAGAATGACGAGCGTTTATGTTCTGTATCAGAGGAATGTTAATTGTGGTCAAATATAGCATCTAATGTCAATAATGGAAGAGTTTACAGAGAGAGTTAGGGGATGGAGAATCCAGCAGCAGGTGATACTACGACGTATGTTAAGTTCTTAGCTTTAACCCAAAAACAAAACCGTGTCATCTGTCTTTTTATTTATTGCTTTCTCCATATTTTTTTTACCGACCCACAGCTGACACTACACAGATGGTTTTAAAGATAGCGGTACTGCAAGATGAGGAAATGTGGAAATAGGTGTGGTCTGGGCTCTACCAATCACCAAACTAAAAGGTTCTAGGAACTATATAGTTTCTATACTGTGGGAAAGGGTGAAAAAAGGTTCCAGGAACTAAAAAACATTTGGGAACTACAAATGGTTCCTACAGTAGGAAAGAGCCTTTTGATCAATTTCCAAAAGATAGAAGTTAAATACACTGAATAAGTCATAAACTTACAAGAAGCCTACTGGTTATTTCATGAAATCTTGATTTGGTTCATTTTTAGATGTGTTATCTGTGCTTCACGCTTATAAAGCCACAGTGGTTAAAATGGTATAGTTGAAAAGAAAGGTTCTGAAATAGCAAGATTAAAATATTCGGCAGTGAAAATGGGAGTTGAGTTGTACTCTATTGTTTTTTTTTATTATTATTTATTCACAATATCAGCAAAATGACCTGACTCCCCCCCAAAAAAACCCTCTAATTCGACCTATGATTTTATTGTACAACACATTTTCAGAAACCAGTGCAGCCTCCAGACACAGTCAAAAAATCATGATCAGTATTCGGCTTTTTTACTATTCGCCGATGGTGAGAGATGATGTCCATGTCGAGTGTTTTTCTGACTACCTTTTTTTCCCCCACTTGTTCCTATTATGTGTGATATGATGTGGAGGGGGAAAAAAAAGTTCAGCTGGGAGTGTTTTTTCACAAGCAGTCCATCTTTTGACACAGCTCCTCTGAGTGCTTCCTGGAAAAATGCTAGTTTAGTCACTGTCACTCCTTTTCAAGCGACCAATTACAAGAGGGCCTGCTGGTCACCCTAGAAACAAGAGAAATTGAGTAGATGCTTGTCCTGGCTGTATCCATCTATCCAGAACATAGCAATGATCACAACAGACAGAGGAGCCCATTTGTGGGAACAGATAACCAGTCACTGAATATTGCAGGTGAGTGTTCTGTTGTGTTTTTTTCTGCCCTATGCATTTGTAAGTTAGTCTATCGCACAACAGCGGTCAGAATGGCTACATGTTGTCATGGAAACAATGCTTAAGAGCAGTAATGTTATTTTTTTCAATTACGTTTTATGGCCTGACAGCACTTTTCTGCTCGAAAAAAAATCGAACAAAATGGATACAATGGAGATATAGACTAGTGCTACTTCATATTAGAAAAAACTGACATTGCATTTTTGTTTTTTGTTTTTTTTACCCTGTGATAAATATTATATTTGTAAAAATCCTCAGGAGTATATAACAGCAATGTGTTGCCGATGCAAATGGTCGAACAGATTAGTGGTCGACACAGAACACACATTTCAGAATCATCCTTGTAGCTGAAATAATTAAAATGAAGTTAATAATTGAAAATAAATTCATAAATAGATACAAATATTACGAATAAAAATAATAATGAAATAAATACATAAAAAAGACAGATGAATAAAAATAAATTAAAGAAAATAAAAAAATTAAATAAATCAATCAATTAATTAATAACATTAAAAAAATAAATAAATCAATTAAATAAATAAATAGAAAATTATTAATTCCACATAACTGTTGTTATATATTGTTTTGGGTGATTTTCTTTTGCTTACTTTTCAGTCGTGTTACCAGTGACTCACTCCAAACTGGTTCACAATGATAGCGATGTGTGCAGTGTGTGTCAGGTTCTTTTGAAAATAGATGAGAAAATGTTGAGCTCATTCATCTCCTCCATTGCAGGACCTACTGTGTGACTACTATGCACACGTATATTGCGAAGTCAATGCTCAAATAATACACTGTACAGCTCTAATATAGACCCTTACAAATACATATAAAATCAGTTGACTGAACCTTTAATGCTGTTAAAAGCTTTTTATCAGATCGGTAAAAGCTCAAAGACTGCTCATGCATCTACCTCTAGACAGTTTGCCTACTCTTCTTGTTGGTCCACTGGTCTACATTGCAATTCACTCAAACATGAGATTTCTACTTCACCCACCAATTAAAAAGGAGAAAAAGAAGAAGAATTTGGAGGAGCAAAAAAACCAGACATTACATCTTCTCTATGGTCGTGCATGGTTTGCTTTTTGACAGGCTTCTCAGACCTCTCAGGTCATCTGGTTCTGGCCTTTTGGTTGATGTTAAGGGTAAATGCACACTTGATGAGGTTGCTGCTAGTTGTTCTGCTCCCAATGGCTGGAATTATAGTAAAGGCAGACTGATTAATCTGCACTGACAGACGCTTTACAACTTATCAGTATCTGTAGAAATAGAGAGCTGAAGTTTTGCTCTGTCTGACGTGCCCCGTGAGATCTGTGTGAATATTTCACCTCAAATTTAAAGTGTAAGATTAACCCATAAAGACCCCAACAACCACTAGTGACCACAATCATATACTGATTTAAACTGTTTAATCCCTGTTGATCCACTAATCACATCAATTCCTGTCAATAATTGGTGTAAATTGGTTGTCATCAGTTCGTGGTCATCAGATATGACCCATTTGGATGTTCAGTGGTTCTGTTGTGACTATGGAAACTGGGGATGTTAACTTATGGCCACTTGACCAATGGTTGACCTCATCAATGTTGTCCAGTCATTGTAGTGGTGGATAAAAAGAGGAAACTTTGTGATCTCTCCATAGCATAATGGATGGAATTTATTAACAGCAAATGCAGAGCTCAATTTATCTATGTGGTACGACCATTTAGAATGTTTGCTTAAAACATAAACAAAATGCAAAGCTGACGTGAGAGAACATCTGGAACAAGCAGCTAAAGACTGGGACAGAAAGTTGTCACCATGACAACCCAAAAGGACAGTGGACGAGTTATCTATCTGACAGACCTACTTAAAATGACATGACGGGTGAACTACGGCAAAAGGAGTTTGTGCAGAACTGACGCAGGCTGGTGGACATCCTCAGGTTTTTTTCCCACCATATTAAGCAGCATAATCTACTGTAACATCAAATATTTTCTCTGTGTGACGGTTTAAAATGAGCTTTTAACATAACATTGCTCAACCTCACAGTGCGACTCAGTGAGCTGTGTGTGTGTGTGTGTGTGTGTTTGCGTGTGTGTGTGTGAGTCGACAAAACAAGTGTTTTCTTTTCTCAATGACTGACTTCAACTAGTTAATGAGGCTCGGTGATCGGTCAACATTTTTTTGGAAATTTTGCCATCCCTAATGGAAACACTGACTTTACTTCAGCAACTTTACTAATTATTTATTATTGATCTGAGTTATGGATCAACAGGTAAGCAGTTTTGATCAGAAAATGCTTTTGGTCACCACTGAATGCTTAAGGTTATTATTGATTAGTAATTAGTACAACACTGCCTTCATTTTGGCAGGTGAAAAACAACAGATTGGTTGATAGAACAATGGATTGGCCATAAGCAGGGTGTGATTTGTCAGAAAAACAGAGAGGGGGAAGTTTTGTTGTTTGGTTGGGAGTTGGGAGTTGGGTGGTGGCAGCAGTTACAGTTATATACATGAGGCCATGGTCCATATCTAACCCAACTAACGCTGATATGAAGTAAAAGTGAAACTTTACATATTTTCAATGTCCAACTCCAAATGCGCCACACAATAACACAGAGGTACGGTGGTAACTGTGAATTACCAGTGGTCCGCAGATAATACTTATACAGTGTGAATAGGGTATGAGACAACATTTTCACAACTTCTGCCCTGTACCCACTGGATGCACAAATGCTGGGCTTCTTGAATTTTAGTCTACGCTATTTAACAGACATAATTTGAGGATGTTGTTTGTAACATTTCAAAAGTTTGTTTTGAAGTTGATTGAAAATGCTATGGAACAATGAGACGTGCCTCAGTCAAAAAACGTGACAACTGATGAAGACCGTGAATTAGTCTTGATTTCTGTGACCTCTCCTTCTGTTCTGTTTATCAGCCACATGTATCATAACCTACAGTGACATTTTGACAACAGCACAGTTTATTGTCTCTTAATCAGTTGACGGCAATGTGCCTAACTCACTTCTCCTTTAATTGTCCACATCCTTTAAAAAGTTTTTCTTTAAAATGTTAATGGAATAAAGCTCATATGTTTCAGTGTTGAGATACAACAGCAGTCCAAAATGATTGCTTTCCCTACGCACAATAGGTTGATTTCACGTGACGTTACATTGCTATATAGTCTGTGAGCGATTTTCAGATGGAGGGCAGAAAGTGAAGCTCAGTGAGTTTTCCGTTGGGAAAAGCCTATGTTTTGTGTAGTTTATGCCTGCGCCAATCATTCGAAATGAGAGAAGGAAAAAATATTATTTTTAGAGGACCAAAGATTGTCATTCACAAAGGTGAGAAATGGAAAAAGCTCACAGAAAAATGGTGTAAAAAGTGGATTTTAAATCTGCAGAATCTGCTAATGCCAATGCTCATGTCTGCAGTGACCACTTCATCACAGGTATGTTCCACAGCTAACATTTTTTGTGTATGTGCTATATATCATTAGGTTGTGGTTAAATGTTCATTTAACCATCCATCACCTTCTGGATGACAACACATTTAGGACATATACAAACTTATTCCAAACATTTGAAATAAGAAATGGAAATTTTCTTCAGTACCTACAGGTAAAGAAGACGATTACAAATAGAATTCCGTCGCTTCAGACTACTTTACAGCCAACGGACCTACAGCCACCTGAATTCGTTAAATACATGGTGAAACTCTCTCCAAGAAATAAAAAGAATCTCTCAAAAATTTATAGTTTACTCTCAAAGACACACTCTATACACCTTCCAACTCAAAAATGGGAAAAAGACTTAACTAAATCTTTTGACTCTGATTTTTGGACCCAGATCTGTGAAAATACATTTAAAATGACTAAAAACACCAACTTACAATTGATTCAATTTAAGGTGCTTCACAGAACGCATATAACACAATATAAACTGTATAAAATGGGCTTCTCTCACTCAGAAACATGTACGCAATGCACCCAAAACATGACGGACACTTACTTTCACGCTCTGTGGCTTTGTACACCCGTCCATCAATTCTGGGTAACAATCACACAGAAACTCTCCAATATTTTGGACTGCGGGATTCCGCATTCCCCAAATGTTTGCCTGATTGGTGATCTAACACAAACAGCCCTTCCACATATTCATATCCAGCCCACACTTGCAGCTATCGCCATCGCCAAGAAGACAATTTTAGTTAACTGGAAAGATAAAAAAGCCCTCAACATCATCCATTGGCTGAACCTCCTCACAGAATACATTTCACTAGAGAGAATATCTGCTATTAGAAAAAAACAATTGGACTCCTTCAAAGAAAAATGGTCTCCATTTATCAAATTTATGAATATTAATCTGTAGCCTCCGCTTGTATGTGAGCGTATGCCATTTCCGTCATAAAATTGTAATTATTATTCTGTCTGTGTGAATGGTTTGACTCTTCTCTGCTTTATTTCAGCTTATTAACCCTCTACATTTTTAAGTAGGATGGCACCATGGACCTCAAGGCTTTGTGCATGCACTAGGGGTGTCCCTTCCTACTGCTCTTGGGGTCGCTCTCTGGCTCCGTGGGACCGGCACGGCTCAGGCCCCTCTGCCTGGGGGTGGTTGTTCCCGGTGTCTCTCCCTTTGAGCCCTGGACCTGCTGGGTCTGTGCGCTCTCCCGGGGTCTTGGGGGTGTTGGCTGCTGATCGCTTCTGGGGCACCCTGGCTGGCCCTGGGGCTTGGGGTGGGTCGGCCCTCCGGTCTCCCCCCTGTCCCTTCCTGCTCTGCTTCCCTCCTCCTCCCTCCTCTCCTGCCTGGCTGCTTGTCCTCGTCCCTCTCCCTCCCCTGGGGGGGCTGGGGGCCCTCCACGGCCTGGGGGGCTGGGGTGGGGGCCGGGTGGTTTCTCTGGGGGGGTGGCTCTGGCTAGTCCGGGCACAGGCCTCGGCACTTGACTGTGGGCCGCCGCTGGAAATTAGCTTCTGCTGGCTGGGGGCTTCTGTCAGGGCCTAGGGGCGGTCCAGGGGGGTGGTGGGGTGGTAGCGGGGGGGTGTTCGGGGGTGCTGCAGGGTGGGCGCCCTGCATCCCGGACGTGCTGGCTCCGGGGTGGGCGTGGGGGCTCATGGCCCTCGCTTCCGGGTGGTGCGGCCTGCCCCTCCCTCCGGGGCAGGGTGCTACATGCGGCTGGCCCATGGTGGGACTGCGGTGTCTGCTGGGGCGCTGGTTTAGCGCTGCGACTCCTGGGAGTTTTAGTGCTGGCTGGGCCAGTCGGGTTCAGGCGGGCCCACCTTGGCCTCTGGCCTCGGGGCTCTGGGGGCCCTCTGCATCAGTACCGGTGGTCTCACTACCTGTCTTCCCCGCTGCCCTGTCCTATGGGCCGGACCCACACCAGACTGCCTCTTACTGCGCACTTCACACACTTCACACCTCACTGTATATAGCTACCTTTAGGCACATATAGGGACACAACAGTTAGGGCCTCGAGAGCAGGTGGGGGCGGGGGGGATGGGCTCGGTGGTGGGGCAGATGGCAGGGCTCTACGGCCTTGTCTCTTCCCCATCACCCCCCCCCTGCTTGCCTCCCCTGCTCTCTAATTTCTTTTTAATGCACCACACACATTCACACCTTAGGAGTAGGTCTGGGTCAGCTCGGGGTACTTGGGCCAGGGCAGGATACAGAGTAGCCATCCTCTGTGGCCCTCTGGCCTGCCCCCTGGATGCCTCACCCAGCCTCTCCACTTTTAATGCACCACATGACACTCAGGGTTACACTATCACGGTGCAGGGATAATGTCTCCAGTCAGGGATCTGGAGACATATTAATAGGGAATAATCGGGGGGGGGTTTCACTAATATGGCCTCGCTGGTGGGACCCGGCCCCCTTGTGGCTATGGGGTTGCGGGGGTGGACAACCATCCGTGTTGCTGTGGCTGGGGGTCCCCGGGTCCTTGGGGCTGTGGTCGGGGGGGGGGGTTTCTCCTGCTTCCCTGTCGGGTCCAAGCTGGTGCGATGGCTCTTGGGGGTCTGCTGGGGCTGGATTGGCCGATCTGGTGGCCGCCGTGGCTGTATTGCGGGCTGATGGCTTGTGGTGGCTCTGTCCTGGGGGGGTGTTGGGACGCATTACGGGGGGCGGGGGCCGTGGGTATACTGCGCTCGCCTGGGGCCGGTGCAGTGGGTGTGCGGGATGCCTCCCTGTAGGTGTCGCCGGGCCCCACCACGCTGCCCATCTTTCGCCCTCTGGGCTCGCATCGGTTCCCGGCCCCATTATCCTCTGGCCGGCTTCCAGTGGCGGCCCGTATCATGATGTGCTGGGTGCCGCCCCTTCGGCGGGCCGCTCGGCCCCTGTGTCTGGCCTCCTGGCTGTGTGGGGCCGTTGGCCCCCTCGGGGGAGGGGGTGGGGGTGGGGTCGGGCGGGTCGGGTGGGGGGTTGGGGGGTTTGGTGGGGGGTGGGGTGGGGGGGCGGGGTTGGGTTGGCGGGTGGGTCTTCGCGCCCCGGGCCGTCTGGGTTTGGCCTTGGTGTGCTGGGGGGGTTTGTAGCTGCTCCCTCTTGCTCCCCGGGTTTGCGTCGTTCACGGTGGCCCCGGCGGCTCTCTGGGGGCGGCACCCTGCAGCTCCTACGACCCGGGATGGGGGGTGCCCGGTTAGCTTGGCCCTGCCTTGCCGTGATTGCTGTTCTGGGCTTCGGGGTCCTTCGCACTTGCATGTTTGATTGGGTCTTGCCAGCTACTGTTGAGTTCCATTTCAGTGAATGATGGGACCCGCCAGAATGTGCTGAAAATCTCTCCAGGATTTCTACCCTAAACTCATTCTCTTCTTGCACTGGTGTCCCCTTCTGGCCTGTTCTGTTCTATTCTATTGCATTCTATTTTACACTATCAAGTCATCCACAACTATGATGTTCAGTACCGTTTTTGTTTAATTATTTATTTATTGACTCTCTTTTTCTTTTGTGCTGTTTTGGTTTTCTTCTCTTTTTTCGATTTATTTATTTTTATTAATGGACAGTTAAAAGTTGGGAATAACACACCACCTTTCAATCTTTTAACTGCAATAGCACCGCCTATTAACCTCTTTCCCTGTTTGTCCTGTCTGTCCTGTCCAGTCTTCGTTTCCCCCACACATCACTGAGGTGTAGCACTGCCCTCCCTGGCTTATAATAGTGAGTTCTAATAAAGGATGTCTGCTCAGCTTTCAGGGAGGACCGGTGATGGTCACACACATGCACTAAATATTAAAATATTTGGCTGCAAGACTAAAAAATGCAATGATCTCAAACAATGTTGACACCCTCTCTGTGGTGTTAAACAATGAGAACAAATGCAGACAAAAAAAAAGAGAAAAAAAAAAAAAAAAAAAAAAAAAAAAAAAAAAAAATGTTCATTTACACTGTTGTAATATGGTTTACCTAGACACATCAAGATGTGTTGCATGTTTGTTTACATTAGTTGCTACTGCTAGCAGCTACTAATGTAAACAAACATGCAATACATCTCGACGTCACATATTTACAAATAAAACACAAAGCGAAGACGAAACGACAATTACCACTGTGCCTTTTGGTACAGAGGTTGTGGACCCACCCGCTGACGAAAATGTTCTATGGCTCCAAAATTTTCTAGTCTTTCATCTGCTGCTGGTGTAGTAGGATGTCTGCAGGACCAGCTAGTTCGTAATATCCACAGCAGAGATTGTTGGAAAATCTTTGGGTTCTGTTGAAAACTCATTAAATTTCATAATACGTCAAAGTATTCACGTCCAAGCATTATTATTTTTTAACTAACTATATGTATCTGTGTTTCAGCACTGGATCTAAATCCATAAAATAAACACTCTTTACTTCCATAGTGACATAGTACATGCTTACTTCCTGCCCTCCATCGCATCATAGTCACATGACTGAAACCTACCTAAATTAAATGACATCTGATTGTTTTAATTATATGGTGGATTTGTCTCAGCCTGTACCTTTACTATTTGTTCTGTTGTGAACCAGATAAAATATCTCATATGAATGTGTTTTCTTGCTTATGAGTAAGACTCTCAGCTACAGCCATGATGCTTCTGTGTGTGTGTGTGTGTGTGTGTGTGTGTGTGTGTGTGTGTGTGTGTGTGTGTGCGTGTGCGTGTGTGCGTCTTACTCTGACGAGGTCCTCGGGGAACTGTCCTCGTGAGTTTTCAGGGACGTTGATAGGCGGAATGACCCAGTCCCTCTTCACTCGCCTCAGAGAGCCATCACCCCTGACAACCACGCTGCGCCATGGAAACAAGATTTCTGGTACCCGCTGAGTCAGTGTTGCATCACTGGGCTTTACCTGCAGAGACAGTAAACAAGCAGTGTGTACTGGGCCAACTCACAGACTTTCACACAGTCGCAACACAAAGACCCACACACAGGCGGCATGCTGGGCAGGCCTGGTGACTCAGGGTATTTCTGACCTCATTCCAGTGGCCAGGATTAATGCTCTCATTATAGTCCGTCTGATAAATGACCACCACCTGTCACTGTGTGTGTGGTTGTGTACCGCTGCAGATCTGCATGACTGGTCACTGAGCAGACACAGCGTAGCACTCAATGGGAGACGCTGATGGGAAAGAAAAGGAGTTTGTCATTCTTTCTGCCATCCCACAATTCCCTGCTGCCTGATCCGCTCCCGACCCAAGAGCCGGGATGAGAGTGTTAAGCTGTAAATATGACCTTAATGTTTAATATTCAGTAAAACTACATCAATGAAAGAATCAAATCGCTCAAGGAGGCTCAGATGCTGTTACAGTTTGTACGTCTTTCAGCAGGATTAAACACAAACTACTGCGCTGATTTCACTGAAAGTAAGAACTCATGGAATAGTGGATTCTGAGTTATTCCAACCCTGCAAGGTAGACTGTTTTGTTAAATTTGCACGATGATGGTCCCAGTAAATTCACTTCTGGTTCATTCAGTAAAAACATGTAATGCATACAGTGTAATTTATGTCAGGAAGGTTCAGCACCAACTTTAAATGACTGAAGTAAAATCAAATGTGTATAATTGCTTGATTACTGTTATTGTTATTTGTTTCAGTCATTTTTCGAGAAAGATTTAAACAGTTACAGTTTCTGAAATGTGAGTCTTGTTGTTTTTCTTTGTTAAAAAAACAAAAATTCAGTGTCATTTGGTTTTAACCATTACTTTATTCATTTTTATTTAAACATGCATTAACCTTTAATTTTGACTAATCTTCTTTTTTTTTTTTTTTTACTTATGGACACCAAAGATGCTAAAATCTTAATAAAACCCCAATTAAAAAGGAAGTTCATGTCTATTACCTATTATCTATTATCTAATAGGGTGTACATCTTTTAAATTATCTAATGCATTAAAGGCACACATGAAACAACTATCACTATGATATAATTAAGTCCTATTATGATTCCGAATAATACAATTCAATGCAATACAATCAAATACAAAAAATGTGTTGCTGTGTAATTAAATATAATACAGATGGTTTAATTTGATTACTCTGGTGCTTTCCACGTAGATAGCAATCCATAAATTGGTTAACTCATTGACTGCCAAAGACAAAGGCGCACTGGACTTTTTAACTATAAATCATGAGATAAAAAGTCAAAATTATGACATAAAAAGTAACAATTATAAGATAAAAAGCCAAAATCATGAGAAAAAGACAAAATTACAAAATAAAAAGAGTTAAGTTGAGTTAAAAACCTACTAGTTTCGCATCAAATATTTCTGCATACTTACTGCAATTCACTAAGAATGTCATTTCTGCAGTTGTAACTTGACCTATATAAAACAATCCATTTTGAAGAAACAGCCCTCTATTGAAAGTTGTAGTCATGTGAAATTTCATACCTGAAATTATCCCAAATTACCATCACATTTCAAGATATTAGAGGGATATGACCCTTATTTGTAGTAAAAGGAAATGCAGTGGCATAATATCAATACTAGCCTATAGTTTACATTATCTAATCTGTATATGTATTTTTTTCCTCCAATTTATAGGTTATGCAATTTCACAGGGCACACATGGAACCAAATTCACATCAAAATAATGCAAACACATATAAAGACAGCAGGTCATTCCTTCCTGCTGTTGTCAGGCTCTACCGTACCCCTAGACAACCTGCAGAATGATCAGCATGTGCACCGCTGTAAAAAGTGTAAATGCAATTCATAAAAAAACAGAGAGGATTTGCTTGTTTTTTTTTCACAGAAAAAAAGCTTATGTTGGATGTTGTGACCCTCATTTCCACATGAATAACATAAATGAGGCTCAAATCACTAAATGAACATTTCAAATCAACAGTTTTCTCTAATGGTGCAGTTCATGTAGCCTTTTCTCTTTCCCTGTTGGGGGGCATCTGGGTCTGTATACTGTACGTGCTGTTCATTTGCTCATGAATGGGAATTGGGTAAATTAAAAACAGTCAGTTTTATTTATATTACCTGCCCGCGTGACAGGGCAAGGTAGGGCAGTGCCCCTGGGACCAGGGTTCGGTTCTCTCTGTGCATAAAAACTGAGACCCGTACCTGGAGGGGCCACGTTCGGAAGGGGGTAGCGGGGGTCGTCGAGCCAGTTGGAGTCAGGTTGGGGCAGTTTGCCACCCTGTTTTTTCAACTATGACCTAAGATCAGACAATACCACCCACTGAATGTAAGGATATTACTAAGTGGAAGAAAAGAAACTGACCAGGATTCAACCTCAGCGGGTCACGGTCGGCCGCTCGTGGGACCTCTCCCCATGTCTGGCTTCTGTCCCCGCTATGCTAATTTCCTCCACGGCGGTGCACGACACCCAGTTCAGGGTTTTGTTTTTTTTGTTTGTTTTTCTTTTATATTGCACTTCTTCTGTTCTTGTGCTTTGTTGTAAATATGGAATTTCCCCTCATGGGACTAAGAAAAGCTTATCATATCTTTGCTTATTTGGAGGAGGAGTAGTTTGTATGGAAATGTAAAAAATAAAAAAAAACACATACTATGACAAAAGGTTTTAACAGTAAATTTAGAAATATCTTTACTATTACAAAGCCAATCAAAGTAGTGTGATAGTTGGTGACTTCTAACCACTGGATATTCTGTTGTACAGTGTGATATTTAAAGGTACAGCGTTTTGTCAGATGATCTAAATTTGCTGATTTCCACCACTGAAGTATGTTTGAGAAAAGAAGTTTGTTTTTCAATGTCTGAGCTTTATCTACTTGGTTATTACTCTGTCAAAGAATGGAGCAGTAATGTAATTGTTTGGGTTTGTTCTTTTGTTTGTTTGCTTGTGTCTCTAAAAGTGATGGACAGATTTGGCTGAAATTGTCAGGATATACTGATATAGGAACAAGGAACAAATGATTATATTTTGGTGGTGATCGGTGGAGGTATGTGTTTGTGTGTGTGTGGGTGTATGGGAACGTGTGTGATTTGTAGCAAGATAACTCAAAAACTTATGGATTGATTTGGCTGAAAGGAAGAAGTGATAAAAGTTTGGAGGTGATCAGTCGGTCGTGTGTCTTTCGGGGGGGGGGTCTATGGAGTCTGTGCTCTCTGAGTGCTTTTCTAGTTTCTTGTTTGTTTCACAGAACGTGATTGAATCAGATGATGAGTGGACAAAGGCATTTCCTGTTCTGTAAAAGAGGTATTCTTGAAAGGTGACCCTTTGTGATCTGTCATCCAAAGAGTGATTTTACTGACATTTTTTGGAGCTTGGTGGGCTGTAAATGTGACGCCTGTTTGTCTCGCTCTTCAGTTTCATTTGATAACAGGCGTCGTTGTGCCTCTCCTCTCGGCTGAAGGGCACAGTGCTGACACTGCTCCCCTGGCAAATGACTGGCTGTTAACTGCCACGGCTTCTCCTCTAGAGTTTTCCTTATGAAGGATTGTTGACAGCTTCTTTCACTTGCTGTGATTCTCCTCCTCGCCAATTGCAGTGAGCGATGCTGATAGCAGCTAAAGCATATGGCAGCCGGCTATTTCTGGTCTGTGTTTAGAAGAACAGCCAATCAAGGCCACTGTCTCATCTAAATACATGCAGAGGGCCTTATTATCGCTGTTGTACATGAAAGAAACTAACAGATGGCTGTTTGACTCGCTTTGTCTCTGCAATCAGCACTTGGCCAACCTCAGACGCCTGCTGGGCTGCAAAAGCTGTGATTTTATATGTGCACATAGTTCATCCAACATTACAGAAACTCTGAGATATTACGGCTTGTCATGCTCACGCCTTTTTGTCAAAAATTACAGTTCTCTGTCAGCACATCTTCACAAGATGCGAATCTGATCCAGGTGTGTTAGCGTTAATGCGATGTAGACGTGTTAATGAATTCATGTCCGAAAGTCTGTTAATTCAGATTTTAACAAGTCTGTGGTAGCAGGTTTGTGTGCACTCCAAAATGTAAGCGGAGACTCAATGCTAACAAAGTAATACAAAAAAAATAATGAACAGCTTGATGAATATTATGTTTTCCATAGTATTGATAAATCAGGAGACCTATCTTGTACACAAATACATACACTGATGAGGACAATGTGGTTGGAAAATTAAATAGAAGAATATTATACTTATTTTTTTTTGTCTATTTAAAAAAAATATTCCAGTTATGTTGACAATACACAGTCTATACAAACAAATACATACCAATTCCCAAATGCAGGCTATTTATTAACTAATTAAATTAATAATGTTTCAAACACTCTGTCTCATCTTTGTTGGTTGTGATAGTTTCCTGTTGTTGGAACCAACAGTAATCATGATTGTGTTCAGGAGCTTGTCTTAATTGGCTTCCATGTCCGAAACATTTTGATGAAACCCAAATGACGTGGGGAAAAAAATTAAGGTGCAAGGAAATGAAATGAATTAAATGAAATGAATTAAATGAAATGGAAGTTCTACAGACCATCCATTTACATGTCTTTAGTGTGCTCACACATAGCTGATCCAAATTTGTTTTTGTTTTGTTTGTTTTATTTTTTTTTTTGGGGGGGGGGGGCGCAACCATTGTACAAATTAATCCTAAACTATGAATTCTAAAGAGTTGACAATGGGTAAAACATTCCAACATTCATCTTTTCTTTACATTGGACTACACCACAGGTATTAAAAACCCTGTGAATGTTTAAAACAGTGTGATGTGTTCCTGCTGAAAAACACTGATTAGTACATAAATAAAAATCCAGATCTACTGAATATATAACATTATGGATGCAGTAAGAATAGGAAATTCAACAGCTCTTAGTATACATATGGAGATACATGACTGGTTCAGGTACAGGACACATCTACCACCCATCTATGATGTTTTCACACTTTGTACCAACATCTGTATCTGAGTATGTTGAAGCACAAAGACAACATACCCCCGCATCCAGATCCCCCCCCCACAAGGGAAATAAAAAACGCCACATGAACTGCAACATCAGGAAAAAAAACTCTTGATTTGAAATATTTATTTAGTGATTTGAGCCTCATTTATGATAGACATGTGGGACTGAGGGTCAGAACATCCAACACCAGCTTTTTTCTGTGAAAAACTCACACCTCTTATTTGCTTGCAGCTACTTTCTCTCAATAAAGATCAATGCACGTTGTCACTGCTAACAGCTGTGCACCTGCACATAGCAGCCGCAAATACTGCCGAACAACTGATGAAAGTAGTTTTCTAAGGTGCACAGCTGTTAGCAGTGACAATGTGCATTGATCGCTATTGAGAGAAAGTAGCTTCAAGCAATTACGAGGTGTGAGTTTTTGTTCCATGAAGGTTTTGGTTACTCATTCAAACATAGTGTTTTGAGAAGAAACACATTTTAATTTGTTGACCCCATGAAACCTGCCAGGACTACTTTCCCTTTGACTAAAACCAGACCAAAACTGGACTCACAGGACACTGTCGGGGGTAAGTCACTGTGGGTGCACCAGAGTAAAGACAATGATTCTATGAAAATTCATGTGAAAAATAGTGGACTATCCCTTTAAATTCCTTGTAAGAGGAGAACTTCTTCAAGACTATGGCTACCCGATTTGCAGCTCAGAGATCTGTCTTGTTATTTGTAAATGTTAATAAAGTTTTTTTTATAAACATGCAAATTGGGTAAGGTCCACCACGTTTGTACAAGTGTAGTTCACATAGTTCAACAGCAATGATGGCCAAACATAATACACAAATCTGGTAGATGTGCAAATTGGGTGCCTGTGAAGAGAACAGTCGCTTGATTGATGACACAATGATTTGTCTTCTGACCTCCACATTTGGTGGATAGTGACATAATTCCTTCCACACTGCAAACCCTGTAACACTCACTTGTACTCAGGCACACTAACCCTAATGTAACATGTGCAGGGAAGATGTGAGCACATACATACAGCATGGATCTGGAATCCCAGTGTGACCCCCACCCCCCCCACCCCACCCCCCCATAGACTCACATCCTCTCGTTCATCTAATGGCCAGTGGTCGTTGCAGCATGCTGAGCCTCAGACCTTTCATACTGAAGTAAACAACCTAATAAAATACACTGAAAGATAAACACTTAACTGAAAATATTCCTGAGGAAATCTACCTAGAAACACAAGTTACCTTTAAGGAGAAATGTCAACAAGTATTTCAGTACTTTTAACTTAACCTGACCTCTGTACTCTACAGTGTTATTACATTTCTGATGGTTATAGTGACGTACTGGCAGCACTTCGACAAGATTAATGAAAATAGTGGTCTTGTTTAGTAAAGAAAAAACATCCATGACTCATTTCCTCTCCATGTGTCCAACTCAGGATATGAACTCTCGTCTTGAAGTCACCCATTGCCATCACCACATCAAGGCTTCCCACTGTTGTTAATAAAAGTTGTGTATGATTTATTTACTGTGGAAATCAAATTCTAAGTGACTACCAGAACAAACTCATGCAGCGCTTTCTCCATCACCTTTCCCCAACTGTAAAATGCATGGTGTACTTTTTATGAATTTGTAATTCAAAAGCAGGGCGGCATGGTGGTGCAGTGGTTAGCACTCGTGCCTCACAGCAAGAAGGACCCTGGTTCGGGTCCCGTACCAGACCTTTCTGTGTGGAGTTTGCATGTCCTCCGTGTGGGTTTTCGCAGGGCACTCCGGTTTCCTCCCACCATCCAAACACATGCACTGATAGGTTAATTGGTCAATCTAAAAGTTGGCCATAGGTGTGAATGTGAGAGTGATTGTTTGTCTATATATGTCAGCCCTGCGATGAACTGGCGTCTCATACAGGGTGTACCCCACCTTCACCCATTGTAGCTGGGATTAGGCCCCCAGTGACCCCCGCGACCCTAGTGAGGATAAAGCGGGTTCAGTTAATGAATGGATGAATTTAAAAGCATAAAAACCACAATAAACCACAATCGTTCAGGTTGTGGTTCTGCTTCAGTCCATGTTCAGTGCCAACTGTATGCTTCATAATGGAAGGACACTATGATTGTAACTTACAGATATTATCCTTTTAAACATCCTTACAGACTGAAATTACATCAGCAAATGGATGTCCGATGGTCACATCTACAGCCCGTCTGTCCATGGGAGTGGATTTCTCCTTCACTGTGGTTCTCCATGAGGTTTCTCTTTTTCACTCCTTTTTTTGTATTTTACTTTTTCATTCCCAAAGTGAAGGGTCTAAGAATGGAGGATGTCCACACTACAATAATACAAATCTTATCAGGTAATAATAATAATAATAGATTTGATTTCTATAGTACTTAGCACTTATAGATTATTTATTCACTCTCACATGCTCCCTCTGGTGGTTGTAAACTACATATGTCATATGTATCCACTGTTGTCCTGGGGCAGACTGACAGAAGCATGTCTGCGGCCCCTCTGACCACCACCGAACATTCATACACCAGTGTGAGGGACACTGGAAAAAAGGAGGGTGAAGTGTCTTGTCCAAGGACACAACAGACTGACTAGAACAGAGTGGGATTCAAACCGCCAACGGACGACCCACTCTACCACCTGAATGGCACTGTTGCACCAGCAGTCTGTCCTTCAAACTTGTATTCAGTATTTGTTGAAATGCATCTGCTGCACTATTTAGAAAAAATAAGTTTGCCAAAAAAAACCAACCCTAAAGGCTTTTAAAATAAATATAATAAAACAGACCAAAACTGTAATATGTGCCTGTACCAAGGTTTCAGTGTACATCCCTGTATGTAAAATCCTTGAAATGTGTTAAATGTAGAGAGGACTGAATAAATGTTTTGGAGTACGTTTTGTAAAATAGAAGCATTCAGTGAAAGTGACCATTGACCTGTTGGGTATAAAAAGTTTGTATTGGCCTTTGACCTTTGAATACAATATTCAGATATAGCCAAATGAACATTTGCACCAAAGTTCCCTCTAGTTATTCCTGAGATTTGGTATTCATGAGGACAAATGAAGCAAAAACCACAATGCTTTAAGGGATAAAAAGAAAGAAATTCAAGTGAACGGTGTGACACAATGAAAAATTGACAACAGCTCTGTTAAACCAGCTTTGTTTTACCTGTTCAAGTGCTGTTCTGTTGCCATTTAGATGAGCGATGAAGTGCATTCTGGTCTTCCAGACCTGTTTGGACTGCAGGTCTCGGGCATAGACCACAAGCACAGGTACTTCCTTCCCCACTGGGCTGATGTGCCGCAGGGTGTACACGGTGCCATCCTCCTTCACCCTGAAGTCAGATGTATCACCAACGTCAAACCACACCTTCCCTCCGCCGCAATCTGTGAAGCTCACTGTGGATGACACAGAGATGGAGACGAATGTCAGACAGAGTGGAAAAAGCCATCAATCACCTGCATGATGTGCTGTGTGTGTGCTGTATTGTTATAAGGTTAGATGTCTAAATGCACCCAGAGGCCAGTTTAACTCAGTGGGCTCTAGCTCCGCTGAACCCTGAGGTGGTCTATGTTTACAGGACTGTATTTTATTTCCAAGTGTTTGAAGACGACATGATCAAAATCAATTTTAGATGGAAATCCCCATGTGTCCCACAAAGGACAACTTTATTTAACTCTGTAGTTATGGATTTTGCAACAGAGTGTTTTAAATAGGGCTGTTTCTCCAGGTTGAAGAGGCTGCTGTATCTATTCATCAATGTGGTATTTTGACCAAAGCATGTCATAGATATGTCACTGAGACACCAGCAAACTGTGTTTTAATAGTTCAATAGTGAACTGCTCATAAATGTGAATGTGAGAGTGAGTGGTTGTGAAGGTGAACCCCACCTTCAGCTATATCTGGGGTAGACTACAGCCTCTTGAGGTTCAAGTAGTTTAAAAATGGACAAATGTTTGGAAAAATAACATACAATCACCAAGTGGTGCCAGACACAACAAACCCCACCCCTTACACTTATTGCATGTGATTTTGCCATTGCATACATAGCTCAGGGGTGCTCAATCCTGGTCCTCGAGGGCCACTATCCTGCATCCCTCATCTCATACACCTGATTCAAATGATCAGCCTGTCATCAAACTCTGCAGAAGACTGATAATGATAGATGTGTTAAAAGAGGGAAACGTCTAAAACATGCAGGACACCGGCCCTCGAGGACCAGGATTGAGCACCCTTGGCAGAGCTAGCTGTTTTAGCCCTGGTACCCACCAAACAGGCCGACTGAGTTGCAATAAAATCAACAATTCAGATGTCCCAAAGACAACATGTAGTCCTTTGATTTCCTCAGAGAATAGAAACTCCACTATGTACATATAAAGCACCTCCAATAAAACAGTACTTATTTGCTTTGGCTTGTTTATGGGTTATCAGCTTTAACATCCAGTACTTCCACCATTGGAAGGCTATTTAAGGGTTAGAGTTAGGGTTACAATAGGATAATATGATCAACACAGGAACCAGGACATGTTCCTGTTTATACGAAACCACTAGTGCTATTATTACAGAGAGGAACTTACTTAAACAGGGTGCACGTTGAAATGGGAATAAGCAAATTAATAAAATAAATAAATGGGGATAAATTATACAAGAAAATATTGTCACAAAAAAATGTTCAACCAGTCTTAATGCCTGAGCCTGAAATTGATATCCCAAACTGTCAACAGTTGGGGAAGTCCAGATCAGATCTATAACTAAAACTACCAACAAATGAAAGTGCCATCTACTCAGACTCCATCACTCACTGAATAAAGTGTAATGTTTTTAATGTTTAAAGTGTAATTTTTATTAACACTACACATATTAGTATTATGGTATTATCAATGTATAAAATTAAAAGAGTCAGTCATTTTGGCAACTAGTCCTATAATATACCCATAGTTTACTGTGTCACCTGATAGTTTCCATTAATGCTCTGTTAGCTTAGCTCTGTTTTTAGGTAGAAAACCACAACAAATGCCATAGTTTAGTCTGAACGACCAGTCTGATCAACAAGTGGCAAAGTTAGCAAAGATAACAACATATCATTCCTTCATTAGCCTCATAAACACATGAAAAACACTGATTTAAACATCAAACTCTTCTTTTCATTTAGAGCCAATGTAATTACAGCTTTTATCTCTGTCTCTTTGATTCGGGGCGGCACAGTGGTGCAGTGGGTAGCACTCGTACCTCACAGACAGAAGGTTCCTGGTTCTATTCCCACACCAGACCTTTCTGTGTGGGGTTTGCATGTTCTCCCCATGTCTGCGTGGGTTTTCTCGAGGTACTCCAGTTTCCTCCCATCATCCAAACACATGCACTGATAGGTTAATTGGTTAATTAAATTGTCCACAGGTGTGAATGTGAAAGTGATTGTTTGTCTATATATGTTCAGCCCTGAGATGAACTGGAGACTTATACAGGGTGTACCCCACCTTCACCCATTGTAGCTGGATAAGGCCCCCAGTGACCCCCATGACCCTAGTGAGGCAAATAGTTCTTAGTGATTTTCATCATATTTTGGCCAATAGTGGGGTAAATATATTTAGTTCACCTCTGATATCCAACACACTGGAGTCTTTCAGAACTCTTTATTCCTCATGCAGATATACAAGTTCCAAGACTATAAAGAAAATGCAACATTGGAAATTCGTAGAAGTTTGTCATTTTGTGGGGAATTCCCAACCATGATAACTACATAAGTGTCTTTTTTTCACATGGTCAAATGATCATAGTTTCTGTCTTGTTTGGTCAGGCTAAATTTAAGTTATGACCATTTGAATTATGTTTAATGAGTGTTATTGAGTGATTATATTCATGGCAGAGATGTGAAGGGTTACCTCAGGACATCATGTTTACCCCACTAATGATGCTAATGAAACTCTAATGACAAAATCACCAATCTGTGTTTGCATTGCCAAAACCTCTGTCTTCTAACAGTATGTAACACTTCCAGAACACGTTCTCTAACAACATCGTTTCTGTTTCATTTACGCACACATCATAGAACAGACATGTGAGGATGTCAACCAGTGTAGAAAAAAAGTTTTTTTTTTCCTTTGAAAGCTGCTTAAGGGTAAATTTTAAGGGATCACTGAGGTTTTAAGAGGCTAAAAGAGAAAAAAGGGACAGAATGAAGGAAAAAGTCATGTAAGACCTGCCTTGCTTTTAGATAGGCATTAGGGAAAAGATCGATGGACCTGGCCAAAGAGAGTTTAGCCTGTCTGTAAATCCCAAAGCTGAAGACGGGATTTGCAGAAGTAAAACCACTAACGGGCAGAAATGTGAGCAGCTTTCAGCAGGAGCAACAGGGTTGTTCTGTTCCCTGCAATTTTGTCTTCATTTGTTGGCCAAGGATAGCCTACCTTAGTGGGGAAATGGTTTTCGTAATGGCTAGAAGAGTGGGTGGGGTGGACACATGGCTGTGACTGTATTTCACTAGAAATCAACACAAGTTTGTATGCCGTGTGATTTGAGCAGACACAGCACCGTCATGCAGAACAAAGCTGTCAACGGCAAATGTCAGCTCATCACAGTCGGAACATTAACAAGTCAGAGCATCTTCAATGGCGTCCTCCCTCCTTAACTGAGGAGCAGAGAGGGCCTGCAGCCTGACTCATGTCCTGATATACTCTGTAAAATGTGATGGAGAATCAATTCACCAAAGAAAAATTACGACACAAGGTAAGATTCACACAGGACAAAAGGATGAGAGAAAACATCATACAAACTATGGAAGACTTCTTTTTAAGTGTTGGTGTTTGTACGTCATGCTATTACAAAAGAATTTCCCAAGTTTGAGTTCAGGAATAGCCTAGCAGTGCTATCCCTATTCATTACATGTATAGGTCTAGGAACATTTCATAGTCAGGGGAGGCGGGGCTAAAAGGTCTTTCAAATCCCTCTTTATGTAATAGGACGGTACTACAACCAAACAGTGTAATCTTTAGGATGACGTAGTTAGACATTAAACATTATTTTAGTCCATCATGTCTTCTCTTTTCCCTTTAACATCCTATTATTACCACATTTTCCAGAACAAGGCCACAGAAACAGCATATGATCAGGAAACAGGAAATGATGTATAAACAAACAAATAAAACATAACTTTCTTTATTCTTTATTTCAGGTCGAAACCCATAAAAAACAAACATAAAAACAAAAACAAAAGAAAAAAAACAATACATATAATAATACAGACATATATGAATACAGGAAGACAGACAAGAAATAAAAACAAACAGCCTAGCTGCATAGCAAATCGTAGCTGCGTCGGAAGAAAGAATTCCTGTAAAAAGCATCCGATCCTGGTAGGCGTACGATGATTGAGTTATTGGAGAAAGACAATCTATTTAGAAAGGAAAAACATATCCTCCTTCGCTTAGTTTCAAACGTGTCAGTGTAGTGGAAGACAAACATTTCACTAGCACTGCATCGCCGTGGTAAGTTCGTGATCATTCGAAAACAATTATTATAAGCAATACGGCATCTGGAGAGAACACCAGAGCTAACAGAGTTCCAAAGTTGAGCACCATATAGTTGGGCGCAATAGGTCTTAAACAGGTGTCTCTTAACTGGTGGAGAGCAACAGAAAAATTTGCGATTTATACGGTTCGCACGGCCATAGAGACTCTTAAGCAGAGCGTGAACACAATCATCATCACTCAGTGCGGTATTTAGATGTATCCCGAGGTAGACACAGGAATTCACATAATTCAAATTGGCACCACCCACTGTATGATTTTATTTGCTTCACACTGTTACTTCAACATGTTATGTGTTTGTTTTTTTTTGTCTTGAACATTTTGCATGTTTCTTCCCCTTTTTTATTTTAATGGACTGGATATAAAGGAACTTTTTAAAGTGTTCAATAAAATGAGTCTCTTTAGTCTGTAAGATATTACAAGTTAGAATGTATCTCTTCTTTATAAATGCAGATCATGCCTGTTTTCACTTTTTCAGTTTTCTCCTGAAATATTAAATAGTTTTCAGCCCCCAGGCTTCCTGTGATGATGAATCAAATCAAACAAGCTGAAAAGGCAAAATCATTTTCCGGTTGAGCCGTTCAACATATGCATGTCCTGACAGGGTGGAAATCATTTTGTTTTAAGGTGTCACAAGCCAAAAAAGTTCTTGGGAGAATCACTGACATTGCAGGGCCGGATTTCCTATTCATCAAAACAAAGTGCAGTAGACCTTGTGTAATAACAGACTGGAGTTAATATCACAGAAGTACTTTTTTTTTTTTTTTAGTAACATAGAGGTGTGTGGTCGTGAGGACAGTTGTCATTTGAAAGTAAAGATTTTCAGACCAAAATATTCATGTTTGTAGGCTTTAATGCATATTTAAACATTTCTAAATAAATAAATAAAAACCAAGCCTGTCACTATTTTTCCCAATTGATCCTCAGCTTTTCAAACATATCCAGCCTAATGGTAAAATATATATATATAATGGAAACTTCATTTCCCATCATCTATCTATAGTTCAGCAAATATCCATCTGTGGTGTGTCCTGTTTGTCTGTGGAATGTCTAGCACCTGCACAACTCCACCAAATGACCCCGAAATGTGGAGGGTGACTTTCCAGTACTGTGGTGGATTACAGTGCAAACAGTGCAACATACAAACCAAACATATTAAACTAATTTCATTGCTCTTTCTAACTTTGCTGCTCTGAGGATTGCCAAGTCCTACCCCCTGATTTGGCTACAGCTGTGCTGGGCTTTTACCTCCCCACCCCATGTGATTTTTTTACTCTCACTCACACACAGAAAGCAAGCAAGGGAGTTGGATGAAAGTCACTATAGTTATGGAACAGGGGGCATTAAAATTTCGGTACCACACATGCAGCTGTTGTTTAATTAAACCCTCTGTCCACTGTTAAACAGAAGCATGCACAAGCAATGGTGCAAACAACATGTCAAAGGTGAAAGGTGAAATGTGTGGTTACAGTTCACAGGAAGTTTCAGGTGCTTCCATATGCTACAGATGTTAAATACATTTACATGTAAAGGCTGTAATATAACTGATTTAATGAAGCACTTGGTGACCCACAGTGTTAACTAAAGCCTCTGTGAAGAGCTAAGTAGCCTAGCACTGTGCTAATAGCACTAGCCTAGCACTGTGTTAATAGCACACTTGGATATGAGAGACGTAAGAGATAAATGTTTAGAGCAGCTCCTGTGCAGATACTGGACTATATGAATTCCTCAACTGGTGACCTGAGATGTGGTGTTAGCTTAATAATAATAGGTTAAAAATAATAATAATGATAATAATAGTTTAATTTGTACGGTCTCTCCACTAGTAGAAATAAATTTCCCTTAAACCACTCCTACTAATAAATCATTATATTAAGCTAATCTTTTTTTTTTCAATTTATGAAATGGATAGTGTGTTATTAATAACCCTGATTAACTGCAGGTTTGAGTTTATGTTTTGGAGAAGTGACTATATTTGGACAAGAGGGAAGAGTTAGGGGGTGAAACCATACTGCTAATTAACAGTGATGTTCACTATTATCCACTATTAAGTCAAATATGACACTATTCAGACTTTAATAGGTATCATGTAAAAAGTATAAGAAGAACATGAAAAAGAACAGCACTAATTTGATATTAGGCTAAACATTCTGTCATTTAGTCTGCTAATTAGTGCAGCGAGCAGTGTTAGCATGTTTTTACATGACACAGAGTTGACATTACTCTTATCAAAATGTGTTGTTACCAGTTATACAATAGCTGATATTACTCCTCTAATAGAGTGGTTCCCAACCCCAGTCCTCAAGGAAAACTATCCTGCATGTTTCCATCTTTGAACACACCTAACAGTTATTATCACGTTTCTGCAGAGCTTGATGATAAGCCTGATCATTTGAATCAGGTGTGTGTGGAGAGGGATACATCTAAAACATCCAGGATAGTGTTCCTTGAGGACCAGGGTAGGAACCAAGTTTTTTTTTTCACTAGTGGCAGTGGAAATCCTTGCCTCTTTCTTTTTCCTTTTACACCCCAGATCTTTATTGTTAAACACCTGTTGATATCAAATACTTTTTAATTGTAACATTTTTCTCCTCATCACCACAAATGTGTTTTTTTTTCTTTGGAGTAGTCATCTTTACCAGAGAGGATCTTTGTCTTTACTACAGCTGAGTGCAAAAAAGGGGCAGTGTGTTGCAATAAGCAGTAGAATAAACAGATTAAATTCCTTTTCTGGAGGCAAAGTATACAGCTCCAAAACATCCACATAAAACCAGAATAATATCAGCATCTCCCATATGTGTTAATCTGAAAATACCGTATTCAGAAAAATATGTATATATTCTGTTTGTGCATTTTTGTCTGTATATCTGTATTAGCATGCTTTCTGACATGATGCAAATATCTATATACCATTGGCTTCTTTATGTCTCTCTAGAATTCTGATGAGGAGCAGTTGTGCTGAAAACATCACAGCTGAAATAATAATAATTAAAAAAAAAAACTAGCCTGCTATTTACTTCTACTGTTGCTTCATGATTATCTGAAACTGTAATATCATTCTTCAGGCACTGAAGCATGAAACATTAGACATTATTATTATTATTATAAACTTGACTGTACACCTGTTTTTCAGCTGTAACATGTGGATCTGTGGACAGTAGAGCCACCTGTGGTCACTGTGGGAACTGCAGGTTTGGCACCTATACACAAGCTTCACCTTTCAGTTCCAGAGGTTGCAGTTTGATTCTAACCCACACCCTGTCTGCATATCAAACAACCCACTAACACTATGTTCTTGATAAAGGACAACTGCCTCCCTCTACCCCCCCCCCCCCCCACACACACACACACACACACACACACTATCCAACATTTGTTTCTCATCTGTGCTTTAACATCCACCAGCTCACTGTAACTGCTCATACATTATCCATGATCATATACAAAAACACTTACCCTGCTACATGATGTTGAAGCAGTCTGATTTAACACCCTCCACACAGACACACACGCACATTGGGGGGGGAACTGGGGCAGAACTAAGCATAGGGCTTTCAGATGTTGCTGGGCGGCAGTGGCCAGTTCATAATTCAACATCTCTCAGTTCACCAGTCAGAACAGCACACACTGAGATAAACACAAAACAACAACAGCCACAGAACACATGTGTAACATTTATCCTTTCTTACAAAAGCGTTCATCATTATGCCAATACTGATATTTATTTTAAAAGAAATACAAGCATGTATCTCACAGTGATAGAATGTGTATTAAGCTGTGTTCAAACTGCAGGAAAATGTGGCTTCACATTTTTTGATCGAATGTGACCTGTTTTCAATCTGTTTGAATTTTTTTTTTCAAATCTGACACTTTCATGTATAGTCCTAAACCTGATACCTGTACATTTTCATTCGCTTCCATTTTATCTTGTTTCAGCATGCCATACCAGGGGAAAAAAAAAAAAAAAAAAAAAAAAATATATATATATATATATATATATATATATATATATATATATATATATATATATATATATATATATATATATATATATAATTTTATTTTTTGTTTTTTGCTCAAAATGAAAATTAGGTAAAACCGTTTTTGAAATGGCAGCCAAATTATGGATTGTTTTTGGTTATTCAGACTGAAGAAACATTACAACTTTATATATTTGTAGATGCTACGAGTACTACTTTGGCAAATACTTTGACCTAAATTCAACATTCTGTATATTACTACATTGAAACAAAACATAGAATGCAATGCAACTTCAGCCTAAATGACCAGGTTGCATTTATTCCTCCTTTAAATTATTGAAATGCAACAAACGTCACAATTCTGCATCCTAGGAGGGGCAGCAGGAAAAACAGCAACAACACACTGAGATGAGATGGCTCTATATTTACTTCCATAAACACAGACCATGCCTGTGTGGTCATGCATTACATCAAGAACACTTTTATGCATGTGGGTCACTTCAGGGTTACATTCAGTTCATACTTAAAACCCGCTGAAGTCACATTTAATGTGTAATATTTTCTTTTAGATTTCTCTGATTTATTTATATTGTGTGTTAATGCAGTATCTATTTGGATTTTAGTTTGTAAAAGGGGGTGGGAGTTTATACGTTTCACTTCTTCCCACTCCTTTTTGAGTACAAGAAAAAAATGTTGACCATTTTCAATTGTTTTGATGATTATTGTATGTTTGAAATAAAATTGAACTGAACTGATTTGAACATTAAATAAATGGAAAATAAAAAGGAATGAAAAGTAGTAGACACTAAAAATATAATATGGAGCCAAAATGAGTCTCTGTGAACAAAATAAATACAGAATTATTAATCACAGAACAAAGAAAACCTTCACAGCCCCATCTTGTCCTCATACATATATGGTTTATATTTAGTTTTAAACTGATGTAGACTATAACACTGTTTAAGCTCCTCCCCCAAACTGTTCTACAGTTTTACCCACAAAACAAAATGCTAAATTATTTCTTATACGTACGTATTCTGTTTATCTTCCCTCTCAGTTGATACTCCCCATCACCATCCCTAAATAGTATTTATATGTTTTGTGGTAAACGATTGTTTCTAGCTTTGTACATAACTTGTGCTGTCTGGAATTTTATTATATCTGTGAATTTGAGTAGTTTTGACTGTAGTTAGAGTGACTGAGTATGATGTTGATAGCTAAAAAAAAAGACCTTTCACCAAAAAATCTAAATTGTACAGTAAGACCTGCTGTCTGAATGTACTGTAGTGCTATTTGCCTTTTGAGTACAGTGATGTGAATGGAGGACAGATACACAAAAACAAATGCACCATATGATGTAAGCCTTACCATTATGGGTGTGTGATTTTGATCCAGTTCCAAGGTATAATATGGTAATAATAATATAATACAGACACCGACACCAGCGCAAGTCATGAAAACATCTTGTATTATACAGGACATATGCATGTGTCATGTACAGTGTAACTGCATAATTAACATGCCACTTCCAAACCCATTGTGTTCCTCCCGAACAACTTGTCAAACATGAATCTAATCTGACATAAACACAGGAAGCATACAATATGTACATCCACTTAACCATAGTATATATTTTTTTAATAATTTCAACACTTTGCTGTTCTAAATTAATCATAAAAAGTGTTACTGTATGAAAATATGATACTTATTTTTGTGGAGAAACAAACCTGAGTCCTGTACATGGAAATTAGAGTACATACTGTTTTCAGGGATTTAGTTAAATAAGATTATTGTTAGTCTGGGAATGGACTAATATCACCAAAATAGACTTCATTGCAAATGTCATATTCATTCATTCATATTATTCATATTCATATTCATATTCATATTCATATTCATATTCATATTCATATTCATATTCATATTATTATTATTATTATTATTATTATTATTATTATTATTATTATTATTATTATTATTATACTACGTATACTCATAGTAGGAAATGTATATATTGTGAATATTGTGTGGATAAACAGTATTTTCTGTTTGCAGTGTAAAAGACATGACATCAATTGTCGTAACCAAATAAATAAATTCCCTTTCTACAAAATGAAGCAGTAATGGTATATACGGGGGGTTTTTTTTATATAAGGGGGGTTGTTTTTTTCCCCAAGAACCCTTTCCAATTATGAATATGCCACACAAGAGCAGCTTGATCAATGCACCAGTAGGATCTGATCAATATCACTGCTGGAAAAAAAACCCAGCTCACAACAGGTCCTTTCTAAAAAAAAAAAAAAAAAAAAACAGATTCTAAAACATTTGCAGGTGGTGTTTTCACTTATTTAGGAGTTAAGGCTTAGACTTTCTGAGCAATTATTCACCTTCCTTAACCATAACTAAAACTGCTCTACAGCTCAACCCTGAGATATAATGAATTATGTTGTGTAAACCTGAAACGTAGCCTCATAAGCATACAGAGAACTCGCTCTATAAACAAATTCAGGACCCTAAAACAATGGAAATGCATGTCCACCCACACTGCAGGCTTTACATCAAGATAAGGAGGATGGAAGAACAAAGACAAGCCCAGAAAAGATAAAAATGTATGTTTAAAACTGAGAATTGATTAGGCTGAGGCTACAAATCATCACAGATAAGAGCTCTGTTTTCCTCAAACCGTTATTCATGTTGGGTTGGAGCCCTCAGAAATCACATTTAGACCACAATCAGACACTAAAACTCCACTGAGGCCAGAAGAGTCATTACTTTGAAGGCAAGAAGAGAACAAAGAGGCAGAACATTAGACCAGACATATTTTCTGGTGCCTCATTTTATAGAATCTCTGCTAAATCATTAGTCCGAGCTTTCAGAGAGCTGATTAATACACGTAATTAACTCAAATTTGACCCTAGTAATTTAAGTTAAATCATTATTATGAGAAATACCCCAAAAACATTAGAATAGTTACTTTACAGACTCATACAGGGTGTAAACCGCCTTCATCCATTGTAGCTGGATTATGCCCCAGTGACCCCAGTGACGCTAGTGAGGATAAAGTGGGTTCAGATGACGAGACGAGTTACTTTACAGAATTATGATAGACCTATACAGTTAGACCTATAGCAGATGTCTTTGGCTGTAGCTTATAGATTTGAGTCAGTGATGCGCAGGTCAATGTATAAATGACCTGCAATCGACTGTTTTTTTTTCTAACTCAAACCGCAAGAAATATATTTGAAAAGAACGGACCCGACCCACTTGCCCAGAAGCATATAATTGTAAAATTAAAGTAGGTTACTTAGCAACAGGCAAAAAAGTAGGGTGTCACATTTCATGTTCAGAAACTGTACTGCATCAAGGATACATTTATTATCTACCACATCTAGAACTCACGGTTTCTTACAGGTCAAAGTGTTAATAACATATAGTACAAAGTTGCATTTAAACTCATACTGGGTGTACCCTGCCTTCGCCCATTGTAGCTGGATTGGAGATTGCATTGAACCAAAACAATCAACAAAAGAAGAGGTGGTCTAAGTTATGAGAGCTTTTCAGACTTTAATGGCAAAAATATTTTAGAAACTGTGGTAGTCTGATCCAAATACAGGATGTTATGACAAGGAAATTGTAGATAAGGTTCTCATTTTAACACACCACCTATGGAGATTAACATACCCTATCTGTAAAAAAGATCAGGCAAGCATATGTGAGAAGTCAAAACAATTTAAGGAAGCCACTTATGTAACAACTGATCTTTCATGTTATTGACCTCCAATGCTTAAAAACTATCACACTTCAAAATTGTTCAGACAGCAGCAAGCAGACACTGGAAGTGGAGATATTTTTAATATGTAACAATATACCTGTGTTAACCTTGATTCAGTTATTCCTGTGTTTTCAACCACACTGTGTCCAGAGTGCTTGAAACCTTTTGTGACAGTTACAGCAGGTTATAGTCAGCCATAAGACAAAAATAAAATGAGCTTAAAATGAGTCACTGTGATAGGTTATAACTTTAAATACCTTATATAGAACTGCAGTGATTCAGTTCATAATGAGATTGGATATGTCTATGCTCGACACACACAGTGTTACACATGTCACCTTTGACCTCCAGAGATCTCAAAAACGTTTTGGTCGTAAGTGATAATACCAATTATGAAAATTGTAGAAATCTTTATTCCACATCGTTTGGTACCAATCTGAAATTTCTGTGACCCTCCATTCTTGAGTTATAGCCGATAATGTGATTTTGACTTTTTTGCTAAATGCGACCTTGACCTTTGACCTTTACTAAAATGGATCATTGCATCTGATGCACATTAGCTATATGTATATACCCATGTAATTTCATGGTGATATCTCAAGTATTCATTGAGTTATAGCATGATATGACTCTGTGGACACACACACACACACACACACACTGATTACAATAATCTCTTCCAACTAATGTTGGGTGAGATTAATTAGTTGGTAGACATTTAAGCAGGTGACTTGAATAAATAAGTATTTCTCAGCATAAAACAGATCCAACAGGAATAGAACACATGAGAGTTTCATATTGAACCTTCAACCTTTACCAACATGTGAACCACAGATGGATGCTGTCCTTTGTTTATGCAGAGAAAGTCCAGCAAGCAGCAAGTCAATATTATATCTACTATAGGACAGTGTGAGGGACAGCTTGATGTGATTAAATTGGGGTGGACACAGACCTGAGGGGATTTAGAAAATCAAATCTGATGAAGTATGTTGACTGCTTATCAGGAAAAAACATGCACTAGGCAAAAGACACATTTCTGGATACTTGACATATTCACATGGAGAAAAACAGCAGTGTGCTAATACACGCTAGGTGTGTTTCTGATCCAGTGATTCAATGAAATGCACTTTTAATTGGTTATCTTTATGTGAATGTATTGTAGTCCAAGTTAATGTTTGGCTAAAGATTAACCCTTTATAGGACACTCATTGAAATACTCTGAAATTCAACATTTCAACCTTAGTGTTTTAAGACTCTATTACTTTTGTGATTTTTAAAATTTTTTATTTTACAGTGAAAATCAAGCAAATCAAGGCCAATCAACCATATTTGGTTCCTTGCCCAGCTAAAATCTGCATGTGAAATGAAAAGAACATCACTTTTAGAACATTAAAACAACATCGTGTTGATCCAGAAGTCTGTTAACATACACATTATCCAAAAGTTTTGAAGCTCTCTCACTGTGACATCTTTTTCTTAAAAACCTGATGTGTACAATTTGATACATGCAACACATGCATAAGTCACCTTTCCAGTGATACTGTAAGACTGTCATTAATGAGGAAGGAGGCTAATCTAGCCGCACTAGACTCCTAGGGGCAGCACATGTAATATTCTACAGTATTAGTGTAATTACACTCAATGTAACTTTTGGATCGATTTCCCTGAAAATGGGCGACGAATCACAGTGAAATATAAAGTCAGAGGGCGGGCGTAACAAAGTGACGCTGCAATGATTTGGAGAGAAACAACTGGGAGCAACCATAGAAGAAGAACAACAACGGGTGGTAATTTCCTTTTATAAAAGGTGAGTGAAGAATGTGAGAAAACATCAACAATCTTTAAATTCTTTTTACAGAAGCAACAGCAGTTGTTAAGCTCCACCATTTTGTTTCGTCATTCCTAACTTTTTCCGGATTCCTCCATGAACTTTCCGGTGTCTACCTACATCATCCTAAAGATTGGTTGCAATACCGTCCTATTGCATACAGAGGATTTGAAAGACAACCTTTTAGCCCCACCTCCCCTAACTATGAAGCGTTACTAGACCTATACATGTAATGAATAGGGATAGCGCAGCTAGGCTAGAAGGAGGCAGAACTTTGCCAATTTTGAAAATTAATTTCTAATTCGTTAGAGATGTTTGTGGTATACCACGTTTTTGTTTGTTCAAAAATAATATCGGGTCATTGAGACGTAATGCATTAAATATGATACACAATTGAAACGCATACACTGAAATATGTTATGTCTATATTTGAAAAAAAATTGGGGGTTGTTCAGGAGGACCAATAAAGCATTTGGTTTCAAAGAACTAGAACAGTTCAGGCTTTACAGGGTCAACATTTCTAACATTACTACCATTAATTTATGGTAGCTAACACAGCAGGTCCACTCACTATTCCTGCAGAAGTGGACCTTATAGAACCTACTGTATAGACCACATTAGACCTGAGACTGCTGTCATTTTCTTGTAATGTGTGTGGAAATGACCAACATTAGTCACTTGCCTGATAAAGGGTTAAGAAAGTACAATATGACAAACACAGGACAATATACACCAGTGTTGCATGGTGTGGAGGTCTGGCTGCAGCATGGATATGGCTCAACACACATGGAGATGAAGGGATGCACGTATTTACATAAATAAACACACACACAAATGAGGGCGCACACACACATACACATTCTCAAGCAAAGATTAGAAGACAACAAAGAGAACCAAACAGGATTAAAGCCTCACTACTGGATCTTCCAAAACAATTTTCTCTGTGCTAAATACTCACAAACACTGCTGAACTTTGAAGCATTCTTAATATATGTGTGTTTGTGTGTCGTCGTGACAGCTGGGTGTTGCTAGATAAACTCTGTCTAGGAGCAAAGCCAAAGGCCAACTTCCTTCTTCTGACTTTCCTCCTCATCCAACCCTCATATACACACGCACACACAGTATAGAGAATATAATATTTCCTGAATTTACAATTAAATTAACTGGCTCTTGCAGGTCGTGTCATTAATAACAATGACTTATCTGAAGCATTAGAGGCTGACAGTTCCTGGTGCATGTTGTTTCTCTCTCAGCAAAGATAAGCATACCCTTCTGAAGGGATAGAAGCTGTCAAAACACACTGCACAGCTAGATGGACATGAGAAAAATCTAAAATATGAGTTGTCCTGCTACATGTCGCTGTGCTTTCATAATGCATTGGCTAGATTGTTGGGTGGAAACATGCGTATTTGCATTGTACAAGTTTTCATGCCTTTGGACAACTTCAGGTGTTGGTGATGTGAGGGTTAAAATAGACTAGGCCTTCAGGAAGATTTCCTAAACTGTAATTGCAAGTTATGTTTGAAATGAACACTCTTTATGAGTAGGAAACAGGTGATTATTGTGGGGTAGAAAAAAGCATTGGGGGAAAAATACACTTACTGTAGATGTATTTTAGGGGTAGTCAGTCATAAATCAATAACTCATAAGGGCTGTAATGGTAGAGAAACTTTGCTACCTTTTCAGTCCAGTGAAGGAGACTAATGTGTCTGTGTGTATGTGTGTGTGTGTGTGTGTGTGTGTGTGTGTGTGTGTGTGTGTGTGTGGGAGAGGGGGTGCTTCATAACTACCAAAAACCAAAAGTGAAACCTAACAGGATTCCAACATTCAACCCAGTTTTTGTGTCGTCGTCTCCGCCCCCCTGTTGGTTCTCCAGCCTCAGAATAAAGTTTTTTGCTGAAAGTCTATATTTGAAACCCTGCCCATTGGCTCTGACTGCAGATCGTTTGTGTTTTTCACATAAGCTACATGTTTACATTGGTGCACGAATTGTATCGAAGACCAAACATGCACCGTTACACCCCTGTATAGGGTGGCCGACAGGGGCAAATGCTCCAAACACAAGAAAGATATAGAACCAAAAACCAAGCAGAAGAAAAAATTTACAACCCCCCCCCCCCCCCAAAAAAAAAAATGCCAAAGAGAAATGCTGTAAATAGCAAAACACACAAACTCCCAAAACAACTGCAAGAGAGAAACACAACAAATTCACTCAACAACAAAATGGAAGTTCACCAAAATAAAACAGAAGAAGAAGAGTTAAAGAGTTAAAGTTAATTAATTTAAGAGATTAGCTTGAAAAGGTGTAGAGCAGCATAGGCTATGTTGCTAGTTTTAGCGACGTACCTCTGCTGCTCTTCTATGACATCGTAGCAGATGTCATAGAAGAGCTACGAATTAACCTTAAATTAATGAACGTCAACTTCATCTTCATCCACCGTCTTCTCCTTCTTCCATTTTATTTTAGTGAACTTCCATTTTGTTGTGGTGTGAATGTGCAGTGTTTCTCTCTCACAGCTGTTTTGGGAGTTTGTGTGTTTTAGTATTTGCAGCATTTTCCTTTGGCATTTGTTTTGGGGGTTTGTACATTTTTGCTTCTGCTTCATTTCTGTTTCTGCAGCATTGCATTTTCGTTTTATGTGTTTGTGTTTTTGGTTGTGCATCCTTCTTGTGTTTCCAACGTTTTGTCGATGCGGTGAATTTGCCCCCGTCACCCACCGTACCTACCTTACAATCACAATACCTTGACCATGACACTTACACTACCTCTGTACATACCCATGTATTCTGTAGTACTGGAGACACCACAAAGCAAGTATCTCTCGTACTTTCATCTGTATGTCTTCATTTCATAAATTGTTTTTTCCTTTTTGTTGTCTTTCCTTCATCCACTGGGTCACTGGTGACCCATTTAAAGGGTTGGATTACGTTGACATTTGAGTCACGTTCCTACTCATGTAGTTTATGTTCTGTGTTAAACAAACTAGACGATCATATTCAAATAAAATCCAGTCGACACAGTTTGGTCTTATTGAGCCTTAATTCTAACTCTTGAATAGGGTAAGATAAATAGGTTTTGATGGTGAAAATCCACCACACAGCACCTCTAAAATGCATTTATTCCAATAAAAATGACCTAAAAGATGAACTATGTGATGTTCTCCGCCCTGAATTTAAAACCTCTCAGTCAAAAACAATACTCCCTCACTGGTGGAATGCAAATTACTTCTTAGCACCACCCTGCCCCAGTGTCCCCTAGCAACTACCCCTGGCTCAGAAAAGCCAGTGCTTCCCAGTGGCTTGGGTGGGCGGGGCAGAATCCCTTTAGTCCGGCCCTCCTGAGAGAGATAACTCAGGAAGGCATGTAGAATCAATCAGTCACAGCTCTGAAAGGCCAATATGTCGCTAATAAACACAAATAGGCCGAGTGAATGCTGAGTTGGTAGTCAGACAAAAAGAGTCAGAGCCTGGCTGTTCTATACCTGCATTACACACTCTGTCAGGGTATTACCATGTGAAGAGAGCAGGACGCTGATAGATGAATCACAGGCAATAAGAGCAAGCTGACTCTGAGAGGCCACGGCTCGACTGCTATCATCACCTGCTGTTCACAGGTCCATCCATTTACTGACCCACCAGGCTTTCCTGCTGAACAGCTGGCAGCCTTAATGCATTTGGATATGTGTTGAAGGGAAAAAAATCTATCTTTAAACACTATTCACATATGGCAGCAGTCCAGCAGAAAAGGAGCTTTGCACACAAACTGGGCTGTTTTCTACTGGTGGCGTTCATACATTTTTAATATTTATACAAGCAGGAAAAATGACTGGAGGAATAACTTAAATTAATAAAACAATGGAAACAGGTTTTGCTTTCTAACAGAAAGATTGAAATATTTATATTAGATATTGAAAGAAATCGGTCAGGTTTCCACTGATACTAAGTGAGAAATGTGTCATGACATTTGGGTGTGTGTGTGTGTGTGTGTGTGTGTGTGTGTGTATCTAAAATGTCAATTTTCTGCTTTCTTTTATAGTTGATATGCAATTTCTATTCCTTAGAGTTCAAGTTTTGCAATTTGCATTGAAGTGTTTTTGAAGAGTCTGTTCTGAGCTTGTCAGCTGTTGACTTGTGTTACAATCTGGACTTTTATTATCATGTCTTGAGTTTTTTGTTTTTGTCTTCCTGGTTTTTGTCATCATTAGTGTTTGGACTTTTATTTTGTTATGTTGGCTCATGTTCACCTTGTTTACGTCCTGTCACTGGTGTTGTTCGGCCCCTTTCTCATTAAGCCTCATGTGCTCCACCTGTTTCTTATACTATTTAAGTCCCTCCTGTTTCTGGATCAAATCATGAGTTTGTTTTCCCCTGTGCTGCAGATGAGCGTTTTCATCCATGTCTTGCTTTGCCTGCCTTTTGACTTGTTTCTGTTCCATGGTTTTTGTTTGTTGTCTGCCCTGTGTCTGTTGTGTTGCATGAGATCTGCTTTTTGTTACCGGACCTGGAATCCACACCTGACCACCAGTTCATCTTGCCCTGTCAGACCCCGTTTAGATTCTGGATGCTTATCATTTTGTACAGTAATGTACACCTGACTTTTTGGTCTTTGTTTATAATGATATACATTATATAGACTAAATGTCATCTAAAGTTAACATGTAAACGATTACATGATCAAAAAGGAATTAATTTTCAGCAAAAAAAAAAAAACAATAAAAACTGAAATTTGTGATGTTAAACTGGGTCAAAACAGTTTGAACCAACAGACAGACAGACAGACAGACAGACAGACAGATAGATATTATCCCAAAGGGAAATTCACGATTGATGTCCCACTCTCACCTCTGTAGTTCTGATATGTTTTATTGAATTATACATTAATCTTTTAATGTATAATAAACTGTTCTAAATGTTTCCATGTATCTTAAGGCGGGAGTAATTTCATTCTATCACCTACAGTCATATATAATAAAATGGCCAACTGAGAGATAGAAGAAGGTATTTTAAGACAGCTTCAGCCGACAATGTTTTTTTTTATTATCAATTAATGTGTTAATTTAAGTGTTTTAAAATGTGCTGTTTTGTATTTCAGCCAAAAGGGAGACATCAGCACAGTAATCCACTTAAATGTTATCTGACTTTTATTTTGAGTCAGCTCATTTCATTTGTAAATCCAAATTATTTCAGCTCCACACTGAAAGAATCTCATTTTCTAAACAATACATGTTGTAAACAACTGCATTGTGTTGTAATGTATATAAAATATGATGCAAAAAAAGTCAATTTAAACAAACGAAACCCAGTGAATCAAATGTGCTTTAGGTTTTATATTACTGATTCCCAGAGGTGGTCAAAGTACTCACATTCTGTACTGAAGTAAAACTACAGCTATTGGTGTAAAACAAGAAAAAGTACTGATTCAACTCAGCCACTTAAGTAGAAGTAAAAAAGTACAATTTCTCAATTGTAATAAAGTACAAAAGTAAAACTGTTTTTGTTTTGCCATGAATGCAATAATACTTACTTAACTAGGAAAAATCTGAAACGTTTCAAAAGTATCTAAAATAAAGCATTTAAAAGTGAGTTACTGTGTAGATAATGTCTTTGATAGGGTGACTGACTTTTGGGGATGAGCAGAAAATGTAGGAAAAACAGGGGGAAAAAAGCCACAATTGAGATTTAAAAAAAAAGTAATAATGAGATTTTAAAAAAAATTGCAAATGAGATTTAAAAAAATGTATAATTTTAAGAGGAAAAGTCAAAATTGTGAGATAAATTTTTCAAATTGTGAAATACAAACTCAAAATTATGAGATAAAACATTAAAATTGTGAAATAAGTCAAAATTGTGAGACAATAGTCATATAAGTCACAGTTCCTCTCCTCCCACTGATTTTTCCCCTGGTGACTTATTTTTCATACTATCACATCTGTTTAGTTTGAAAAAGTAACAAGTCTATTCTGCGAATTTTAGGAGTATAAAGTTGAATGTAAAGAATAGAAAGTACAGATATTTATATAAATGTAAAAAATATAAAGTACAGACATTTATGCAAAAAAGTAGGGAGTAAAAGTAAAAAGTTGCCACAAAGATTTATACTCAAGTAAAATACAGATACCTAAAAAATGTACTCAAGCACAGTACAAAGTACTTTTACTTAGTTACTTCCACCTCTAACATCAGTGTAGTTCTTTCCTGTTGGTGACACATTGGTTTTACTTCATTTCAGCTTCCTATGAAATTCAACTCACAGTGGCTGGAAGTGGATCAGCAGAACTAAAGCTCCAGAATAAAACATATGATCATGCTGCTTTGTGTTCGGTTTATCTTAAAGTTATGAATCACTCTAACATAGATATCAATTCACTACTGAAATCAGATTTTAAAAGTTTTCTGGCCAAATCAGAGATATTGGGAGTTTAGATATATCTGCTACAGAAACGCTAAGGAAATCAAACTGCTGTACTCTTTGGGAACAACTGAATACATAGAATACAGAAGTTATTTGGCTGGAGGTGATGGACAGTGTCAGATTTATTTTAGAAAAACAAGACAAAATTGATCCACGGTGAAAAGGATCGACACACTCATGAACCTATGTTCAAGGTTTGTTTACTTTTTAAGGTCAATTTGGGAGCGCTGACATTGAAACTTATGATATATTGTATAATATTAGCACTTTGAACTGATATACTGTCAAATATTGGCAAGTACAATAGATGCAGGATGTGAGTACATATTTCTCAGTTCAGTGTTTATGTGCCATTACATTTCCATCTAACTAAAGGGGTGATTATAAACTGTAAGAGGCACTCGCGTCATAACACATTTATTAATTTGTAATGTTATAATATAAATCAGACAATAGCGATATCAATGAATGTAAAAAGTCTTAATGAGATCTAAAGCCTATTATCAGTGAACCACTTGTGTAAACATATTACATTAATCTACAAAATGTTCATAACTTGATGTTAAAGGAGTCATTCTATGGTTATTTCATTAATATTACTGTGTTCTCCATTGTTATTGAATACATTGCGTGTTGGTTCTATTTAAAAAAAAAAAAAAAAAAATGTCCGGATTGTTTTGTTTCCAGCTGTTTTTGGAGGATAGAAAAATGACTGGAGGCTGAACAACAGACTTTAACCGGTACTTCCTCATACATGTCCATGAGGCTGTGATGAGGCGTCTCTGATTGGCTCAGAATGTGTGAAGGAACACTCCCTCCTCCCCTCTCACTCTGTGTGTGTTTACCATCCAAGAGTAGCATCCAGCTTGGTTTTGTGCCATCATTTTTTTCCAGTTCGTGCAGTAGGTACTATGGCGCCGTCTTCTCTTGTACATGCTAATGCTAATGCTACTTCAGATTCACTGCAATGGGGGACGAGCTTAACCCCAGGTGAGTGACGCCAATGTTCCTGTGACATGTAGTGGACAAGCTTTTTCTGAGTCTTTCGTTTCTCTGTTGTTTTCTATGAATGGTAAATACAGCTAGCGGAGGGGACACACCACACAGCAAATGCAGCATGTGTTGGTAACTCAGGGTGGCCCATCACGGTCATAAAGGCTTACTTTGGCGTCGTAGTGTTTTACTAATGCCAACTAATTGATGTTATGGACTTGGTCTCTATGACAACATGTCACTAATCAGCCCCCCCAGGACTTCGCAGACATTTTTGTCATTGTTCGATTGTGACTGAGGCACTTATTACAGCTCATTCACACAAGTTAAACAAGGTCGATAATTTACTGAATTAACAGTTGGAACGTCTGATTCACCTCCAACTGAACATTACACCAATGTTAATGACTGTAAGCTACATTACTATCTGGCTCATCCACCGTTCAGCTTTAATACTTCACTTTTAGACCCTTTTCATATTTGGTTTGTTTGTTGTTAGCTGTAGTTTAGTAGGCGGACGCACATTGCCTAGTTTCCTGCATTCAAGTCTGAAAGTAGACAGTGACATTTGAGTGTGGGATGAGCGACTGGAGGCTCACTTCACGGCCGTAATATAGTGGTAGGCGGTCTGCCTGACCTGAACGTTCATTTTACTAATTCCACCAGTAGTAACAACTATGTCTTTTATTGAAAGGATAAACCCCTTGAGACGTCACATCTCATTTTCGAGGGGGTCCTTTAACAGAACAGTACAAACAGTACATATAGTACACTATCAGCATTATCATACTCACAGATTACAGTACAGTACTTCCAAAACAGCCCCAATAAATTATTATAGTTTTTCTTTCTGCTCCTTTCAACTCATTTCACCTACTTCCACAACACATTAGTAGCAAATAATCGCACATTTTCCACAGGCTCTGCACGAGATTAGTTATAATAGGCAACATTTCACATGTCTATAAATGCATCAATTTTATTTCACTTATATAGAGTTAAGTGATATGCTGACATCACCACATACACAGAGACAATGACATCAGCTGGATCAATGGATCAATCAACCGAAATAAACTAAAATATATAAGGTTCAGGGTTTGTTGTGCCTACCACCACTTGTTTTGTCCATGTTTCTGTATTTTGTAATATATTTCTGTGCACTTGTGTGTATTCAATCATTGCATATACACATCTTGGGCCAAATCTTCTGTATGTTTTAAACAGAGCAGATAAGTCATGGTGGATGTTGAGGGTGGCTGGCACCAGGTTTTTGCCCCCAGGGCCCTCTAACAGGTTAATACAGCCATGTGTATTATGTTATCTTACGCTGTCTTCTGTAACACTGTACTCTGTCATACCATGCTCTGTTTTGTATAGTAGTGCATTGTGTCTGACTGCGTCGCGTTGTTCTGCGTCAGCATAAATTAACGCAATCGCCACAAATCGCTGACTTGCTCTGCGATATAAATCAGCTTCATGAATGTAATATAAATCTGCTTTACAGTGGATTTTCAATTTAATTCACGTACGGAGTCAGATCAGGAGAAGGCAGTGAGGTGGTTTAAGGAAAGCCTCATCTTAAACAGAGCTCCCATCTGTTATTCCGACAGTGTTGGACAGACAATCAATATGTGTAGCACAGATCTGCGACAACTGCTGATTGTCTTGGTGGACTCTCTCACAGCTAAATGAGATTTACTTCATTATAGTGCTTTATTTAATTGTAGCAGCGCCAGTATGGAACCGCAAAATAGCCCCGAGAGAAATCTGACCGGCCACTGAGCTTGTGGTCACAAAGTATGTTTTCCAATTCATTTTTAATGGAGCCAATTCCAGAAACAGTCCATTTATGACAGCACAATGGAAGTAGCTCAATTAGACTCAAGATGAATAATGTCTGCAATCTACTGCTGGGGTATTTTCACTGGTTTCAATTGAGATTTTACATGTTTCAGACTTCTGAGCAGTTATTTAGATAAAAGAGGCTGACCACAGCAGCAGCAGCAGCAGCAGCCTGAGCTGTCAGAGCTACAAAATAAATAAATTAATTTAAAAACCCTTCAACAATCTCAGCTCAAATCCAGTCTTTATCAATTCTTAATGTTACGTTTGTTAAGGCTCGGATCAATCCTCACATTGATCTTCCTCTAATCGCAGTACACACACGCATTAGACATGCAAACAGGCTGGACGATTAGCTGAGTGGCTTAAAGGAGCACACAGCGGCCATGTTGAGCCTGATCCACCCACCGAACCTCTCGTCGTTGATAAGGCTGAGCTTGGATAAGAGAGTGCTAGGAGCAAACATGAGAGGCCCGTAGGGAACAGCGTCGACACAGAATGCACACACATAGATCATTGTACTGCACCACTAAAGCACTGCAGTACCGTCACTGCATGTATCAGACCCCGTCTTGACGTTGTTTACCCCATGTATATGTAACATGCAGCACCTACACCTGCTTACATTGCACTATAGATTTATATTTTACCATCGAGCCTGCGATTAGATAGCTGAGTGAGTGTAAATGCAAACTATATTCTGTTGGAGCACTGTGAGGGGGAGTTGAAGCAAACTGGGACTACTCCATGACCACCAGAAATATTCACAGTCAGCCTTGTTAGTGTTTTATATCAGTGCTGGAAATATCCTTTTTATACAGAATAACAAACAAATTGTATTATGTTGATTTCTTGATGAAAAAATAATGAAATTATTGAAAAAAAAATCAATTAAAAACCCACTGGACAATAAGAAAATCAGCATAGAATGAAAACATGTAAAATATGACTGCGTTCATGAAACTTATCCATAAAATAAATATTCAAACCAGATAGAGTAATGTTATAAAGCAAGTTTGGAAGCACTAGGTTATTTTTTAAGCGATAAATGAAACTTCTGTCCATATAAAACTCATTTTTATATAATCACACATAAATCTGCATTAAAAAGGACATGGACATTTTTCAAAAATCCTTTCACAGGTACATTTTGGGGACATAAAACTTAGAATGAGACTGGAGAGTCGTGAAAAAGCCACATGTCTGAATTTTTAAAAACACTAGGATCCTCAAATATAACATTGTCTTTATTTATAGCAGTATATAAGACCATTTACAGCTGAAATGAACTGACACCTACATAGCTTTCAATATCTCCATCTTGGTCCAATTTTTGCCAATATATATATTTTTAAAAAATCTTTAATTTTGGGACGGCTCAGACCAAGAATAGATTTTTTTATTTTCGTTGTTTTTCCATTTATCTGAGGTCATCATCACATGCATCCTTGGGGGAGGGAGTGGGGGGTGGGTGGTATAAATTATACTGGAGTACCTGGAGAAAACCCACACTCACACACACACACATATATACACACACACACAAGGAGAACATGCAAACTGAGAACAATAAATTATATCTAAAATGAAAATGTTCTTTTACTTTTGACACATATTTCATACAAAATGTATATTTTTTTAAATATTTTTTAAAGGGTAGTATTGGGGGCCTTGAAATGAATGAGGCCTTTTACATGTAAAACATTAAAAAAAACTTTTTTAAAAATGACAGTACGAAACCACTTCTGGAACTAATTAATTTTATAAGTTGAGGTACCGCTGTATATTAAAAGCTTTAATTATTAAAGAACACTGCAAAACATCAAGATATGCCAAGAAACAATCGTTAGCTGAAAGAGTGCAATGCGAGTTTGAAGGCTAGTAGGCTAGTATTGTATCGTGAAAGATTAGATTAGACGATCATGCTCCTTAATCGCATTCACAAAATAACGTTTAAGAAAAACACAAAGCATTAATTCACCCGCTATAAAACAAAAGTTGAATTTCTTTCTGCCAGTCATTTCCGCATTGTTGTGGAGTACATGCTGCTGGCCGACTTATTTTACAGCAGAAGTGTTTTTCTGTTGTTGTTCTTTTGTTTTTTTTTTCCATTTCAGAACAACCACACCACTTAAAACTCGGCACACAAGTCTGTGTCGGCCCCATCAGAGGGAAAAAAGGCGGCTGGACACAAGAGAACAACAGAGAAAGAGAAGGAGAGAAAAAAGGCAAGTCAAAATGAAAGGAAAAAGTGGAGAGGCAGAGACACACACAGACAGCCATGGGGAATGTGGGATCTCAAAGCCAATGAGACAGTGAAGATCTCCACTTTTAGATCTATGCCTGAGCAAACATGAGACTACTACCAATTATCACCTCCTGCACCTGCCAACACACACACACAGACACACACGTAGCCACACTTTTGTTCCTCCCCAGTCTACCAGTGGGGCTCTGGTTTTTCGGCAGAGCTGCTGGGTGTTAATGAACCCATCTCCACTGCCTTAATGAAGCCATTCACAGGTCTGCTCTGCTTCCTCCTCCTCCCATAATGCTCCACAAAACCCTCTCCTGAACAGTTTTGGGAATGTTACTTTTAATCGTTAGCAAGCTACATTTTTACTAGTCACACTGATTAAAATGTAATGACTAATGCAACTATTTTAAGTCATGTAATGAATATATTTAAGTGATGGGCTCATGAGAAATTTAACACAAAAAAAAGTGGATACAGGTTAGACGTTGTGTAAGATCCACAATTTTGATAGAACCCAGGAGTTTGACATTGGAAGCATTTAAGTTTTACTTCCATTTCATGCCAGTGTTAGTTACATTAGTTATTATGGGCCCTCACATATATCACTGCTGCCGCTCTACCTCCAACAAAAAAACTAAAACAACCCCCTGACTGTGCACTGTAAACCTGAACATTCAGAATAATTAAATATATTCAGTTGTAATGTAAAGTGTGTGAATGGGTGACTGTGAGGCTAATGTAAAGTGAGTAAATGGTTGAATGTGAGGCTAATGTAAAGTGTGTGAATGGGTGAATGTGAGGCTAATGTAAAGTGACTAAATTGGATGAATGTGAGGCTAATGTAAAGTGAGTAGATGGTTGAACGTGAGGCTAATATAAGTGTGTGAATAGGTGAATGTGAGGCTAATGTAAAGTGTGTAAATAGGTGAATGTGAGGCTAGTGTAAAGAGCGTGAATGGTTGAATGTGAAGCTAATGTAAAGTGAGTAAATGGGTGAATGTGAGGCTAATGTAAAGTGAGTAAATGGTTGAATGTGAGGCTAATGTAAAGTGTGTGAATGGGTGAATGTGAGGCGAATGTAAAGTGTGTGAATGGGTGAATGTGAGGCTAATGTAAAGTGTGTGAATGGGTGAATGTGAGGCTAATGTAAAGTGTGTGAATGGGTGACAGTGAGGCTAATATAAAGTGTGTGAATGGGTGAATGTGAGGCTAATGTAAAGTGCTTTGAGTACCATGAAAGTAGGAAATATCTGTGGCAATCGATTGCCTAACTTACAGTAGGGCTCATAATGTAATTGCTGGCTTATCATTAGTTCATTTACATAAAGTTACTTCACTAAACGCAAAGGGTCATTAATCTTTTTTTGATACAAATAATGTTTAACATTCATGAATGCGTACATGTGTTGTGCTAAGATTAGCTAAAGCTGTGCATTGTTACTGCTGTGGCGTCCTAGACATGAAAGGCTTCAGAACAAACAACAGAAGCCAAATAAATAACCTCATTCCTCTCCACAGAACAGAACAGAAGAATGCATGAGTGCATTCAAATCATATATATTGAACCTATAAAAGGGGCAACACCTTCCTCTCCACTCCACTTCCTCTGGGCTCGAGCCACACCGCAACCATGCACTAAAGATGTCCCCATGGAAAATGCTGCAGGGAAGTCTTTGAGGTTGAAATTTGAGATGTTTAGGCAGTGTGGTATCAGGTTATATGATATGAAGCAGTGTGACGGTTAGCTTTTCATGCACTGGGTATGACCCAGGCATAAATGACATACTGTAAGTCGACTTTCTGGAGGGAATTGATTGTGAATGCAGGAGGCAGCTAAGACCCCAGGATTCATCACAGTGATAAACAGAGCATGTCATCTGTAGAGGGTCTCGGGTCCTTCAGGCACAGAATGTTACAGCTGCAGGATTGGACCCGAAATCCATACCATCATTAACTTTCACATTTACATCAGGAACAACAAGTAATGTATCGTCTTTAGCTCAGTTCCTTTTCACATATCCCTATTTATTAATCATATTTTAATTACTATTTTATTATATGGATCACTTACACTTGCTTTGTATATATGAGAAATATCAGCCAAATAAGAGTCAAAAATCAAATAAGCCTATTTCTGATTATCTGTAGTTAAAGCTGCATTCATTAATCATTGATTAACATCTTAGGACACTAGAGGGACGTGCAGTAAACTCAATTTACACCACTTAGGTATTATTATTATTATTATTCCCAAAATTATAATGGAAAATTATAATCCCATTTGCACACAATGTAAAACTATGTTGAGTAATTAAAAAAAAAAAATTATTAGATTTTTTTTATTTCGGTCATAATACAGAACAAGGCACAATCACAAGGCAGGCAAAACACATATGCACACATGATCAATACAATGCTTGAGCCACCGTTACCTCACCGCCATATGAAAAACAAAACAAGAAAAAAACACAATGCAAAAGTCGAACACAACAAAGGGAGTCACTTTTTTTAATTTTCCTTCCCTATTTTCCCTTTTTTCTTTCCTTCTCCTTTTCTCTCCCCTTCCTCCTTCCGTTTTTTTCCTTATTTCTTTCCCCTTTCCCTTCTCCTTCCATCCATTCAAGTCCAGTGAATGGAGGGAACAACACTTTTTTCCCTGTTCCCTCCAGTCATTGATTTGATACTTGTTATTTTCAACAGATTGTACTAGAACCAACTGATCTAAAACCTCTCTAAACAAGGACAAAAAGTAAAAAAATAAAATAAAATAAAAAAAATAAAAAAAAGAAGAAGAAGAAGGAGACAATGCTTAATATAGGAATTGAACCAAGCAATAAATACTAATCATGTGTTATTAAAAAGAGATCAAATCTGATGGAATGATAGCATTTACATTAATGTACATGTACATTCTTATTTTACTCATTTTACCTTTTCAAATATAAAGTGATGCAATATAAAGTCTAAAACCCCCTGTGGTTTTAATAGCAGGTCGCTCCCATTTAGTCCAGTTGGGATTTATGGATGTGTGGTCCAGTTTCTACAGCTTCTTTTGTTCATTGATAATCCAACAAAAACATCCAAAAGGTATTCACCTCATTAACTTGTTTTTTTTGTTTTATTTTTACATCACATTTTCAATTCACAAGTATAATCCCTAATCCATTATAATCCATGCTTAAATTTTTTGACTCTTACTAAAACAAGTATTGTTTTCCACAATTATATATTTGTGTATTCGCTGTTAAATTTGCAAAGAAGAAAGAAGAAGAAAAATATCAGGACTGAAACCCTATCCTCAGGATTTATAAGATGTGGTCCTCCTCGCCATTCTACAAATCTGTGATTTCATATAATTAATGCTACGTACTGTGTGTTTTTTTTGTTTGTTTGTTTTTGGCCAACTGGAATAGTCAGCTAATGCAGATTTATACCCAAATGTAGGTTAGTGTGACATCTTCAGTTGTAATGTAGTCCACAAATCTGGAGCTGCAGAAGCGGCAAATGGAGCTGGTAACATCAACAACCTGGTCTCTGCACACACTCCATATAAACATACACCCATTCCTAAACAATATACAGTATTTTTGACATTTAAAGAGGTTTGTGATGTATATTTGTAATGTGTATGAAGGAAAAAGACAAATTGAATTATCTATCTATCTATCTATCTATCTATCTATCTATCTATCTATCTATCTATCTATCTATCTATCTATCTATCTATCTATCTATCTATCTATCTATCTATCTATCTATCTATCTATCTATCTATCTATCTATCCATCCATCCATCCATCCATCCATCCATCCATCCATCCATCCATCCATCCATCCATCCATCCATCCATCCATCCATCCATCCATCCATCCATCTATCCATCCATCCATCCATCCATCCATCCATCCATCCATCCATCAGTCTGTCTGCTTTACCTCTTACAACATATTGTTTTGCTAAAATTAATTTGTTTTTTATCATGTACTTATTTACCTTACTATATGTCAAATGAATGTTAACTTTAGATGACATTTAGTCTATATAACGTATATTATTTTGAACAGAGGCTGAAAAGCCAGGTGTATTTTATTTCCCTTGGTCATGTACAGTCAGTCCAGCTTGTATTTACAAGGCTGATAATGTCTGTCTGTATACAGACAAATACAATGGCATATACACACTGTTTTTAGGAAGTGCTGGCTTTGGGTTTTTTCTTTTATTTTTTCTCCGCTTAATCTTACAAGCTTTATACACAGAGGAAGACGGACATCAAACATAAAGAAGTGAAAAGCTCAGTCCACAAACTGTGAGTGATATTTCTTGAAGAGAGTGTCAAGGAAATGCTTGGGAGAAAAAACACTGCAGTCAACCTCATCTTTCAACCGCCTAAACACCAGTAAACATGCATCTAGGACCTCTCCACCTCAGTAAAAATACACTGTCTTCATGTTTTTATTGGAAGCTCTTTCTATGTTTAGAGGTATAGTTTTGCTTTAATGACAGGTTGTGAGTCACACTTTATAGCTGCACTTGAAACTGTAAGACTGAAGGTTGAGGGTAAACATTTGAGTAAGGGCATGCAAGTAATTATGACTGAAAAATGTGGAGGCCAAGATTAGAGAGTCAGCCTGTTGCTCTGTTTGTCTGAATACGAAGAGGAGACTGAACTCAAAACAACAACGCGCGCACACACTATAGGCACACGGCTAATCCACATAGGACAGCTGTCGCCCTGTCCTGATTGATCTGATACACACACATACACAGACATCACACAAACAATGTGGATGAAGCCTGTTTCCAGCCATATACCACTCAGCTGGATTATGAATGTAATGAATCCTGGCTTTGAAATTGCATCATCTTAAAATCAACAAGCCTCCCACCCCAGCCCCCACATCCAGTCCCACCCCCATCCTCTTCCTCCTCCTCCTCCTCTTCCTCCTCCTCCTCCTCCTCCTCACACACAATCCCATAATCCTCCCTGAGCCAAGCCTTCCCCTAGAGATGTGACCACACCCCGCTGCTTTGGACACTGGGACAAAATATTTGGGTATTTGATACTTTGCAATATGAAAACCTCCACCATCATGTCAAAGCAGTGAAACACATCACATCAACTCAATTGTGTTCAACTCATTCATTCCAGTTTAATTCAGTTTACTCTGTCCAGTGCCAAATTATGACAACAATCACCTGAAGGCCTTTTATATAGAAAAGGGAAGTTACTAAGTATAAGTTCTTCATTACTGTACATATTTTTTAGGTATCTGTACTTTACTTGTACTTTATTTATTTATACTTTTACTCTCTATATTTGTTCATAAATATCTGTACTTTATACTCATTATATTCTAAGAATAGCCTCATTACTTTTTCAAACTAAACAGATGTGAAAGTACAAAAAACAAGGCAGTCAGAGACAGCAGACCTCCGCCAAGGCTTGATTGACGTCATATGATGTCAAAATGTGACCATAGGTGTTGACCCATCTGGTGTCTGAAACAGCGAGATTCTATCTAATGCTGAGATATTTCTACTGTTGTGTTTTAGCTGTTGACCTTTAGTGTGACCTTGACCTTTGACCTTCATTGCTCAAAATCTAACGGATTCTTCCTTGACCCATTATCTATCATTCCTGAAAGTTTCCTCAAAATCCGTTCAGAACCTTTTGCGTAATCCTGCTGACGGACAGGCAAACAGACAGACAGACAGACCCAAATTTAATACCTCCTTGATGGAGTAATAAGTCATTTCAAAGGGAAAAATCACTGGAGGAGAGAAATTGTGACTTTCTATATCATGATTATGACTTTTATCTCATAATTTTGACTCTTTATCTCATAATTACCCCCCCCTTCATTTTTCTGTCTATACCCACAAAACTAAATACTGTGACCTGATTAAGCACATTGTCTAAACACTAACTCACTTTAAACATTTTATTTTAGATACTTTTGAAACTTTTCAGATTTTTCCTGGTTAAATATGTATTATTTTATCCATGGCAAAAAAGAGAAAAAGTTTTATTTTTTACTTCATTACAATTGAGAAGTTGTACTTTTATTACTTTTAGTACTTCAGTACTTCTACTTTTACCAGAGTATTTTTTCACACTAGTCGCTGTACTTCTACTTAAGTACAGAATGTGAGTGCGTTAACCACCTCTGAAAAGCAAAGACCTTACATTATTTTAGACAGAAACCAAACAAACCTCCTGTGAGCAAACACTTGGCAAGTGTAGGATGGAAAACCTCACTTCAACATAAAAAAAAAAAAAAACTTCAGATAGAACTGGACTCAGGGTGGGAGTCCATCTGGCTCTGTTGGCTGGGCTGAGCAGGGTGGCTTCATTTGCTGATCTGATTTTTTTTTTTCATTTTACACTAATATAAACTTTTAGCTTTGGGTCCCAGCCAAATCCTAAGTACTGAATAGATACCATGGATTAATGAACCAGCTGTACTACTGGGATCATACATGGGTCTGATCAAGTGGAACACATGAACACATTTCATGTTCAATAGTCTCTGCCATGTAAGCAGTGTAACTAATGCCCTATTCACACAGGATAAGTATTATCTGTAGATCACTGGTAATTCCCATTTACCCCCGTACCTCTGTGTTATTGTGTGATGCATTCAGTCAGGAGAAACAAAAGTCTGTAATTCACACACATTACAAACATTATGAGCGGATATGTCGCAAGTTCACAACATCCTGTTTAGTCTCAGTACATTAATAAAGTAGTATGAATACAAAGTACGCATAAGAATAAAGGGGGAAAATGTCATTGATAGGGATGCAGTCTGTAAATTTGCTCCACGCCTTCAAAATAAGAGCGGGGTCAGTGCAGATGGAAAGAGTCTCCAGATTCCAATGGCAGTGAATGGACAGTTCTTAGCAGAGGCTTTCCCTCTAGATAACGGCCGACTGAATCTATAGAGACACCTTCAGATAGTTATACAAATTGAATATAAATATGGTATTACCACATCTTTCTTATCACATGCTGCCACACTTTGGGCCTCTTAGAAAAAGACAAGAGGTGTGCAATTGAAATCACAAACACAGACATGCACATTCACACAGGACTTGAATTATCACTGGACGTCTGTTTTTCGCCCGAACACAGTAGGTAATTTGCTGTGGAATTTTTACTGAGCAAATCACGGACATGGTGCGTTCACACAGGACTCAGAACTCAGACATTCTCCGTAATTATTCTGAATTACCAGTGGTTCATAGGTAGTACTTATCCCGTGTGAATAGGGCATTATTTGAATTATGCATATTTGAGTCGGTATTTATAACAAGGTTTCTGCTATGTACAATTGGCCGTGGCAGGTCATCACATCTTACTTTTTGCCACTGGACCTTCAGAATTTCCAAAGCATAAGCATTCAAGTTAACTGCAAAGTATTATGTGTTCGGGGGAGAGTCGCAAATGTACCCCTCAAAGCCGATGGAACATCCGTTATAAATGATGAGAACTCTCTGTGTTTGAGGTGAAGCACCATTCTACTGTTGTAGCTACTTGACTGGTGTCCACGGCTCACTGTCTGCTCTGATTGGACAATGCTCTACCTGGAGTCATGTAGAATGTCAGCCAAGTTGACCTGTGATATCTAAAGTTGAAAACCAACCTGAGAAAAAGACTGCAAGGACCGTCTGGCTGCTTGTATGCATTTGAGCATCAATGGACCTCCAGTCCAGGAGTTCCCCTATGGACAAGCCTTAGAGGCATTTAAAAAAAAAAAAAAAAAAAAGAAAGCCTTCATATTCTGAGCCAACCTGCAAGCTTTGACAATAAATGTGTACTTGCAGTAGTCATGTGAGATTTATGTTCAGGGGGTGGGAGTTAGGGGTCACTCTGAGGTTGAGGTGGGGGTGGATTGGTTTGGTCTCCCTAACTGTTTGGAACTTGTGCTTGTTCTTTTAAGACAATGTATTCATTTATTTCCTTCAAACCTACCAATTAGTACTAAGTGTCACCATTTTAGGGGGTATTTTCTCAGAATTTCTTAGAATGCCCCTGTATCTTCCTATTGGGTTGGGCATATGAGCCCTGGTCCTGCTACTTACACCTTTGAATATGTCACAGGGGAAACACTGTATAAATACCTTTAAATTTGAATTTTTAGGTGAAAATTGTTGCTGTGTAATATGATAGTCAGATAGTCTGTTTAAATGTGACTAGTGCATGACTTCCCAATGTTCACCATTCATAATTTTAATTTCCCAAGGTAATAGACAGTCTTTTGCATGTCTTTATGTTAATTTAATACAGCCTAACAGAAGGAACTTCTCTTGTACTGTGTTAAGTGGTATATTAAAAAGGGGAAGTTTAATAAAAATTGCAAAAATTAGCTAAAAAAACCTGCCTAATTGATAAAAGATGTGTGCAAATGTTCTTTTTCATGTTCATGTTCACTTTCACTTGACTGGCCCCTCATTTATAACGCTATAATTTTTTACCGATATTATATAGTTGAAAAATCCATAAATGTTACTTGTTAAAGGTCAAGTTGGACACACTGACAGGTTTATCCATGTCTATGACAATAAATAGATGAAAGATAAGGGTGACGAGTGCCATTCTCACACCAGTGTTGCAACAGTTGTAATGACAGGCAAACTGATGGGACTTACGTGACTTATATTGTGTTTTAACACTGTCTTCAAGGTTGACATCGGTACACAGCACAGCCACTATGACACTTAGCATATTGGAAAACCAAGAAAGGCTCGATGAGTAGATCTGTAAGAGCCAATATCTTCCTTTTACAGTAAGATACTCAAGAATTACAAGAATGGAAACACCTATGATTTGGGAAAATGAATATTTGTTGTTGTTGTTTTCACCCCTTAACTAGTCTCCTGCAACTATGAGCTCCGCCATTCTAGTCTCAGTTGAACAGCAATGAAAATTACCTAGCATCATCCTGTTATCCACAGTAAATAACAGAAGGATGCCCACTCACACATGTTGAGAGAAAGGTTTCAGGTTATAACGGAACAAATAAGAAATAGCACCAGGAGGCCAATGGAAAATCTAGCCAGTGTATGCGTGGGACTACAAACAGAATAGAAAGTAGCATCATAAATGCACCTACATGGCCACGGTATCTGTAGATATCTGAGTGAACATCAATAAGGGTGTCTAACCGAGCCTTGAAGATTCATGCAGCTTCCATTTAACTGTACAGAGCTTTTGAAGTGCAGAGCCAGTGTCAAACACAACTATCTACAAACTTCATAAGGATAACAGGTCAGACCTCCCGCACAAAACCCTACTAATACATGCATCAAAAATGAAGAAAGCAAGCCCAGAATCTCACATATCACCCAAATCTGCAAGACCTTCATAAAGTATTGTGGAGCCATCTGGCAAACCATGCAGGATAACTGATTTTGATATTTCACTAGTACTTAGCCACCTGGACACCAGCCTGGCAAAACTGAAATGAGATCAAGAGTCTACAGCCAAGACAATGAATGAAGTCATTCAGCTGTCGAAGAACATGGAAATACAGAGATAGGCTTCATGCAAACTTAGAATCTTATACGTGGAATGTAGAAGTAGTTTGCATTACGTAATAGTGGTGTTTAGCTCAAACCACTGCTCAATTGCATGCTTGACAAATAACACAAGCATTTTTTTGCAAAGTTATGACAAAGTGATGGTAAAGAAGGTAATTCAAAAATGACCAACATATGTATGTAAAGAAAAAGACCTTTCACTTACTGTAATTTTATTACCCATCTTGCTTTTGGATGTTGTTCAACATTGCTGCACTCTGAGACCATATCTAAGAGGTACCAATTACTTACATTACATACAACCGCTGTAATTTTCAGCTATTTTGGTCAGAGACGCTCATTTCTACACTAACTTAACTCAACTGTTCAGCATTAAGTTCAACATGCCGGTCCATTTTAGGTGCAGCTTCTACACTAATGTACTAAGACAAGAGATTTAAATCAGCCTGAACATAAAAAACCTCAAGTCACGTGATGATGTGTTGCAAATCTAACACATGACCACCCACACACTGACCGACCCGTCTGAAACACACACCCACACAGAAAACAGCCTGTCCCTGGCTGGGACTGCGTTTTGGTCCAAAGCCTGAGGAGTCTGTCATCCCAGATTAAAGAAAACTCTCTATGGGCCTCGATTGTAGCTGCGACCTCTGACCCAACAGCTCTCCCACTCCCACCACCAACATCGGCCAATGTGCCATGGGAGAAATGCCCTCTTGTTAGTATGATTTCTTAAGTTCTTTGCATCTTCACAGGTACACGGTCCAATAAAAACACTCTGAACATGGAAGAGTCTTTGAACATTCAAGGTTACAAATGACACGTATTAGAGAAACAGTTTTTTCTTTACAAGAAACTCTTTGATTTCTACTCTCAAATATGACCCTATGTCAGTCTTTTCTGATGTGTGCCTCTATTGGCTTCAGTTATGATTCAGTAATTAACTTTTGTGATGTCAAACTTGGTTAGGTTTTAAAGACATGACCATGGTTGGGATTGTAATAAGTACTTTATGGTTTGACTTGATCATCATGGTTATATTCTGGTTAGAATCAATGGTGAAAAGTAAGTACTTTCCCTCTTTCATACTTCACTGCGTTTGTCTAACAGCTTCACGTCCTCCTCTAAATGGAGATTCCAACCAGCTTTTACCATGGAATCCATTGTGAAAGATTAAAGCAGTGGTTTCCAACATTTTTGTCTTGTGACATCTTACAAGTGTTGTTGTTTTTTTTCCCCTCTTTCTTTTGCTCTACATTTCTCAATGGATCCATTTCAATAAATGCTCAAATCATCTAATACGTCAGCAAAAATCAAATTGAAAACAGATTTGTGTTTGTATTTTTTTTTCTACTCTGCTGTTAATGATGTGACAAGTCTTCAGATTCATTAGATCAGCTTTTGTAGAGAACATTGATTGCTTTGTTGACCCAGCTATCCACCTCGACTTCTCTGTGCTGACGGTTCCAATAATATCAATAATACTATCAGCCTGACTTTGTCTCATAATTGCTGCTGCTAAAGAGATTTGTCATGTGAATGTGTCATGAATGGACATTTGAAATATTGACGAATCACACAAACACTTTTGCGTAACTCTAGAATAATATATACATATATATATATATATATATATATATATATATATATAGTCATTTAAAACCTTTAAAAAGCCCATGATTAGCTTTGCACCTCTTTCTCTCATGCTTCATGGGGACTTCCAGAAACAAAAACAAGTTAATGTATTTATAGGGGACATCATTTGCATAAAGTTCCATACTTCGCACAGATTTACTGTATATTTCACTAGTGGGGACCTACATTTATATTTAAACCCCTTGTGGGAACTGAATTTTGATCCCCATAGTGTCAGAGTGTGTAAACATATCAATGTCCCCATAAAGATAGGAGTACAAGAACACACATGAACTAAAGCAAAAAGTTGTCTGTAGCTCAGAGGAGAGAAGACAATGCTGAATGGTATTATGAGCCCTGAGGACAGTGAGCTCAGACAGACTGAGCGTCTGTCAGTCACAGACAGAGACAGATCTGTCTGCAGAAAACCACATCAACACACAAATAAACACGTCAGAGGAACGGATGGTCCCTGTCTCTGTCTGTCCTCCTCACACCATGAGGCATCAGAGCATCTCTAACTATGATGCTCAGGGTCGTTCACAGGTTCAGCCATCGCCTTCATCTTGCTCAGTCAGGGCTGTGCCACGTAAATGTCAGCCTTTGGGTTTTAACGTCCGTCTTTTTTCACGGACCATAACACTGTACAAATGTTCCATGAACTTTTGTTGTTATATTATCTATGGGTCAGTGATGTAAAGGATTTAGGGAGGCAAGTTTTAAGATTTCTTGTAATTGTTCAACTCTAATGTTGGGTGTATATAATACATTCAAATACGATTTAACATGATAAACGTTGACTTTTAATTTTTCCTATGGCATGCAATGCAATTACGACTTATCTTCAAATCATATAATACTTTAATACGCTTGACACTTAGATAAAGTCTTTGTTTAAAAAGGCAATTTCATTTATTTCTGTGAGTAACCTTGTTTCTTTTCTCTATCATGGCACCATGACATTCTAAAGCTGTTAATGGATCTATTTTTCCTGTAATTAATATAAAACTGATACACATGATTAAAAATAACATTCATTTAAGGAATATTGTCAGAGATTATTCCAGCCACAGAAACTAGACTCACACCGTTGGAAGTAATGGGAAGGGTTATATCTCTGAATGCCCCCAATCCTTAAGCAGACAGCTATGATGACAGACATCCAAAGGTCATGACCTTTCATTCTTTCTGCCAAGGAGGTATTACATTTCAGTCCGTTTGTTTGTTTGTTTGTTTGCAGGATTATGCAAAAAAAGTTCTAAACGGATTTTGACCAAATTTTCAGGATGTGTTGGGAGTGTCACTAGGAACAAATGATTATATTTTGGTAGTGATCCGGAAGAGATCCTGGATTCTGGATCACTTTGAAATGTATTCTCCATTTACCACAATGTAAAATTCCAAAGTGATCCAGAATCCAGGATCTCTTCCAGATCATCACCATCATTTGTTCCTTGTGACACTCCCAACACATCCTGAACATTTGATCAATATCAAACTTGATTCGAAGTCAACAAGACAAATAGTTTCAGAGATATGACACACTGTTTAATGATTTTAAACTTTTGAGTATTTCCTTGAGGGCAACCTTGAAAAGGTAAATCACCCCAAATTAAATCAATTCTTCTCCATGATATTTATTGATATGGAAAACATGGAATTTCTAAACCAAATATTTGTCAAGTTATTACATTCACATGAAGGATATCCAGTGACAGTGGTCTGACCAAAAACATAATATCCCCAGAAACTTCATTTGGAGATAATAATAATAATAATAATAATAATAATAATAATAATAATAATAATAATAATAATAATAATAATAATAATAATAATAATAATAATAATAATAATAATAATAATAATAATAATAAGATATATGTATCTTGACCTTAATTCAGTCTTTCTTGTTTGTATTTGTTGTCACAAATACAAATGCTTTACAGTTGGCTGTGATTTACAATTTATTAATCCAAAAATATCTGTATAAATGTACAGAAATCTATGTAGCCTACATCCATATAATAACATACATCATAAAACCTCTAACAAACCAATATGTTTGTTATTTGGTATTCATTTTACCATATCACAGTAAGATTTATAAAAATGTATTTCTGAAACTGTGCCCCAGTGCTATTGGGTGTTGAACCTGATGTTACATGGCTACTGTATCTTTTAAATTAATTTATGAAATTTGCTGATGAATAGTAATTATCTCTCTCTGGATGGTAATGAATTTCCACTGAGATGAAAAATTATGTATTTAATCTAATGATCTTTTTTAACTCTCACCAGCCAAGAAATGCATAATAAAGAAGGAAAAAACATAAATAAGTCACACTGGAGTATATGAATTTTTTATATTTTTTTTTTTGGGGGGGGGGTGTTTAATAAAAATCCAACACCAAGAAGAGACAATTCATCTTGAAAGGCAATTTAAAATAAAAATAGAAAAATCACCAACATGCTGAGTAGGTGTACAGTATGCTAACATTACACAGTCAGCTAACGTTGCATGATGCATAAACAATGAACTGAGAATGTGCTTGGTATGTTAACACAGTGGTTCACAAACGGGGGTATGTGGAGATACTGCAGGGGGTATGTGAAGCTTTTCAAAATTATTTTATAAAATCAGTAGGTTCATCCTAATAATACATCCCGGGAAAAATTATTTTGTAAAAATACAAATGTGTAAAAATATAAATGTGTGTTCATGGACTGAATTTTACATTCAGTATTACCCCCACCCCCCACCAAGTTAGTTTTACCCACTAACCTAGTGCATTTGTCAACAACCTGTCACCATGATAACGCTGTCACTATGGAGACGTGGCTAAAGCGCAGCAGTAATGCTACTGAAAGTATGAATAAACAAGTGAAAAAGAAGAAAAAACCAGAGCTACATGGAAGACACTGTATTTTTAATTTGTCATGTTCACTGATATAAGTTGTTTGATTTTACAGAACTGTACCTCTTTTTCCTCCAAAAATGTTTTGCCCATGTCAGGGGGTACTGTACTAAAAATATGTTTCTAAGGCAGTACATCACTGAAAAATGTCTGAGAACCACTGTGTACGTAACATATTAACAGATATTCAGATAACTATAACATAAAATACATGCTCATGCTCAACAGCGCCTTCTTGCAGTTGTCAGTGTGAAAATAACATGTGAAATTATATAATAAGGTGTTAATATTTTCACATATAAGTTGCTCCGAAGTACAACGACTCTCTTGTAAAAGTGGTTCTTAATCTCATTGGTATATTTCCTTGTTAAATAAAGGTTAAATAAAAATAAACCGTCACATTCCAGCCAATCTATGAAAAAAACTGTGACTTATTGTCTGAAAAATATTCATTCATTCATAAATGTTGGAGTTTTTTTTCTAACCCAAACTAAACCCAGTCCTGGTTATGTTTAGTCTAAGGTGGAAATGCATGTATATTAGATTTCATTTACACATACTGGTGATATAAGTTTTAGTTTCAAGACAGAAATGAGCATTTGTTGGGTTCTCTATAAAGTGTAAACAGGGATAGTTCAATGCTTATGCTGAAAGTCCTAAACTGAATGTGTTTGACCTTTGCTGTGCAGACCCATGTCTCTGCAGAGTTTGATCCTGTCAGCTTGTTTTCACCATTGTCTGTTTCTCTGAGCTTGTGTTAAATCTCAGTTTTAAATCGTGTACCAAGGCAGCAGCCTTTCTGAGATTTCGTCATGGTCCAGTAGATGTGAAACACAGTGGGAGCCTCCAGTACTTCAACACTGAGAAAATACTTCACACCTTCAATAAGATGAAACATCTGGTTCAAAGCTGGTAAATATCGCTATATATTTATAATTTAAGGATTTTATAACAGAGTGGATGATATCTATGCAATTTGTGTAAAAAAACAAACAAAAAAAAACTTATCCTTGAATCACACACAAACAATGATGGATTAAACATTAAAAAAGAACATTACATATAGATGTACATTATATATTTGCTCACATTATGATTTAATGGTTGCAAGTGTTATAATGCTCAATGGAAAACTCTTTATATATGTTATCTGTATAATAAGAACTGTAATTGTGTAAGTGCAAGTGTTTTTTTCCCCATACGTTCTGAAATAAAACACTTAATTTGAATTGACTGAGGAGCAGCCACTTATTGTTTATTGTTAAAGGAAATATTATATATGTATATCTTCATCTATTTCTGTGGTTGATTGTTCTCTCCTGTAAAGCTCTGTGAGATGACATTGTTGTGATTTGAGGCTCTATAAATAAAATTGATTGACTTGAATATGTTAAATTAACCCAAAAAGGCCCAGTGCTACTTTTCTATAACTATTGTAAACGATATATATAACCTTTCTTAATTGATTTCTAAACATTTAAGGAGATTATTACGCTCTATATTTTGTATTTTATCAGTATAAATCAGGTATTTCATTTACTGATCATGAAGATTTTCATAAAAACTCAGATTAAGGTTGCAGGTTATTATGTCAAAAGTAGAGAACTGCAGAAAAAAAACTTTTTTCTGTAATATATATCATTAAATGAACATAAACCAAATGCGCTATTGTCAATAATACAACTTCATTGGTTTTAGTGGTGAATCAATGTTGTAGAAGATGAAGGTGTTTCCCACGGTAACTACGGAGCCTCTGAATGTCCAAATGCATTACATCTAATGACCATGAAACGACAATCAACATATTTCTTATGTTAAGTGTTCATACATCAGTAGACATAATTATTCCTAGATTTAACAATTGCCTTGTACATGAAATGTGATATATAAATAACCTTGCCTTACTTTACCCCTTTTTTGCAGTGAAACTATGAATGACTTGTGGTTATATTGTGGACAACAACATATATCAAGCCATAAAGAAGGCCTAGGACAGAACCTGCAGAGTTCAACTATTATATTGAGGATGTGGGAGTGAGAATTGGGGGTACTTGGCAAAAAAAAAAAGAAAAATTCAGGGGGTAAGCAACTGTACAACGGTAGAGAATCACTGGTGTAAGGAATTCAAAAGCAAAAGCAGTTGTTAGACTCAAGGGTCATCACCTACCAAACCACTGAGACTTCTGCTCTCCCAATGGAGGCATGGGTTCAACTCCCATTCCTGACATACCATTTTGTCTCCCTATCTAATCAAACAGCACAGAAGTATTTAAGGGGCAACATCTGGTGTGCCATTATCACCTTTAAGTCATGTATGAACGATATGGTTTAGGTTGTGTTTTCACCATACAACTTAATAGGGGCATAAAAATAGGGCTGTAAAAAGATATCAGTTCCACAATATTTAATTTCACAATACTGTATCAATGTTAAAAAATACTTTGTTGTTGTTTTTTTTTTTTATTTGTTTCGCCCCCACGCTGATGCGGATTTTAACTGAAACATTTCAATTTTTACGCAATATCTTTTTGACACAGTTTCAAAACTAAACCCATATCGAACTCGTCCGGACGTAGCCTAAAACATACAGGACATTGGACACCAAGGACCAGGGTTGAAGACCTCTGTAATAGGGTATTATTTTTCAGAATGTGACAAAGGTCATTATTTAGCTAGGTCATAAAAGCTAATGCTACTGTTAGCATTATGGCATCACTGCCATGCACTTTGTCAGTACCGCAGTAGTTTCATGACAATCTGAGACAATCTGAATATGTGAGTTTTAGCCTTTTAATTCATATGTTACAAGCTTAAAATGGTGGTCTTGTCCACCATTTTCCAGGAAAATAGTGGACAAGGCCTTAACAGTATATACACAAAAGAGCAAGTCCTTGAAATGATCAAAGCTACTATGGTCTGTCCATGGTACTTGAACTGAAAAAAAAACATGCACATGCAGTTTGGATATGACACAAAATACTATGTGACACATCTAAAAAATATTCTAAAAAACTGTGAGGCTTTAAGAGGAAAGCCGTGAGCTGTAACCATGAATATTTTCTGTCACCTGTCAAAATGATTTAATTCGCTTTCCTGTCTTTTAGCCTCAGGTTAAGCGTGCGTTTGTAAAGTGCGGCTGCATTATGTAAGGCAAAAAAAACCCCAGAAAATAATAAAATAAAATACATGTATTTCAAACGTATTTTTATCAGGCTGGGTATCTGCGGGTAGTTGACATTAAACAACTAAAACTGAGGAAACTGGAGGCAACAAGTAATGTCTGGGCATTTGTTCAGGATGAAACTATCTGTAAAGTTTACCATCAGAGCAGCTTCAGACGAATAATTATTCTGACTAAGCAGTATCGTTCGTTCTGTTAGGTGGAGACCAAATATACATATGAATCTGTCTGACATCTTTATCAAGCTGGTTAGAAAAACCTGTTCTGAGTCTGATAACTCCTGCCGGGATGCAACATAGCAGAAATGTAAACAACAATGCGTTATGATGGGGAGTGTTGGCAGAGTCAGTGAAGCATTACAATGTGTGTGTGTGTGTGTGTGTGTGTGTGTGTGTGTGTGTCAGATTTGCTCAGTTCTGCAGTTAGGCTTCAGGAGAAATAATGATTTTCTTCACAAACCGCGCATAAAGGACTTGAAACGAGCGTAATGAATTGTGGGAACTCAAGTCTACTGTATAACCACAACTAATGTTCTATTCCATTATTGATTAAACCAGCAGTTATTTTTGCAATTAGTCATTTACACTATAGAAATTAATTTCCTACAGCTCATAGTGACGTCATTAGATCATTTTACTCTGAACAGGTGTCAATTTTTTGGGGGTGGGGGATTTTCAATGTCTTGTCTCATCATCTTTTATATATTATTATAATATTACACACACTGACGCATATATACATATAATGAAATTATCAATATTGCAAAAGGTCAAAGGTGAAGGTCGCATTAAGCAGAAAGGTCAAAATCATATTATTGGCTCTAATTCCAGAACGGGTTGTCATAGAAACTTGAGATTGGCACAAAATAAGGGCAAGTTTAGGCATTCTCTGAATACTTCATTTTAAAGAGAATCATTAAATCTATCACTTTGCCTTTTATATATATATCACACTATTTTGCAATATTATCATCATAATCTACCTGTATATTATGGTTTGTTATCACATCAGAATTTTGCCAGTACACAGCCATACAGCAAGTTAGAAAATAGTCATGTTTCTGTAAAATAAATGAATAAATAAAGCAGTGAAACACATTTTTACAGTTTAAGAATTATTATTTTTTTAATTGATCATTTGAGATAATGGGGGAAAAATAAATGCATGTGATTAGTGTATGTTTTACATCATAGTGTTGTAAGCAACAGCAGTGAATGCAACACTTAAAGGTGTAGATTCTATTAACGCTTTTGTCATGTTTCTTTTATTATTTATTTCGTATTATTTCATGTACTAATATGCTTTTCTACATCATGTGACTCCTTTCTGCTTCTGTGCCAACAAGTGCTTTCAAGGGATTTAAAATGTGGATATCAGGGAATTTTTTTTTTTTTTTTTTTTTTTTCCTCTTGACTAGTCAGTTCCAGCAATGCTAAAGAATAAATGGCACAGTGGGAGACTACAGTAATTTAAATCAGACATCTGATAGACATGCTAATGGCTCCTGTTCATCCGTAAAAGCTCCAATCATAGGTTTCATCTTATATATCACCCTGGAAGCCTGAAAAAAGGAGTAAATGAAACATGACCGTGTGGAGGCTTCACCACAGTCACTGGATTATTCCTCTGGGTGCCATCAATATTTGTCACAGGGTGTGAGTAACGACAAAATTGGAGTTCGTAGCTACTGTTGTTGATTATATCAGAAAAATCCCCTCTTCAGTTTTAACATCATTCCATAATTCCATTCAACATCATCTGTTAAAGTACTAGAGAAAGCAAATGCACCATATAAGACGTACCCCCCCCAACACACTTACACACAAACACAGTATACACACACACACACATACGCACACATTCAACACGTACAGTGCACTCATTAGTCAGATGTGAGGTCAGGCATGCCGCCATCATTCATTTAACAGAAAATGGCTGAGAGACAGAGAAGGCAATGGGAGGGAAGAAGAGAAAGACAAATGGGAGGACAGGACTTAGTGGAACATGAACAACCACAACTGGAAGAGCGCCCATGGGAGTACACACACACACACACACACACACACACACACACACACACATGCTCTTTTTTATGTCTCATGAGGACCAAGTTTGTAATCAAGTTACCATTGGGTAATGAGTGTAAACACATCTCTTTTTTTACTAAAAGAAAAAATGTAAATAAATAATAATAGTTTTTTTTTTTTTTAAGCCAACGTATCTTTAACCATTTAAAAAAAACAGATGTTTTGCTTTGCACCTGTTTCCCTCATGCTTTATGGGGACTTCCTAAAAAAAACAAATTACTGTATTTATAGGGGCATGTCATTTTACTCGTGGGCACTTTCTATTTAACCTTTGTGAGGACCTGAATTTTGGTTCCCATAGTGTCAGAGGTCCCCATGCTGTGACTGTATGAACCAGGAGTTTTAGTTCATGGATCACATTCAGCCTAATGTGGTACAAAGTTTTGTTTGTTTTTGAGCAAAAAAAGTCATATTCCACAATGAAAATGTTTACATCCACGAACTGTACTTGAACATAACACGAACAAAAATATTAACAACCTGAAAACTGTTAAGAAATAATATGTGCAATATTACACTTAAGTTTATCATTTATACATGTGCATCACAACTTAAAAATAACAGTGGATTTACAAATACACACATTTAGTTACATTCCAAATATTGGTACAATTCCACATACATTTCAGGTTATTCACATTTGTTCTAACAGACTAGTATCTTTATTTATTCATAAAAATTTTTTTACATGAAAAGAAAGAAGAAAATTTGTGTTTTGTGTTCTGCTCCATTTTAGATTAACATTATCAACATTATTAACATCTTCTGTGTAATTTTTGCATTTCACAAATTCATCCCTGGGGCAAGATTAGACCCTATGGCGGGCTGGATTTGGCCCCCGGGCCTTATGTTTGACACCAGATCAATGTCCCCATAAAGATAGGAATACAAGTACGCACACACTGTTTCAAATTCCATCCATATCTGTGGACTGAGGAATGACGCTGCCTGGGCTTTGTCAGTGTAACATACAGACATTATAATGATAACCAGACCCGGAATCGACTCCTCCAAACACACAAATAAAGTACATAAACACATACACACAGTGAGGTCTGGAGAAAGTGGGCCTCATGCTGTCTGCACTGTCTGGTTAGTCTGTGGTCTATAACTGTCTCCAGTCGGGTTTTGAGTATTTTTATGCGGGTTACGATGAATAGAATTAGAAAAGCAGAGTGAAAATTGGTCTGGTTTCTTTTAACCTCAGAGAGAGAGAAAAAAAAAAAGTATAAATGGGGGATTTATCACTTCGGAAATCTATGAATACATGGTTTTTTTTGTGAACTAGATAATGACAGATGTGTTTTTGTGTTATGGGAAAAATTTCAAGAGTAACTTGAAGCTGTCTGAAATGTGAGTTAAAACAAACGAGCTGCAGTTGTAAGTTTCCAACACGGTTGTTTAGCTAATGGTTAGCATTAACATGACGTTAAACACAAAAACATGTCTGAGCTGTAAACAGAAACGTATGAAGAAAAGTGTCAGATTAATTAATATATATATATATATATATATATATATATATATATATATATATATATATATATATATATATATATATATATATATATATATATATATATATATATATATGAAAAGAGTGATATTTTGCTTTTTTTAAAAATGGAATTATGCATTTTGAAACATTTCCCTGTGGTCTACATGAACTGTAAATGCTATGATTGGGTGTGAATTCTTCATTAATTCAACTCCACAGGTGCGTCTTTAACATTCATTTCTGAATAATGACACCAGAAAGGTCCTTTTGAGCGCTGGCCCTTTAAATGCAAATTAACCACTTCGTAGCCCACTCCCCCCTCCAGGTTGTTGACTGTCCTAATCTGTCCCATTAAACCAGGAACTGAACCTTTTAGCTAATTAGCTCGAAGCTTGGTCACTTTAGGCTCTTTCCCACTTTACGAACCTTTTGTAGTTCCTATAAACTTTTTAGTTCCTGGAACCTTTTTCACCCTTTCCCACAGCACAGAAACTATATAGTTCCTACAACCTTTTTAGTTCCTCCTGTCAGGCAAGTACTTTTTTAGTTCTCCAGGAACTATATGACGTAAGTGTTTGTTGATTGGTACAGTAGAGCCCAGACCACGCCTATTTCTACATTTCCTAATCTTCCATAAATAACTTATTTTTCATCTTGAAAATGTTATTTCAAGAAATCTTACCAAGATAATTCACACTTGTTCCATTGGCATTTTTTTTCTTTGCTTGAATTAAGCAAAAAAAAAAACAAAACTTCAATTAAGAAACATTTAGATTTTTGCAGTGTATTGTGCAATTTTTATTTTTTTGGTATTTTTGCAAACCAATAGTCATTACATATCATGAGAGAAAGTTTTAGTACGCAACATTTTATTAAATTATTATTGCAATCCCTGTCATCACTGGCCTGTGTAGACATTAGATGAAAACTAATTATTCTACTCACAGATATGAGCTTAAAAGTAGTTATCCAACTTCCAAATGTTTATTTTTTTTGTTTTTTTTTTTGTTGTTTTTTTTGTTCCCTTACATCCATAATCCTCAGACATTTGGACTTACTTTTTTTGTTTAATCATGGCACATAACAGAACTCCTACAGACAACAAAATGACTCCCAACTTTAAACATGCTCATCCTATTTTCTCTAATGACTTCCTTTGTGTATCAGTTAATTTGGCAGTCACATACTGGTGCATTAGAATTATAAACTGAAGTAAAGCCTAAAACAGTTGCATGGCAACAGGGTTGACATCTCCCCTGCTCTAGCACACACATACTGTACATACACACACACACATGCTTGTTGATATGCCTTATGAGGACAAAGTTTGTGATCAAGTAGCCACTGGGTAGTGTGTGTAAACACATTTTTTAAATAAAATAAAATGTAAAAAATAAAATAAAATAATAATGGTAATAAATATAAATAAATAAATAAATAAATAATAATAATAATAATAATAATAATAATAATAATAATAATAATAATAATAATAATAATAATAATAATAATAATAATAATGTAATTATATAAATTTGAAAATTAAGTATGTATATATATATATACATACATATACAAATATGTATATATATAAATCTTTGAAAGATACATGTTTCACTTTGCACCTGTTTCCCTCATGCTTTATGGGGACTTGTGGAAAAAACAAATTGATGTATTTATAGGGCCACATCATTTGTATTTTACTAGTAGGAAACTTTCTTTATATTTAACCCTCATGGGGACCGTAATTTTGGTCCCCATAGTGTCAGAAGCCCCCATGCTGTGACTGTGTAAACACATCAATGTCCCCATAAAGATAGGAATACACGAACACACACATACACACTCCTCCAACACGTACTGATCCTGCTTCATTGACCTTGAGTGACTCCTCATTCTCTCCTCACACTGCGGTTTTTAAGAGCTAAATTCATCCAGAGAATTCAGGAGGGAGACATTTTACCCATTTAGTGCTGGTGTCTGTAATTTTGAATATGCTTCGGCACAAATCATTTATTGTGGCATCCTAAATCTACATTTTAACTGTGATTTTAATCTCTCAACCCCATCACGAGGAAGTGAATTAAGGAAGTAAGAGGATGTGTATAAAACAAGTTAAACTATGGCTGTTCTTGAATGAAATGTAGATGACAGTAACTCTCTGTGAAGCTTTAATTACCAACTCTGCATTCTACTGGTGCTACCACACTAGGAAGAACATTATAACCCCACAGGAAAATGATTCTGCTACTATCACATTATATTAGTGCATGTCAGTGTCCACTATTTACTAAGATATGGAAATACATGACTGACACATGAAGGTAATTGTGTTGAGAATCTCTATCATATAATTATTAATAGCAATTTCATTTTCTTTTGTATGGTACAGTGGGATATAAATCCAGTAGTAACACTATCTTTGGACGTTATGGGTTATTCGACGGTATAATCTTGTATAACCGCATTGCAGCCTCATTATCACCTTCTTATCAAGATTGCCCATGACACTCCCTTAATAACATGTAAGGTTTGTCTGGAGGTTGATGGATCTCAGCAATGGGCTGAAATATTGCATCTGTTAAATTATGATTTTCTTCATGATATCAGTAGCTGTGACCCGCTAATTAATGGCACATTTTCAGTCTGGTCTTGCACTTTGTGCTTGATCTTTACACCTGCAGTGTGCTTTTTCACACCTCCATAAAAGTAATATGGGTCACAATGATGGTGAAATATCTCTGCATTTTCATAACGCAATCCACACACTAAACACATCATGTATTTTGTTGTTTTTTTTTTTTTTTTACTGTGTTAATAAATTCACTTTGTAAGGTATCTGTAGAGAAATCATAGTACGACTTGGTTAAAGCTCTTTACTATCCACAAGGTCACACATGAAACGTCTAAGGGTCAAGCTTCAAGTAGAGCTGGGCAATACGGGGCAAAAATTAAATATTGATTTTTTTTTTCAATGTTATGGAAAATTTATGATTTTAATCGATTGCTTTCTGGCTACCTGGACTGAAAGCAAAACATGATTCATAAATGGTCTTTGTTTGCTAGAGCTATACACCATATACAACTGGAGAAACACATTCACAGGATTACAGGATCTATTTTGTCTCCAGGGGGGGGTACACGAACACACCCCAAACACACACACATACACACACAAGCAAATCCTAGATCAATCTCATTAACCTATAACAACTCAATGCTTGTTCTCAATTTTTTTTCTCTATTTAAACTTTGTTTCCACAGTATTTTGCTTTTTTTCAGTTAAAAAAAAAAAAACCCAGCTATTTTCCAATGTTGTGTTACTTCATCTGTTATAAAACTAACATTAACCCTAAACTTTGAGGACATTTCATGAAACTTTAATTACTGTAATGTTTCCATGAAAAGTGTAGATAATTCACTGTTCAAGTATTTAAATAACACAGTCAGACTGCAGGAAAAATGTGACTCAAATCCAAAATGTTTTGACCTAAGTGATCTGTATCCAATCTGTTAAAAACAGTTTGAACAATACAAATTGATGTATTGATCCAGCCCAAGTTTATATGTGATCCTACATGATAGGATCCCATATAAACTTGTATAACTTGTATAAACATGTTAGTTACTCTGTCAACTGGCCTAAAATACCCTGCTTTTAATGCACTGCACAAAGTAAGGCAAACAAACCTCATATCTTCATCATGCAAAGAAGGAAAAAAAAAGGTTATTGTATTGACGTAAAGGAAATATAAAAAAAAAAAAAAAAAAAAAAAAAAAAGGTGTTCAAGTGTTCAAATTGAATTATGTATTATGTACTTGAATCATCAAATATGGAACAAAAAAACAAACAAACTGATAAATAATATATAATTATAGAGAACCAAAAAACATATGCTCATTGTGATGATTTTCAGAGTGGGAAGTTTGTGTAACTTAAAGCATACACTCTTGTTAATTATTTAAAATGTAGAGAGATGAGAGCAATGAATCAATCAGATCAAGGAACATTTGTGACTGGAACCATGCATTTCAAACAAGTTATTTATTTTTCCGTTTATATATATTTTTTTTGTTTAAGTATGAATGTATGGGTTGTGACTATGGAATGGGGGTAGGCAAAAATAAACAACTCTGCTTCAGCCTACTCCTTTTGAGATGTCATTATATAATCACTATAACTTGTACTGTTACAAGATATGTAATCTGCTCAAATAAACTCAAACAAACAAACAAACAAATGTGTATCTGATATTTTGTAATGCAACTGTATTAACGCCTGAACCTGTGACACCAAAATGTAAAGGTTACAGCAGCTCTCCACACTTCTCACTATTCTAGTATTCCCTTTAAGTAATCGTGGTAATGGTGACATTTTTTCCCTCTTTCTTAAGCTCATAATTGAACCTCTTATCGGTCGTGACAGTAGTTACCGTCATACGTCGTTGCTGACCACTGGCACTGTACTGAATGGCCTCTACACTTGAATGGTTCTGACAGAAGCCGCCCACCTCCTCCTTGTCAGCCGTCGACTTGACTACATTTTGTAATTTTACTCACTCTCTGATCCAGGAGAATTTCCAACCAGTGTACCAGGGGAAAAAAAAAATAAAAAAATTACCTCCAAGATGAGTTTATATCGAAAGGAGAGGACATTTAAAAGTCACATGCTATTCCAGAATGGAGATGTGTAAATTACTAAATATAATAAACCAATCAATGTATACAAGACAGAAAGATAGTTTGGACTCACTTTACAACAACAATGTACAGCTCTTATTGTGTTACAGCGAGAACAACAAATCCATATACTTTATTTAATTGTGCGCAACATCTCCTCTGCAGCCTGACAACATTTGATGCAATAACAACAGAGAGGACACAAAACAATTAAGCAAATGACTTAAGCTGGAGAAGAACCAAGTCCATTCAAAATGTTGATATTCTTATAGAGATTTATTATATAGAGCTGTGCTTTATACACATTGTTTCTCTAGATGTAAATAATAAAGGAATGAGGAAAGAGCCTTGTGGTACTCCAATAGTTATTATGTACTATATGTACTATTTAATCTATTTAATAAAACATTTTTGGAATTGGTCAACTGATCCAAATGTCTTGCTTTTTAAAAAGTCTAAACATTTTTAAGTGTTTTACAGTGTATTATAAATAAAGTATAGTAGTAGTAATAGTAGTAGTAGTAGCAGTAGTAATAGTAGTATTAATATTATTATTTCTACTATGGCTTGCTTGTTAACGATGATAATGGTTACTTAAATTATCTTAATTATTCAATGTGAGAACATTATTAAAATGTCTGTATCTATTATTCTGTCATTTTTGTTTACTGTTTGTGCGTCATTGGGGCATTTGTCTTGTTTTAACTGCAAATCAGTTCTTCCTATAAGTGCAAATAAATAATGGTAACACCTTGAACTTCAAACCACAATGATAAGTACAGTGCACTTGGGGGGATTAAAGCAATTTGCATTCTGCTTTGTGGTTCCTTAACATTGTAACCCTTTATTAGTCCTTTATTATACTGGGAATAGTCAAGGTGAGTGCATTATACAGCAGCGCTACATTGAGTTGAATTGTGAAGCAAAGTGAAGTGCATCTGGGAAAATAATTCATTAACTTGTTTTGTGAATTGAAATGACCACCGGATCAGATGTTTTTGTTAATAGTGGTTAGGGTGTATGAGCTGTAGAAAGGTCAAATGAGTGAAAATGGCAATAAATAAATAAATACAGAAATGAATAAATGAATACAGAAGTACATAAATAAATGCATAAATAAATAAATACACGCTATGATTATAATTATACTTTATTGGCTGATGCTTAATAGCTATTTACCTCTGCCAAGGAGGTTATGTTTATGGTGGATGTTGTCTGTCTGTCTGTCAGCAACATTACTCGAAAAAATTATGGATGGATTTTGATTAAAAAAACCTCCGTCAAGGCGGACCTCCCCCCTTTGAATGAAGAGACGTTCACCAAGGAGGTTATGTTTTTGCCAGAGTTTGTTTGTCTGTTAGTTTTCAATATAACTCCAAAAATTATGGATGGATTTTGATAAAAATGTTCAGGATGCGTTCATTCATTCATTTATTTATTCATGTCTTCATTCAAAGGGTGGAGGTCTCAGAGTGCTTTTCTAGTTAATATAATGGAAGCCTTTTGTTTTCACCAGATTGTTGAAATATTCACCTAAAATCTAATATTCAGATTAATGACCTTCACTGTAATCATTTGACTGTTAATGCTCAGTAGTATGGCTCATATATATGTTGTCTTTAGTAAGTATAAATAAATATTACAACAAACCGTTGAAGACGTTGCAATGACGTATTAGAGCGTTGGGTGAATTTCCTTTCTAAGCAACATATTTTTTACAAGTACAATGAAACGTTACCCAGATGGTAACATATGCCATATGACTTTAAACTGTTCCCATGTGGTCAGTAACAGCACAGCAGAATAGAAATCCAAATCAATTATAATAGCATTGTTGCTGACAATAGGTGTTTGCAATGTTTGCTGTGAGACAACAAGAATCTGTTGATTTAAAATATTTCTACAAAAGTAGCTCATACTGTTTAATACCTATTTGGCCCCTTTAAGGTGTCACAAATCAAAGAACTGGACACTTTTATGGCACTGGATTTAGAGCATAAGTGTGAGGAGGTACCTTGATTTATTAGATGCATTAGCGAAAAGCTGGATATTTTATGTATAAAATGCTTCTCTTTTGAATTTATTATGTGTCAGTATGTCATGTAGCTAATGATGTATGGATACTTATGGATAAATACATATTTTATCCATCTCCGACTACATATTTGGTCATTGCTGAGATATTTCGGTGCTGACGTGGCCTAGTGGATGAATATTCTCCACCAAGCTCTCCCTCAAAATGCAATGAATTATTAATCTCTTAAAGCTGTATAAATTAAATAACTTCATCACAAAATTTGGGTAGCAAAAACTCCGTTCCATCAGACAGAGAAATAAAAACATATAAGAGCAGTGAACATCCCACTGCTAAGATGTTAACAAGCCCCTTTGAGAGAAAGAAAAAAAAAAAAAAGAAAAAACAATGGAAGGAGCAGAAATCAATGGGAGAAAAAAAAAAAAAAAAAAAAAAGACTGGGACCGATGCAGATAGAGAGGGGGAAAAAGAGAGAAAGCTCTCATTCTGGGTATCACGGCCGCCCTTTTCCGAATCCGGCTGCAAGGGGAGACAGTGATATATGAGGCTGGAATAAAGTAGGGCAATCCCCTGCTTGACAAGAGAAGAGAAAGAAATAGGGAAATAAAGGGAGAGAGACGGGAAAGAGAGGAGGATTTAGAGGGAGGATGCAGGGAGATGAATGTGCTCAGTGTCTGCTGGCCTGTGGGATGGGGGTTTCCACGGCTGTGTATGGCAGCGTTGACCAGCATCAGGCGGCTATGTGAGGCCATATCGCTGACTAACACTCGCTGCCTTAATAAGAAGGATGGATGGGGAAAAAAAAAACGGGAAGGTCAGAGCAGTCCGACCTGCTGCGTTGCAGAGGAAGTACAGGATAACCACTGACCTCGCTTTGACTCATACACACAGATACTCTGCACACATGCAACCACAGCATATGCAAGAACAGCTAAATGTGCTGTACACACACACACACACACACACACACTGCAGTGGAAAACACACACAAATAGGTTCAAATACACATGATAAACAGGAAGGAGACCCACACAAGCACCCCCACCATGTCAGTAAAAGCTAACCGAAAACCACCGCAATGCTGCCTTTACACACAGATAGTCATTACAAAAACACACGCATCCGTTACACATGGGGACTGTCCAGTGACTGAAACACTGGTCTGGCAGCAGCTGAATCAACTTTCCATTCCTCTATTTATTTTTGTTTTCTTCGAACAGTAACAGAAAGCTGAGTCAGCCTGACTTCTTCATGCATTGTACAGTAAGAGCTGAGTTTAAATGTGAACTGCTTTTTCTGCTTGGGTTCACAGTACAATGTTAGTTTTAAAATCCTCTTACCAAAGCATAAAGGCTAGGGCACTATTTGAGCCACAATGGGACCAGATGTAGTTTAGGTTGTGTTTCATCTACATGTGAAACTGTACACAGAATGTTATGAAACCCACGGGGAAAAAGTAGCTGAAAAAAATTATTTAAACAACTGAAAAAGAGAAAAAAAAGAAAAAGAATTATGCATACATATATATATATATATATATATATATATATATATATATAGTAGGGAGAGAGAGAGACACAGAGACAGAGACACAGAGAGACAGAGAGAGACAGGCAGACAGAGAGAGACAAAGATAGAGTGAGACAGAGAGAGACAGATGGAGACAGAGAGACAGAGGGAGACAGAGAGAGAGAGACACAGAGAGAGAGAGAGAGAGACAGAGGGAGACAGAGAGAGACAGACAGAGAGAGAGAGAGATGTGTGTGAGTAACAGTTAACCAACAGCTAACTCTGGTCACATACTGTACATAACTATGACACAATAGTTCTGTGACACCACCCAATATCATCCTGGTGTTAATGTGTTAATGTTTTGCAGTACAATAGCAGAAGTGTCTCATTTGTGAATACTTCTGATATACCTTGTGAGTGTGTTTGGCTACATATCAGACTGCAGGGTTACAATCAATGAGACCTGTCAATCAAATGGATTTATGATTTGCTAATCTACGAATGTGATGCTAATGATTATCGCAGAGGTTTTCAGATTGTTATAAATAATAGAGCCACAGTGTTCTCTTTTAAGAGTCAAAGGTTATGACACCTTCCTTTAGTTAAATCATCTTGACTTCGAGCAGCTTGGAAAATAAATAATAACATGTCCTATGTTTAATGTATGAAGAACAATTCTAGCTTGAGACCTAATAAGGCACATTGCCTTATTAGGTCTCAAGCTAGAACATAAGAACCTAAGAACCTGTTAATATTTGATTAATTAGTAAACTCACGTGGAATTATTGAAGTGAAAAATTTGATTGTATTTTGCAGCTGTAGACAAAATAGGTTAAAGGTTATTTTGGACCAAATCCAGAAAGCATCCACTGCAGCAGCTGTAAAACATGGCTCAATAATGAACTAAAATTGATCACATTGACATTTTACTGTGTAAAGTATTCAATGTTTATTTCAGTAGTTTTTTATGGGGAACTCCTCCTTTTCAATATACTATAGTGAAAGTAGAGTAATAAAATACAGAGAGAAAAGAAAATCCAGATGCTATTTACACCTGAGTATCAGTGACCAAAACTGCTATTTACAGTGGGAGTGGGACAGCCAATGTGGCCATTTACACCCACTCAGGTGTAAACAGCCACAGAGGTGATTTGTATCCATGTATCTGTAGCCAACCGTGTTATTTACACAAGGGTGTTGTATACCCTTGTATGATTTTTACCCCAGTGCAAACCCTTCTGGCAGAAAGGCTTAATGGTAGTGTAGCTGTTTCAACTGAACCAATCTCCACCTGAAGAAAAAAATACATTTAGATATACATTTCTGTGGGTATTATCTTACAGGTGCACACTACAGCTCTATTAAAAAAAAAAGAATAAAAGTCAATTCAGTAACACAATAAAACCTTAGAATATTTCTAATCATTCAAATATAAAAGAAATGAATCAACTACAAGAGTAAATAGAAGTAAAATGTGAAAAATGTACGATTTAAAATGCCTTAAGGATAAAAAAATAAATAAATATGTATATATATATATATATATATATATATATATATATATATATATCAGCGTGAGAGAGAAAGGACATTATTAGGTTGCAGTGAACTTTAATACAAGTTGCTCATTGCTGGACAGATGTATGTCCGTCTATTGTTATTTTTTTGCTGCGTGTCTGTTTTGTTCCTCAGCTGACAATGTCATGACGTCAACACAACAAGTCGACTCGACTCTGACTTTATTGACAGATATGTCGACTTAAAGAAAATGCCTGAAAGAGGAACATGCAATGAAGTCTGGGCAGAGGGGGTGTTGTAAAGTTCGGCGCCACCTTCCCACTGACCATTCCTATGTCTATATACTGTATGTTCAGTCCTAACATGAACTGGAGACTAGCTGGATTAGGCCCCCAGTGACCCCTGTGACCCTAGTGAGGATAAAGCAGGTTCAGATGACGAGATGAGACATGATTTACCCTGAGAACTGCTGACTACAGAGGATAATGTAAGAAAATAGTGATAGATCATTTTAAAAAAGTTAACTGCCACAAAAGCAGCAGTGGCTCTTTATGGGTTAAGATGATAGATGGAACTCAAGGCTTAAATGGGAGTAAGACAAAGACAGGATTTCAATGTCACAAACTGAAATCTTGCAAAAACAAGAATATGTCTCAGTCAGTTCCTCACATCCTGATGACAGACTGAAAAACAACTGACTATATCATATAACCCTGAGTATTAGCCTACTTCCTATTTCCTACTGTCTGTATCTATCAGTCTGACCCTTTTCCCCGCTGCGCTGCTGATCTCCACCTCTTAACCTCTTTTTTCCTTCCAATCCTTCTGTTTTTAATGACGTTGTACCACCACCCCCCCCCTCCCCATTTCCATCCTCTCATGAATAATTCAGTCATCCTCTGCTCCAATTAAATAATTAACAACACTCAGAGCCATCAGATTGTAACCCAGCAAAGACACCCTTAGCTGGTCCCCAAATTATCTTCAAAAGCCTCAGGGAGTTCTTCACATGCCGTCGCAAAAAGAGCCAAGTGATCAAAATACTCAGCTGATTAGTTGCATTTTGCATATAATTTTGTTTAAGACAAGTGTAAAAGGTCAACCTGTAAAGATCATGAATTATGAGAAAATTTACACTTACATTTGTGACAAAATTGTAGATTTAATTTTGTTATCTGGCCCCAGTACACAGCTGTACTGCAGAAGACTTTGTGTTTAACCCTGAATAATTCTCCACATTGAGTGGTTTGGTGTTATATAAAGGAATGTCAGCGAAAGACACCAGTAATGTAATGTATCTTCACTGAATGGATGTTTTTCTTTTTCTGTCAGCGAATGGAGCCAAGACCAGTCAGAGGTGCTTTATGTCAAAGATGGGTAAACATCTTGAATTATAGACAATTTATGTGGATAACCTTGGCTCTGGAATAATCTGGTGAAGGACCTGGGAAATACTATCTACTGAATGTTCGACGGTAACTCCAATCCAAACACTTCCTTCTTTGTGCAATTTTCAATTCAATGTGTAGGCAAGAAAACCTGCTTTACTGTATTAATAGAACATACAGTACATACACACATACACAAAGGTTTATTGATGAAGACATATCTGAGATCTGATGGTTAATCATCAGCACTGTTGGCAGTACTGTGTTCCAAAACAAGTGAATTACAGTAACTTTTTGCTCGAATGCAGTGATTTAAGACATTACTAGTCAATTTTCACTAATATTTTAGTCAATACATGTTCAGTACCACTTGCATTACAATTTAAGGATGATTAGAGTAAGCAACAAACTAATAAAAAAGTGAAAAAAAGCTGTGTCTGAAAATGACATGTTATCATGTATTACAGTACCAGCTGAAATACCTACAAATAGTATAAAACTATCAGGATATATATATATATATATATATATATATATATATATATATATGTTTTTTGTTTTTTTTTAAAGTCCATATAGAAATAACAGCATATAGTATATCTATATTAGGGCTGTCAAATTTAACATGTTAGTCCAACATTCTGATTAATCAGATTTCTTTTCATGTATGCAAATAACCCCAAAAAACTTGATTAAGGTTCTCATCAAAGGGTCAATTGCTCAAATGAAGAAAGAAAAAAAGAAAAACATCATGACTGTGACGCCTGAAGGAAAGTTATATTTCCTGTTGGTGTTCAGCCCATGGGTGAAGATGGTAGAAGCTAGTACATTAACAAGATGGACATATGATCGTTACTGACCCTCGTTAGCATTAGCATGAGCCCTGTGATCGACAATGACAAGGTAAGCTAATGTTTCTCTGACAAGATAGAATTCTTTATCGATTGTGGATTTATCTACAGTACCAGTGTCCTTGTACATGTAAAATGATGAAAGAGATACAAGTGTTCCTGCGTTACGTACAGAGCATTACTTACTGAGCGCTACTTATGGACCTATCTGTCCACAAGTACCTTGTAGTGGAAAGTTATGAGTCCTGATCTAAGTTATTATAAGGGGGGGGTCTATTGTGCATGTGCATATAATAATAATATTAATAATAATAATAATAATAATAATAATAATAATAATAATAATAATAATAATAATAGTAAATGGATCTAATAATAATAATAATAATAATAATAATAATAATAATAATAATAATAATAATAATAATAATAATAATAATAATAATAATAATAATAATAATAATAATAATAATGTGGAAGTCACCAAAATAGTTTAAGTTTAGTTTTAGTTTAATTGTCCTAATTAAAGCAGCCATCAGCAACATAATGTGTTCTGACTTTAATGTTACATTTAAACCTGTTTTTCCTTATTGAAAACCAGATAGAATTATTAAATATACCAATATTAGCCTTGAGGAAACCCTCGAAGGCATGGAGCTAAAAGGCTAACATGCTAACACAAAACGGCAAAGCGACTGTGGAATTAAAAGCTGACGTGACTAACAATAAACTGAAAGCCTTAAGTAATGCTGTTGGGAGACCAAATTAGCCAACACTCACTTTTTTTGTAACATGAAAGTCCATTATATTTTATGAATGTTTAACATGACTTTTCCATGTGTCTGTTGGAACCTACACTGAGACGTAATGAGACGTATATGACTACAACGAGGGAAGACATGTTAGATTTCTATCAGCACACAAATCATTCACTGAGTATACTTCCACATTAGTGTTTCTTACACTATATAAACAACATGGCCTTGCAGTGTGTTGCCGAACACCCCCACCTACACACACCAACCGCCATCACCAGACAAACACACTGAAACACTCTCTCTTCTTGTTTCTCTTGCCGCTCTGTCAGCTTTAGTCACTGTTGCCTTGTTACACTTCACAGAGCCTATACAAGTCCAGTGAAGCACACAAACATGTGATCACACACACACACACACACACACACACACACACACACACACACATTACCTTAACACTGTGTTATTGCAGGGTTTTCTTCATGATCCTTTGAGTACACACAATGAAAGTAGATGAAGCCCGGTCAGGATTGTTTCACACAATCCTTAGGAGTAAAAAAAAAAAAAAAAAAAAAAAAAAACTTCACAAAAACTCACAGTGGTACCTTCCCTGTACAACCTGACTCCTGCTAAACTGAAAAAAAGATGTCAGATTTTGACAGTGGAGGCATTTAAACGGGTATAATTCATGTAAAAAAAAAAAAAAAAAAAGCCCTGAGCAATACTAACAAATCTCTGCTTGGTGCTGTAGCAACTCCAGTAGCAAACACAATACCCACATTTCCCATCCTTAGATAAGACAGAAAAAGGAACATGAGCATGGAACATATTAATATACAGACAGAAAAAAACCAAAACACTGTGTTGTGCAGAGATTTAACAAAACCAGCTTCTGGCCAGTGTATTTGTATAAAGACGTGTAGTATCAGCAGACATATCTACCCCAGCACAGACACATGTACTGTAGACCAGGGGTGTCAAACGCATTTTAGTTCAGGGGCCATATTCAGCTAAATTTGATAAGAAGTGGGCTGGGCCAGTAAAGTAAAAACATAAAAATAAATAAATAATAATCAACCCCAAACTGTTATCCATGTTTTTTTTTGGGGGGGGGCACTTTACATTATGAAAATGTCTACATCTACAAACCATCCTTTCAAACAATGTGAATAGCATGAACAAACTGAAATGAATGTGTTTTTAATGTATGTGTGTTTATTATAGCTGACAAATACAAAAAAACATTCAATAGTAGGTGGAATATTATTAATAATGTCCATTTCAGGCAACTTGACATTTCAGGTTGTTCATATTTGTTCCAGTTATTCAGGTTTTTTGTGAAATATTGCTTTGTTTTAGTGTAACTAAATGAAAATATTTACATTTGCAAAGAGAAAAGGTTTGACTTGTGAGCATTTATGTTATTATGAATGCAGGAAGATAGATTTCAGGGGAGTGACAGCATATAAGATAAAATGTTTAGCCCATGAAATATTAAAAACACCACGAGGTCATCAAAAAACAGCCATGCATAGATCATATATATATATATATATATATATATATATATATATATATATATACAGACACATGCCATATGTAAAGAAACAATATACAGTACACTGCCTATTGATCTGTCTGCTGCTGATACCCTGAGGTCGGGTCAATAAGACTGATCACTCCAAACCTCTCTGATATGCACTGACATATTAACACAATTCCTCCAAAAGTCAGGATACTGTGCAAGGGTCATCTGAAAAGCAGAAACATGTACCATTTTTTTGGGCTGTTTTTTCCATTGTATTTTATTCCTATTTCCTTCCTCCATGCATTTGTTTTTGTCACCCTTTGTGCCAATGTATTATAAGGGTGATGAGATATTTGGACTAGAAATAAAAAAAAATGGGGACCAAGTTTGTAATAAAGTAGACATTGGGTCGTGAGTGGAAGTACATCTTTTTTTTATATGATAAAATGTAAAATAATAAATATATAATGAATAAAAATAATAATAATAAACATTTGAAAATAAATGAATATTTAAAAAACGTTTATATTTTTTTAAAAGAAATAAACACAAAATATGTTTTTAAAATAAACACATCTTCAAACATTTGAAAAATACATGTTTCACTTTGCACCCATTTCCCTCATGCTTTATGAGTACTTCGCAAAAAACTAACTAATCTATATATAGGGCAATATCATTTCTATTTTACTAGTGGGGACCTTTATATTTAACCCAAGTGGGGACCTGAATTGTGGTCCCCATAATGCCAGAGGTCCCTATGGTGTGACTGTGTAAACATGTCCCCATAAAGATAGGAATACACGCACGAATACATATTGCTTTACAGATTAAAAGATATTAGATAAAGTGTAAAAAGCATAAAATGTGAAATAGTAAAATAACTAATAAACTAAACACCCATAAAAACAATAGAATAAAGGTGTGTCTTAAGTTACCTCTTTAAAATGTCCAGTGAGGCTGCTGCTCATAGCTCAGATGGGAGGTCATTCCACCATCTGGGAGCCACTGGTAAAAAGGTTTTGAGCCCAGAACAGGGGACAGGCAGCAGATATAGCATAGCACACATACGAGTAATAAGACCAGGATGTTTATAAATGATTCACCCATTGATTGTTTTCTCAGTGTGATACAAAAATAACCTATATGTCATGTACACATAATATCAGAGGTGGTCAAAGTACTCACATTCTTTACTACAGTAGAAGTACAGCTACACAGTAAATTTTGCAGTGTTAAATCAACACTTAGAGAGTTTATTTAACTTCTTCTAGAGTGTATTTGGTCCCATTGTCTCCAAATTAACACTGCAAAATCTACAGTGTACTTGTGTAAATACTCTGGTAAAAGTATGAGTACTGATTAAACTCCCTTACTGAAGTAAAAGTAAAAAAAAAAATAAAATAAAATAAAAAAACTTCTCAATTGTAATAAAGTAAAAGGTAAAACTGCATGTTTTTTTATGACTATTGATGGAATAATTTAAGCAGAAAAAAACAGAAAAATGTCAAAAATATCCAAAAATAAAGCCTTTAAAATTGAGTTACTGTGTAGAAAATGTGTTTTAATGGGTTATGCTACTCAGTTTAGTGTGGATGGACAGTACATTTTGGAAAAATTCAAAATGAGATTAACTTCAATATGAGATTAAAGGTGATATGAGGTTTTAAAAAATGATGAGAATAAAGTAACAAGTTCCGATTTACAACATTTTTTCATTCTGTCAAATCTGCTTAGTTTAAAAAAGTAATGAGTCTATTCTCAAAATGTAAAGAGTACAAAGTGCAGATATTTATACAAAAATGTAGGTAGTAAAAGTAAAAAGTTGCCAGAAAAATAAATATTCCAGTAAAGTACAAATATCTAAAGGAAGTACTTGTACTTTAGTTACTTCTACTGCAAAAAGGAAACACTGTCAATATTTGATGTACAAGAAAGGTTTCCAGAGGAAGAACTTTAATTTAGCCTTTTCTACATTTTTCACATCCTAGTTAATTAATGGTGGTAATTTGATATTTTCATCATCTTTAGTTTGAATGTATTTAAGGTTAATTATCTACTCCTATTTTGAGTCACCGTGCTCACATCAACAGTGAATTTCAAAATGAATAACATGGGAGATATGACCATTCAGTGTATCAATCAGTGCCTAAAACAGACAATAAACACAGTAAGGTGAACAAACTATGAAAAAGGATGTACAAGCAGAAAATGGAGAAGAAAATATGTCAGGATGTTCACATTTTTGATGTGAGAGGGAGATTGAAAACAGATTGGCACTTCAGAACAAGGTTTCTATTCATTATTTTCATTGAATGTGTATATTTTCTATATTTTTTTATTAAGAATTGAGGGTCAGACAACATTATAGAGAAAAAACTGTCCTTCAAACTTTTTCCTTCTATACCATATTTGAGTATGTTTCAGAGCTTTGAAAATTGCTTCTGCTTTTACCACATTCACTGAGTTAAACTTCATTTAATTCAGTCTTTTCAATAACTGACTTTATTCTCCCTTTCCACAGAAGGTGCATTTGGTGGCTATTAGTGTGTTTTTAATCATTATTGGTGGCAAAACACTGAGGTTCACGAGTCAAATGTTGCCATGGCAGCTGTCCTTGACTGTGCTCTGAACCAGTTGACCACCCACTTAAATGAGGTTACACCTTTATTAATACCAAGCTATTCATTGTAGTAGATTTCATGTATCAACAGCTTAACACGTTGTAGTTAATAGTGAGGCATAAACACACCCATAAAGCTCTTTTCACAATACATCACTAACATATAATTTCAGCTTAAAATGATACTGTCCACTGTGGTAAATGTCATGAATCAGTGATTATAATGTGGGAATAATGTGGGAAATTAACCAAGGATTAACCTGACAATTATTAGAGAATTTCTTTGGAACAAAATGATTAGGATCCATTAAGATGAGATAAAATGTCATTTAACCCACAGCGAGGAAATCCAAGTGTCATAGATGCAGTTACAGTGAGTTAAAGTGAGTCTACCAAATACAGTGGTACCTCTATAAACAAAAGCCCCAGCTAACAAATAATCCAAGTAACGAAAATCTATTACCTCAATTTTTCCATGTCTGAATACGGAAAACAAAATATTTACGAAACGATGTACGTACTGTATGTAGCATCCCATTGGCTATAAGGGAGTTACCCATGATGCATTTTGTGATCTTTTGACCCTCGTTCATCACAGAGTTACTGTTGTTTCGTGAGTTTTTCCCAGTGTGTTCATTTAAACTTTATTACAGTATGTATTCATTATTCATCATGAGCCCAAAGAAGGTGATTCCTGGTTCCTTAAAAGCAGTTACCCCTTCCAAAGGCATCTGTTTGATATAGAAAAAGAGGTCAGAGGTCATCACTGAATGAGCAGATGGAGAGACTGTTACTTATTTGGATAAAGGAGAAAGAAATTGGAGGAGATACAGTGACTGAGGCGATTGTTTCAGAAAAATCATCCACCATATTCACTGATCTGATGATGGAGGGTGCGGGTGAGGGTTTCTTTTACCTTTAACACATATTTCATATAAACTTGGTCATTTTTTTATAATTTTTAAAGGGTTTGACGGGTAGCATTTAAGACCTTGGAAAGAATCGGGCCTTTTACATGTAAAATGCAACTCTATTGACGAAAAATTCACAGTATTTAAACACTTCTGGAATGAATTAATTTCATAAGTAGAGGTACCACTGTATTAGAAAACACACAATGACTGCAAATAATGTCATTTTGATGAAACACTGAATAACCATCCACTGCAGTAGAGTCATACATGAAAGGGTTAATGTATCATCCACTCTCGTATTAGTATCATGATGGTAATATTGTCCAGACTTATTATCTGTCTATCTGGTTTAATAGACATGTAAGTGCTTGCTTTGTGTCACTGAAAATAGCTTGAGGGTGTTGCTTTGGAAAACCAAGACAGGCTTGATTGGTTGTTTTCTGACCTTTTACAGATTGATCTTTTAATTAGAGATGGCCAGAGTGATGAATATTAAATGTGGTTTTAATTAGTTACCTGACTGGTAAAGTGTTTGTCCACTGCAGTCGCCTTGAATTCTTAAGAAGCACCATGAAAAATGGACGCTTTTAATACGTTGTGATAGAGCAAATATATACAGTGCCATTAATGTACCGTCTACGATTTACAGTGTTACCTTAGGAATGAAATCAACCTGCTGCCATTAAGAATTTCAGAAAAGGATTAATATTAAAAGTATAGCTGTTTTAAATGGAATTTGAATATAATATATACATGCATTTCAAAAGAAAAAGCCAGAAACTGATGTGTAGAAGTAGAAGTTTGGGACCATATTGTGTCTGATGATTGCAGACTTTTATAACATGATTATTGTTTTCATATTCATTTGTTTAATTTATTAATTAACTGATTATTATGTAAAATATCACAATGTTTTTTTCACCAAACCCAAACACTTATTCCTTTTGTCCTCCCCTTTATTTCACCTTTATAAATCCCACAGATTTTTATGCTAGAGAAAATGAAACCCACAGATTAATAAGATACCCCTTTTAATAAAAGGAACCACAACATTTACCTTACATGAGGCCCACAATTACTAGTGGTACCCCTGTATACACACACACACACACACACATATCTATATCTCTCTAGTTATTGACCGAATTATAAATATTGGCTCGTATTATAAATATGGATCAATATCTGTATCTATATCTATTTCATTAATTCTTCTTTAGTTCATTTACATTTACCCATACTTTCATTTTAGTCTTAATCTTTTGTCAAATTTCATTCTTAGTCTTAGTCAGTTTTTCACAAATCATTTTTGTTAGTCATATTTTAGTTGATTAAAAGTATCAACATTTTAGTCTATTTTTAGTCAGATTTTAATGCAAGGTATTTTTAGTCTTTTTATATTTATTTCAGGAATATTCCTGTGTATTAATTCCAGTTGAGTTGTGTTCTACAACTAACATATTGATTACATGTCTTGATTGAATGACTTGAATGAATTCAATTTCTTCAATTTACTAGAAATAGCAACGCATTAAAAACTATTAGAACACCACACCTACCTTTATAGTTGTACAGATAAAATGTTCTGAATAATAATACATCGCAAAAATTAGTACACCGATTCAAAATAAATATATATTACCAGCTGGAGGTCTACAGTAGAAAACTAATGTGAAAACATATATACTGTGCATACTGCTATAACCTATTCTAAATAATAAATCACAATAACCCAAATAGACTTCATTCAACAGAAAAATAGAGGTCTGTTGAATGGCCAATATGAAAACATGTGACATTTAATCAATAAATCAGTCGTAACATCTTTTAGGAGTCGAGGTATATTGCTAGAACTCTGTGTTTCAATCCAAGACTAGCATGTGTTTATGACAAGTTAAATTTGCATTGTTACATGTAAGGACCTGTGTCTGTTTTTAGCACAGAGATAAAAACCTCGTCTCCCAGGAACTTTCTGAGAATGTGTGTTGTTGCTAAATTACACAGACGTCACGCACTTACATGTTAGACATGTGATATGTGTAAACATTAACACACTGTGGTTGTCCCGCCTCCTCCTTGCTTTTGATTGGTCAGTAAAAGAATTGTGACATTGACGAGCACAGCGCTCTTCTTAAAGTTTAACTATTTCCAACTTGCAGAGCTCAAGACATTTTCGTCTTGTTTATATTCATCGACTAACACGCACATTGGCGCGGTTATCATCAGTGTTTTTAGAACAGCTTAGTTAGTCGCTTCGTCATCGTCCCGTCTTTGTCATGGGACAATATATCATCGCGTCTGACAAAATTAACACTGGTATGAAGCTAATGTAACTGCAAAACAGGTGAATTACAAAGGAATTACAAATATTAGCCTTATCTTGATCCAATAATTCTTCAGTTGCAAGGCTGCAATGGTGGAATTATATGTTCATATTTTGGAGCCATTTGTAACCATTCAGCATGATCTGCAAATGTCCTCTATTTTGCATTAAGAGAAGAATAGCACAGTTTAATATCATGCAATAAATCAGACAGACAGTGGGATATAAGACTCATTACACCACCGAATACTTCATTTTCCCCATCCTCTAAAAGTACTTCAAATTGGAATGAAATAGTATTAAACCCACTGTACCTTCTCAAATGTTCCTAGCTTCTATAGGACACAACCACAGACACTGCTTGAAATGATAGATGTTGCTTTTCTGTGCTTATGATGATATAACAACACTCGCTCAGCACCCAAACCTTCATAAACACAGGTAAAGGATAAGGCAGTTCCTACATATTTCCCTCCTTTTATCACAACACAGACTAGACCCTACTTATCTTAACAGGAGGCCAGTATGGACTCAGTCTATCCATCTAATCCTGCTCTTCACTCAGTCTGCAAAGGTCAGTTCTCTTGAAGCTCCATTATGGTTTAAATATCAGCAGGACTCTTAAACAACCCCCACCCAGCAGCAGGGGATTATTAGTTGTCCTCGCTCCAAGCCCGTCTGTGTGTGTGTGTGTGTGTGTGTGTGTGTGTGTGTGTGTGTGTGTGTGTACTGACCGTTAAAGACAGCCTGTCCCTTCGTCAGTTCTTGGTCCATTTCGATGATGTATTCCTCCTGTGTAAAGCCCCTTGTGCACGGCGATGACCCCTGCTTGCTTGACAACGAGCCTTCAGCCTCTCCACCCAGAACAATAACCTGAGAGAGGCAGATGAATAAAAGCAATATTTTAATTATTCTATGTGCTATAAATTAAATCAGAAAACCCTTAAAAATCACTGAAATGCACGTCATTTCAATCCTTTCAGTCATGTGGAAACCTTCACAATAACATTCAAAATGCAGTTTATGAATATTAACATCCATGTAAAGTAAATTCAGATTTATTTTGCAGAAAGCATCATACGTTTTGCAAAATAATTTCTGAAAGCATGTGAGGAGATTATGAATTAATGTATGTAAAGCTGTGTTTTGTCTCCTGGTTTCTCTGCTCTTCATATTACTCTATATCCAGTATGTTGTATATAAAAAGCATAAATTAAAAAAAAAAGTAGATAAGGCTAATAACTGTCAATTCTTGTATGAATGTTGGGTGATTGTTAGTGTTGGATAACTAACACTAATGCAACTGTAACACTGGATCAGTATGGATTTTCCCTTATAGAACATGGCTTATAATGGAATGCATTTTGTTTATTAGCTCTGTACCTGTGCTGCCAAGTTCAGGGGAAGGCAAATAAACAGCTGAGCATGAAATGAAGCAATACACTGTGGTAAACAGACCAGAACCTTAAAAAGTATTTACACTTAAAATGTTAGCTGTTAACTGACATAAAAGTTTTTAGCTTTCTTCTGTTAATGAAATAGAACAGTGTTTAAGCCACGTAACCACCAAAATGTATTTTTACTGCTTAAAGTAACTAGTAAATGTCTTGGACAAAACTGAAACAATTACATGACTTCCTGCACTCCTTAAATAAATAAATATTCAAGAATATTCAAACATATTCAAGAATATATGACACAATTGTCTCAACTAACTGGGCATGTTTTGTACGAGCAGAGTTCATTTGACTGCAAAGCAAATCTACCTCTGGGTACTAATAAAGTCATCTAATCTAATTTAATCTTACTAGTATTGTTTATTTTTGATAATCAACAAAATACTTGGTGTAAAAAAAAGTAACATTCAACCACAGTCATTTAGTTTCTTTTGAAAAATATTTTATGCTAAGAGTTAGTCATTTGATGTCAGCCAATGTTAGCTAGCTTACAATAGCTAATGTTAGCCATCTCTATTCATATGCTAACAGTAGCTAGCTAAGGTACTTTAGTAGAAGTACACCTACTACTGTGAAAAAATACTCTGGTAAAAGTAGAAGTACTGATTCAACGCCTTTACTGAAGTAAAAGTAAAAAGGTACAACTTCTCAATTGTAATAAAGTAAAAAGTAAAACTGCATTTTTGCCATGGATGAAATAATACGGATTTAACCAAGAAAAAACATAAAGTACTTTTGCAGAGTGGTTTTTTTTTTATTATTATTATTTTGCTTACTAATACATGTATCTGTTGCCTCCTTCCACAGAAGTAGGCTATGTTGTTTAGTTCCCACTTCTCCTGTCAACATCTCCTGTGTTTCTGGGGAAACAATTTGGTCATGATTTCACAACCTAATTTAATCATTCATGACCAGGTGGTTAATAACTCATTTTCTTGTGCTGTGACAAAGTCGGTGCACATATTTATTACTGTTACATGAATTTAGATGGTTCTTCTGACACAACCACATTCAATTTGCAAGTTGCCAGTTGAAAAAAAAAATATTAATTAACCAAGTCTGCAGATATTAAATTCCTGTCTTTGTGAAACTGAGTTATCTGACTGTACAGTTATCAACTGGCTGACACCGCTCTTGTTTACTGCCATTGTCATAGACAATAAGAAGAATCTGGAGAAAAGCAATTAGCCCACAACAAATGTTCAATTGCTCTACATTTTCTGTGTATTGTTTGTCGTTCTATCTTGTAGAAACGAAGCAGAAGAAAAATGCATCGCGTCAAAGGGGGAAAATATAGTTTAGCTTAGAGTCCAAACAAATAGACCATTATTAATGTCCGTGAAGAGCAGCACACAACTGGGTCAATTAATTTGGATGATAATTAGCGTCTAGACTTTTGTCTCTACTGTTGTTGGAGTCTCGGCCTGACACAACCCCCCCCCCCCCCAAATCACCAGACCACCTCCTGTCCCACGTTGGCAAACACACACTGTGTATTTGCACTCCTGAGCAACAGAAAAGCATCTGTTGAAGTGTGTCGGGAGTGTGGGGGTGTTCCGCTGTGATTAAGAAACCAAGAGGAGTGCTGCCATTTGCTGCCACTTAACCCATAAAGACCCAAACATACACTGGCAACCAAAACTATCCACTGATCTGAAATGTTCAATATCTGTTGATCCACTAAGACTATCAATACATGTTGTAAAATACAGTTTATTATCTTTTCATGGTCATATATATGACCTGTTTGGATATTCAGAGGCTCCATGTAGTTACTGTTTAAACACCATCATCTTCTATAACATTAATTCACCATTAAAACACATGGAGTTGGATCAATTACACTGGATATACACCCAGGATTTATGATCAGTTGGTGATATATTTAACTGAAAATCACATGTTCTTCTTCTTTTTTTCTATTTTTGATAAATGTTCAGATTAAAGTTGGGGGTTATAATATGAACATGTACATGATCAGTGAATTAAATATAGGAAAACGGGTGATTTTTATGTAAAAATGCAAAATACATAGCATAGTAATGGAATAAATTATGATAAATCACTTAAATATTAACAATAAGAGATTAAAAAATACATTTGGGAACTGTCACAAAAGCAGCATTGGGTCTTTTATGGGTTAACTGCAAAACTTTAAATTAGTATGTCCTCGCTAAGCGTCCTGACATATTTGTATGAGGTGGGGGGATTTTTTTTGCCCCCTTTTCATCTCTTCACCCATTAGCATGAGGAAGAAGAGAGTAAATACATCAAGACTGTCGTGTGATGTCTGAGTTTCTTCTTAACGCTCCACAGACTACAGTGATGACAGTTAGAGGGCGTTCAAAGGCCTAGGGAGGGAGCGAGTGAGGAAGCACTGAGGAGAGCAATGAAAGGGTCAAAGGTCAAGACAGTGATGAGGTCAGCCCTAACTGGAAATTAGAATTAATTAAATAGTAAAGACTTGACAAGGCCAGTAAAAAAAAATAGCTATAGACAAACCAAGCACCATATGGAGCTCTATGACACTGGAAGGGACATGAACTACTGTCTGTTAAAACACATCTACTGCCTGACAAACAAAAATAAAATATTTAATTTATGTTCCCTTTGCAGTGCTTTTAGTATAGCATGTATTTTTGAGTCAGCTGGTACATTATAACACTGTTAGAGATGCACATATCAACTCTTTGTGTGACTGATTAACCACAATTATTTTCTTCAACTTTAACCCTTTGCATCCTGGTAACTCCAATGAACAGTTATTCTACAGTTGTTCATCATTCATCATTGGTTTTGTTGTTTTAGTTCCATATCAGTCAGTTCGTACGATTACTGTAACTGTAACTTATTAATACCTGATCTGCACGAAAAAGTTTACATGTAAATCAATTGCTTGTTGTTATTAAACAAAAACGGTATATATTATATATACATTAGGGCTGTCAAATTAAACATGTTAATCTAATATTCTGATTAATCTAATTTTTTATAAAAAAAAAAAAAAAAAAAGTATGTCATTAACCCATCTACACATAATGATTCTGAACATGTCTACCAATGTACTTGGGGCAGTTTGTCCAAGTAGAGTTAGTGTCATGCATACACACATGGGTATTTGATCTTATAATGATCGACAGCAGAACAAACCCATGAAGATGGAAGACACTAAAAAGCACATTAGCCTCTGTATGAAAATATGAGATAAAAATAAATAAATAAACTAGAAAAGCAGTTTTTTATCTGTTTATTTTTTGGTTGTTGGGTTGTTTGTTTTTCTTTACTCTGTGACACAATCAAAATAAACTAACAACTATACTATTTAATGTTTAGCTTCAGTGAAATTAAGGAAACAAAGCTTTGATTCAGGAACATTTTTATTGAATATTTTTTAATTGGGGAGGTCAAGCTTTAATTTAACTACTTCCTCCATTTTTTTGTGTGTGTTTTTTTAGTTACAACACCATTGAATTGATTTTTTTTTTTATCCAATGCTTGTTCAATACACACAAGGGTTTTAATGTATTTTTTTTAGGTTTGCAGTCAGGGAATAATATGATAATAAGGGTTAAATCTGAGACTTGAGCAAAACAAAAAGCAGCAAAAAAATGAATAAAACATCCTCATAGATGAAACAAACACCTCAAAAAAAATTGTGCATGTAATAAAAAATTTAAAGAATCCAAAATTACACTGGATAAACAATGGCGAAGGGAAGATAAACTGGACTCAAAATGATGGGAAAAAAATGTGCATTTTATTTGGCGCAGGAGCCAGGAAAGTACAACTGTGCGGTATGTCTGATGATGTTATAATGAAAACTCTGGGCACAGCACAAGAAAGTAAATGAGCCAAAATGCAACATAAAAAAAAAACAAAAAAAACGCAACAGCATTTTTCATCCTATCGTCTTACATCTATTGCTGGCAAGCAAAGTCATTACAAAAATAGCACGTAGTATGTGAAAAACCGCCAAATTTACCATATGCCAAGGATACCTGACAGGATACCTCCAATATTTAAATTGATATTTATTTTATATTATTCAATTGTGAGCCAAAACCATACAAATCATCATAAAACACCAGCCAAGATATAGTGGAGTGACTAAAGACTTGAGCTGACTATAAAGAGCTACAGTAAATAGACTTAAATACAGTTTCCAGCCAAGCAACATTAATGCTACAAATGGCCCATGATGCAGTGCTCTCCATAAAATACAGCTTTTAATGTTTAATATAATGAATGTGTATGAGAGGAGGGGATGCATAGGGAAGAGTGAGAGAAGACAAAGCATTCCCAACATAGAAATACTGGATGCACAGTTGAAAAGCTGCACAATATATCGTTTTAAGATCAACATTGCAATGGATGTGTGCAACAGTCACATTGCAGGTCCAGCAATGTAGGAGGCAAATTAACTAGGGCTGCACAATATTAGAAAAAACTGACATTGTGATTTTTTTTAGCCCTGCCATATATATTGCAATATGAAAAAAATCCTCAGGAGGATATAACAGCTGTGTGGTGCTGACACAAATGGTCAGATTAACGGTCCACACAGAACATATGTATCAGTATCATCTTTCTTATAGAAGGAATACAAATTAATTAATTAATTTAATTAATACATTTAAAGAAAATGTTTTAATGTAAATAAAATAAAAATAAGTGCAGGACCTGTTATGTGACTATTGCACACATGTACATTACAATGTTGATGCAGCTCTAGTAAATAGTCATTAAAATTAAGAAAAATAAATAAATTTAAAAAAAATAATAAATATATATATATATATATATATGTGTGTGTGTGTGTGTGTGTGTATATGTGTGTATATGTATGTAATCAACAATTAAAAATTTACAAAAAGAAAGGAATTATTTTTTTGGGCCAACTGATAGGACGTTTAAAGGGATAGTTCAGTATTTTGGTCTGGTTTTGGTCAAAGCAAAAGTAGTCCCGGCAGGTTGAGAGAAAGTAGCTCCAAGCAATTATGAGGTGTGAGTTTTTGTTCCATGATGGTTTTGTTATGCAAATAAATCACTCATTCAAACACATACTGTTTTGACAAGACACACATTTTACTTTGTTGACCCCAGGAAACCTGCAAGGACTACTTTTGCTTTGACCAAAACCGAACCAGAACTGGACTCACAGGACACTGTCGGGGGTAAATCACTGTGGGTGCATCAGAGCAAAGACACTGATTCTATACAAATTCATGTTAAAAATAGTGAACTATCCCTTTAATGACTGACTGTTGTGTGGAGAAGAGGTGAGAAATGCAAATGTACAAACATGTGAATCAAGTCATTAATATAAATGTGTACATTTGAAATGAAGTAGACTAAACAAAAAAGGCTTTAAAGAGATTTCAGGCAGGTAGATTTCACATAAACATGACTATTGCAACTTTCCATGTGTATTGTTGTAAGTGTTAAATTCCTACATTAAATGGGAATCTTAGCGTATGATAAAAAATTAAAGAGCGTTTGTTGAATGCTGTCCTACTGAATGACTAACGAATCAATAATATTACTTCTGTATTAGCCTCATAAAGCTGAGTATGTCACGGTGTAACAGTGCATTTAAGTAGTCACAAAATATCATCACATGGCCCTCCCTTGTTCTCTAAGGGACACTTCCACTTTAGTGGCATTATACGTAATGGACTGCAGTGATGCAGAAAGTTTATAGCAGGTCCTTGGTTTGAAAAGGAGGGTTTTGACCATTTGTCAGATCATGAAACACCATCTGAGACTGAATTTCGAGTGCAGATTTGGCAATTTTTCAATCCACCAGCTAATTAAAATGAAAACCCATCCAATACAGCTGAACAGCACACTGGACCCTCCTCAGTTGACCCTAGCATGCGAAAAGAAAATAGGTAGAATGCAGAACCAAAAAACACTCCAACCCTGGGAAAGAGCTGGAGCAGACCAGATGGAATTAGCCCAGGTGCATTACTGTGCTTTTTACGATTCATCTGTGTCCACCGGGATTGAACTTTTGGCATCAACTTTTGTGGATTGTCACTTACAGCCCAAAAAATCTGCTGATTAGGCTTGAGTGATAAACCAAAAATGTACCATTACAGACATACCGTCATTCTGCCCATGACAATAAATTTGGTATTTTAGGCTTTGTTTACAGAAACCTGGGTATTTTTTAAATGCATATTTTTTTACATATTGATCCGCATAAATGCTGTGAAGAGCTGTTAAACCACGTCAAGCATGTGGGTGGCCGTGTTCGATGAATGACATCTCCACACAAGCCAATCAGAAGCTTCATTGAGAATCACTGATAATCCTACTTCCTGTTCCAGTCCATAGAAGAAAGGGAAGCATGGCCAAGTGGTTTGTGCGGAATGTGTTGGTACGGGCACATGTGGAATATGTCGGTATGGGCACTTCTGAAATGTGTCGGTACGGGCGTTTGCGGAAAGTGTCGGTAAGGGCGCTTCCGAAATGTGTTGGTACGGGCACATGTGGAATATGTCAGTATGGGCACGTGTGGAATGTGTCGGTACGGGCGCTTCCGAAATGTGTCGGTACGGGCACATGTGGAATATGTCGGTATGGGCGCGTGTGGAATGTGTCGGTACGGGCGCTTCCGAAATGTGTCGGTACGGGCACATGTAGAATATGTCGGTATGGGCGCGTGTGGAATGTGTCGGTACGGGCGCATGTGGAATGTGTCGGTACGGGCGCATGTGGAATATGTCGGTATGGGCGCTTCTGAAATGTGTCGGTACGGGCACATGTGGAATATGTCGGTATGGGCGCTTCTGAAATGTGTCGGTACGGGCACATGTGGAATGTGTCGGTACGGGCGCATGTGGAATGTGTCGGTACGGGCGCATGTGGAATATGTCGGTATGGGCGCTTCTGAAATGTGTCGGTACGGGCACATGTGGAATATGTCGGTATGGGCGCTTCTGAAATGTGTCGGTACGGGCACATGTGGAATATGTCGGTATGGGCGCGTGTGGAATGTGTCGGTACGGGCGCGTGTGGAATGTGTCGGTACGGGCGCGTGTGGAATGTGTCGGTACGGGCGCGCTCTTTGATCGGTTACAAGAAGATGTGCAGTCGCTGACCTCTGAACACTGATGAGTCTCTGCTGATCTATGACTTGGATCAGCTTTGTTTTGAAAAGCAAACTTGTGAATAAAACAGTATTTTAACATAATTTAGATATGTCAAAATCCCTACATTAATTCTATCCATGGTTTATATTTCTATCTGGTCTCTAATTTGACATTTTTCTCATTTTAACAAGGTTTTGATAATGTTAATAAGTGAACACAAACATTTTAGTACCATTTAGGACATTTTATTATTAATAACATACAGAGGGCAAGCTATTCACAATTTCTAATAATCATTTGTTCCTCTTATTTTATTTTACCTTTATTTAACCAGAAAGTCCCATTGACATCAGAAATATCTTTTGCAAGAAAGATCTGACCAAGTTAGCAGCCATACAAATTCCAAACAATGTCAAACACATACCTGATACACAATCAATAATATAACACAATAACAGCTATTCAAGTATGTCATCTAAAGAGCCAGGGACATTCCTCCTTCACTACATTCTTCTCTTAACATTTAAACCTCTCAGTATTTGCTTTTTGTGGTTTTATCCACAGGTCTGTGACTAATGCATATTATTTATCTAATTTAACCACATCACTACAAAGGAAACTGACCTATCCTACATCAGAGTGAAAATCCAAAAATGAACACGTCAACCAAACATGCACTTAAATGAGATACATCTACAGAAAACAACACCAATTCCAACTAAAGAAATAACAAAAGCAAAAAAGCTTTGAGAGGATTTCCGGTTTAAGCCTTTGACAGTGCTGATCTGGCTGTTTTAGAAGGAGAGCATTATTTTAGGTGCTGACCTTTGACCCTCTGACAGAACAGTGTCGTCCAGTATTGATTTGTCCACAGTGTGGATCATGTCTCTGCCTGCATTAAAACTAATGCTTCAGATATATTTATAGGCTTTGTCTAACCTTCACAGCTCATAAATGAATACAAACACTAATAGTGCTTTGTCCGTAAGGCAGCATCATAATAAAGTCATTTATTTCATATAGATTTAATATTCCTGTTGGGTTATTGATTCTTTTTTTTATCTTAATGTCTATTAAAATGTAAATGTATGGTTTTAATATAAGTGATGTGTTTATTTCAATCTGGGAATGCATTTTAAAACCACATTTTACCTCTGATTGTTTGATTTTATTTAATTTTTTTTTTTTTACTGTTTTATGATTTTTTTTATGTCTTATATTCTTCTGTCATTTTTTATGCCTCAGTAAAACACTTTGAGTTGCCTTGTATATGAATAGGGCTATGTAAATTAACTCGCTTTGCTTTCAATTTATCTTATTATTTGGAGAAATATCTTACTCAAACAAAGTTACAACTTGCATGTACGTAAATCACATTGACAAGGCTATTTTTGTGTCTTTGGGGTTTTTTTTTTCCACAAGCTTGCATACTTTGTTGAAGTTCCATTTTTGTAGTGCAGCTCATGTACAGTGAACCAGTTTTTCAGTGGTTCCCACCTTTTTTTGGCTTGTGACCTCATTTTAATATCATACATTTCAGCATTCAAAACTTGTCTTTTTGTTGCTAAAATTAAAGTTTTTGATCACGTACTAGTTTGCAAATAAACATTCATTTTAGATAACATTAATGTATATAATTTTGGACTGCAGCAGAAAAGCTAGTAGATTACTGTACAAAATTATAATTTTATTTTCTTTGGTCAGGATATGTACAGTCAGTCCAGCTTGTATTTACTGACTGATAATTAATACTGAAGAAACAATAACTCAAACTATGGATTATTATGAAAGAGGTGCAGCATCTGAAACTGACCACAATGAATATTTGACAGATAAACAGAACCACAGTGCTTCAGTTTCACACTCACACTTTGTCACATCTTTTATGGATTGTCTATTTGAACATATTTTATTAGTACGTTTTCATTTTTATCAATAGAAATTTCAGACGACACCATTTGAACTCCAGCTGACCCTAGGTGGTGTCCTGATCCAAAGGTTGCGCAACACTGTTCTATACAAACAGTGAACACTGAGAGCAAATGTGCCAAATAAAACAATAAATCAAAATCTTAAAAGTACAATTTTCACAAACTTAACAGGTGTAACATGAGCTGCTCATATTTTTTTAGCTTAAATATGATGTTTGTACCAAGATTTGTTGAGCACTTACATCATTCTTTTATAACACAATAATTTTAAGTTATTCATATATATCTTCAATTTATCCAATGTTTCTAGACAGATTCCATGGGACTGATGATGTCAGTGTTTTTGTCATATTATTTATCGCCATAAAAAGAGCTGATTGATGACATAATGACCGACGCAGGGATAGAATCTATCACATGACCAGCCTGAAACCAATCGCATGTGGTATTTTTTTGTCTTTACTGCAGAGTCTGGCTTCATACTGTGTTATACAAACAACACAGCACCCCCAATGATCAAAATATAGGCTAATAAATGGAAACATCCATCTTTATATACAGTCTAAGGCTAACACAGATCAAGATTGATTTAGAATTAACCGAAAAAATTACAGTAGGTCATAAGATCGTGAAATAAAGACTCAATTTGCGAAAAGACAAAAAAAAAAAGGGGTGGGGATTGGGTGGGGTTAAGTAGTGCTTTTACTGTGAAGGCAGGCTCACTGTGCAAATTACCCCACCATATTTGGGGGGTACTTCTCCTTCACTTCTTCTATGACCATCATGATCCACTACCGTATCAATGTCCACCATGATCACAAAAAACAAATACAAGGTCTAAACATGTCACAATTTGATAATCAATATCTCACTATTACTATTATAGATCCAAAAGAGGTCTGTTTGATCAACTTCCAAAAGATATAAGTTAAATAGACTGAAATACTCATACATTTACAGGAAGTCTACTGCTTATTTCATTAAATGTTGTTTTGGTTCATTTTCAGATATCATTAGACCTGAAGTGAACACACAACTCTCTCATATCTATTCTAAACATAAAACAATTTTATATTATAGTCTATGGTAGTTACAGTAGTGTCAGTAAATCAACACAATTACTCAGATTTGTGAAACATGATCAATTCTTTTAATGCAATTAAGGAGTATACTATGAAAAAAACATACCACCACAGAAGAGCAGAGCAGTAGTCGACAAAAATCTGGTTTGGTCCAAAATAGAGGTTCTGAAATAGCAACATTAAAATTTTCCTACAAAATGGGAGTTGATTTGTACTCTATTGTTATCTTTTTTAAAACAATATCAGCAAAATGACCTGACCTGCAAAGTGATATCTCTATCTCTTTTGGGTGGTACTGGGTCTTCAATGGGAGGTATAGTACCCCTCCCAGTACCCCCTGTAATTCAACCTATGGGCAGGCTTCATATATTTTTTGAATATATTGAAGAGGAACTTCCCATCGTATGTAAATATTAGGTGGTATGCTCCCTCAATAGAATATATTATAGTAATGGCTATGTTGCTTTCAGTGTACGACTGAAATTATTAGAAAATGCACGAGGAGATAAAACACAAGCTGCATGTATGTTTCGTCAAGTTATGCGGCAGGGAAATAGGCAGCTCTGCACACCAAACAGCTCCCACTGAAGGCTTTTATCTGTTGTGTGCGACTAAAGAACAATCTTCCACAGTTTTTAAATGCAAACTCCTTCCGTGTGTAGCTGTATTTTCTTCACAACTACATGATTGTGATCCTGTTGTAGTGATGATAACAAGATGTAAGAAAAGGTCGGTATGGTCCTTTAAAAGTTATGATCTCACTTCTGAAGATGTGGCTGGACAGCAGGTGGTCCAGAGAACACGCTGAGACTCACACAGCCTGCATGCCAAAGTAGAGTAAAATAAATAAATAAATACATACATACATAAAAATTCAAATTTATAGAGAGTAGGTGTATTTGAACCTGTAGTGATTCACTTTCTCAGAAGACATGAGATATTTGTCAAGTGGCATTGAAGAAATACAGCTGGACTTCACATAAAATAGGACAAGATTTTTGCATTTATAGTGGAAATGGTTAAATATTAAAGCAGGTTGTGGAATTGAACAGACTGGGAAACAGACAGGACTCACTAAGCTTATTAAACCTCCATCCACCTCATACTGTATATATATGCCCGCTTCTAAGTGAACACATAAAACTGCCATCTTTTGAAATGGAGATCGGCGTAGGGAAATAAAAAAAAAAAAAAAGCTCCTCTACACGTCCTGAGGGTTTGATTCACTGGGACTTAACTGAATTACAGAAGAAATAAATAAAAATAAAATAAATAAAGTGGTAGCATCTGATTTGACCACAAAGCGACCTGCACACTGACAGAAATGAGATGCTGAAACAGGGACAGCAGCAGGAGCCTGTCATCCGAGAATGCACGGATGGATGGATGGACGGATAGCAGAACAGTGGGATGAATAGCTGGATGGATGCATGTGTTTAATCACACACCTCGCACATGCATTGAAGTCAGATGTTCGGGCATAAGAGGAAGCTGCACATGCACCCCACATTTGCAAAGATCGGATCCGTAGCACAAGGGGTATGAGGACACAGGCTGCTATTGTCGGCCCGTATTTAGCCCAAAATAATCTTTATTTAAAAAAAAAAAAAAAAGAACTACACACAACCTGAGCCGAGCACAGAGTAGACTGTTGGTCGGATTATTATCATTATTGCATTGTCTTCCGTTTGCCTGCAAACGGCACAGCACGAGCGCATCCCCGCTCGTGCTGTGTTTGTAGCAGCTCACGCACTATAAAAATTGGAAATATATTTTCTTTTACCTGCAGAGCCGCCATCAGTATCCAAATCCCCAAAAGACGCATTTTGTTAGTGTTATAATTCCTCCTTCCAGAAACAGACACGAGTCCGACAGATGGATGGATGACAGGATTCTTTTCTTCTTCGTTCTTGTCTTTTTCTTTCTTTTTTTGTGGTCTTTAAATCCCGGTAAACCCTGGCGGCATCAGGCAGCCAGCTCTTCCTCCCTCCACCAGCCCTCCTCAATGTCTGTCTGTGCTCTGCCCGGCTCAGCGGCACTCCAGCCCTGCCTGGGACTGACTGACTCAACACCGCCTCTCTCTCTCTCTCTCTCTCTCTCTCTCTCTCTCTCTTTCTCTCTCATCCCCCTCCCGCCATCCTCCTCCTCCTCCCCGGCGCAGTGTCTCCCTCTAACGGACACCGGGGACGCTGAACACCGGCTCACAGACACGAGGAGACACGGATACTTCCAGCGGTTAAAGGACGGACGGCTGGTTATTATGACTGGGTGGAGGACAGGGGCGAACCTAGAGTCTGCATGAGGGGGGGCGGCATAGGTTAACCAAGGTAGAATAGAATAGAAGAGAAGAGAAGAGAAGAGAAGAGAAGAGAAGAGAAGAGAAGAGACGAGACGAGACTTGGGTAAAACAAAATGGAGTACAGTAAAATAGAATAGAAGAAGTTGACTAGAATAAAATGGAGTAGAATACAATATAATAGAGTAGGATACAATAGAGCACAGCAGAATAGAATGTACTGGAGTAGAAGATAGAAGATAATAGAGTAGCATTGAATAGACTAGGATAGAATAGCATAGAACAAAATGGAGTAGAGTAGAATAAGCTTTATTGTCATTACACCAGCAGTGTGACAGACAGACGGACGGACGGACGGACGGACGGACGGACGGACAGACAGACAGACAGACAGACAGACAGACAGACAGACAGACAGACAGACAGACAGACAGACAGACAGACAGACAGACAGACAGACAGACAGACAGACAGACAGATAGATAGATAGATAGATAGATAGATAGATAGATAGATAGATAGATAGATAGATAGATAGATAGATAGATAGATAGATAGATAGATAGATAGATAGATAGATAGATAGATAGAACCACAAGTATGTTCTTTATTTGTACAACATAGTTTCTCTGAGACCAAGGTTGAGGTCACAACATCTTCAGAACTACAGTATATTATCTAGTATGTGTCCTTTGAATGTTGCAAAATGAAAACTGAAATACATTTATTTGAAGACCGGAGGTTATAGTTGGGGGTCAATTCATACAGTTACAATAAACTGCTGTGTTTGTTAATATATGACATTTATATTTTCCCTATTCCATTTATCATGTATACAATAAAAAATATTGATGCTCCAATACTAGTGTAGAACATTACTGCTCTAAGGAAACATGTCTGATGTTACTGGATTTATTGGGTATTTTATCAAGGATATCAAAGCTCCCAAAAGCTTAAATTGTTGGTGATAGATTTGTGTCCAGAAGCATTTGTTATTTGTGCATCTGCCAAGTATAAGACTAAAGAAATGTAAGTGATGCTGGAAGAAGCTGTGAATTTATTTGCACTTGTACTTTGTTTACATGATGTTTTTTTAATTCTGAATTATTTATTCAGAATAAAATAATTCAGAATTAAAGCTATTTCTTTTGTGTTTACATGGACATGTTCATTCCGAATAAAGGTTTATATAGGAAACTGATGTATTCTGTTCTAGTTAATTGGGCTTTAATAACTGGAGGTACAGAGGGTTCTGATTGGACAGAATAGCCGCTTAACATCTGGATGTCTACTGGGTGGAAACAATCATGTCCACTTCCATTTCAACTAGCAACATGGAAGGCCAGATACAACATGTGATTTTTGCATTTATTTTTGTGGATTATGAAGAAGCAGCTCGACCGAATCAAACATAGGAAACTAATAGCAAACTAATGCCTGCAGCACAAAATATGTACATCATCACGATGACACCAGGAACATGTGCAGAATGACAGGAATAATGTTAAAGCAGAATTAACTGGTTACATGGCAGAGGAATTACCTAATTTGGAATTAAATTTGGAATTAAGTTTAATTTGGAAATATCATTTCCAACTGGAATTGCTTGTTTACATGGTCATTTGAAAGAGGAATGAAATTTTATCTGGAATTAAACTGGAATAAAAACTCCCATGTGAATTGTGGCACAATGGATGGATGGATGGATGGATGGAAGGTTACTTACAGTCTATGGATAGTTGGAGGAAGTCAGACAGATATGGGATCGCAAATGTTTGAACCCAGGTAATCAATTTGTTCCAGTTTGGGTAATTAGCTGGTATATTAAGGTATAATTTATGAAAGGCATTATTTATTTCTTCAGAAGTATATTGCCAATTAAAAACAAGAATTTCCAAAGTCTTGGCTCAAAAAAAGTACAGTTGTTGAGCTCCTCCAATTGCTGTTCATTGGCATTATGTTTCATTTAAAAGCTGCCAAAAATGTGATGGAGAAAATGAATAAGTAAATAACTTCATGTCCAAGGATGTTTGAAGACTACACTGCTGAAAAACAGCCAATCTTCACATTACTACGATATGGTAACTTGGCACAATATAATATAAATGCATCATGAACAGTAAACAGGGGGTTTGATCATCACTAGCCTCACTTGTGGCTTCTATGTTATTTGACTTCAGGCCCTTAACCCTTTAAATCCTAAGACTTTCTAACAGTTCCACAGTCTAAATAAATAAACAACAAAATGAACAAGGGATATCACGGTGGTGCAGTGGTTAGTACTCATGCCACAAACAGAAGGACCCTGGTTCTATTCCCACACTAGACCTTCCTGTGTGGAGTTTGCATGTTCTCTCCATGTCTGTGTGGGTTTTCTCCTTGAAACATGTAGATGGGAAAAAATAATGATTTAACACACATCTTAACCAGATTTGAAGATGGTACATAATGACCCTTTTGGAGTACATACTATATAGGCTTACCATTTGAACACCACGGGGTGCTGATGAGTTTTGGAAAAAAGGCTCAAAACACCTTGAATCACTCATTCAAACATATAGCTTGGCATAAATAATGATTTAAAGCAATTTGACCTGCAGTTGCAGATCATTGAAAAAATATTTTAATGATATTTGGGTTGCGGTCGGTCAGGTCATTTGAGATAAAAATTAAACATTAAAATAACTTGGGGCGGCACGGTGGTGCAGTGGTTAGCACTCGTGCCTCACAGCAAGAAGGACCCTGGTTCAAATCCCACACCAGACCTTTCTATGTTTCTATGTTTGCATGTTCTCCCCGTGTCCGCGTGGGTTTTCGCCGGGCACTCCGGTTTCCTCCCACCATCCAAAGACATACACTGATAGGTTAATTGGTTAATCTAAAATTGGCCATAGGTGTGAATGTGAGAGTGATTGTTTGTCTATGTATGTCAGCCCTGTGATGAACTGGCGTCTCATACAGGGTGTACCCCGCCTTCGCCCATTGTAGCTGGATTAGGCCCCCAGTGACCCTAGTGACGATAAAGCGGGTTCAGATAATGAATGAATGGTAAATATGCTTCATTAACTGAATTTCCATGTAGGTAATGTACAACGTGGTCAGTATCCTACGGTATGGAGGGAGCAAGAGAGAAAGTCAAGTTGGGAGAGTGGAAGCTCCAGAAACATACAAACAAAAAAAGTAAGGTTTGTGACACATTGGCTGAGATTTTTAAAGATCACGAGCAACTGCCAGTGTTTGCTTTTCTGTGGAAACCGCGTTCAAATGTCTCTTTGGGCGTTACAGGTTGTCGACCCCTGGTTTAGATGTTGCACGTTGATAACTTTTGAATGATGAAGCAGGACAAAAATATTTTCTGAACATTAACTGACATCGGATTTTAACACAGAATTAAATGCAGGTATGTGAGTAAGGTCATGTGATGTTCATAAAGAACATTGACTTCTTTTTAAAAATGCGGATTGAGAAGTGGGTCGGGTCTGTCCTTTTCACATATATTTCTTGCAGTCCGAGTTGCGGGTGGGTTAGTTTAAAAAGTGGTTGGTTGCCCATCACTGCACAGCACCATCTGCAGCCTGGCATGCATGTCCAATCCAATTCCACACACTCTCGCTTCTCGGTATGCACAATTTGTTATTGACAATACTCATGTAAATGTGGATAAAAAGGTTAAGACGAGATGCCAGTTTTACATCTTCTCTTCCAATCACCTCTGTATCAACAGTGCGTCAAAGTACTCATGTGCAAATCTATGTTGCACATCCCCTGCCAGTATCAACTATCAACAGACTATCAACATATGCAGTGGAATAACCTGTAACATCACACCTCTCTCCTGGCTTTTCAAAGTTTCAGTTGCTGAAAAGATTGCCTCTGCCTTGAGCAACATGGATAAGGTGCACCTTGTTGCCCATGCAAACAATACCCTACCATTGACAAAAATAAAGTCTTCCTCAGTATAGCTAATTATTCAAAAAACAAACAGGAAGAAATAGTGCATTTGTTGGGGACTATTTTCAGCTGCTGATTAATCCACATTTGGTGCTCCACTGAGTGTTTGCTGCAGCAGGGCTGTGTTTGTGGGATTGAGTCCAAATAAACTACAGTGTGTGTTCATGGTAATAAAGGAACGTGTCAGCCAGTGTATAGCAGTGTGGCTCACTGATGTGTTTTAACAATGGGATGCTATGGCACAGATAAAAGCCTGTAGGAACCATTCATCATGCTGGAGGTACTTTTTAGTGAAAGAATAAGCTGATTTCACATGTAACCTATTTGATCCTGACTTTTGGACTTTTCAGGTGGATCCAAACCATACTGAACAGCTTAATTCTGAATGAGGTTGCAGTTGATTGATTGACGTACATATGCAAACCAAAAGCTAGTCATGCTCACAATCACACCAGTGGGAAATTTAAAGGGGAACATATGCAAAATGCACTTTTTAATGTTTTTACACAAACAAATACATCTTTTTATAACACAAATATGATGTGATGTTTTCCTCAGAGTTTACTTTGTGAATTTGACTGTAAACATAATTTTCAATTTCATATAAATCAGTAATTAAAGCTTGTATTGATATTCAAAACTCATCCACTGTCTGCCCAAAAAAAAAAAAAAAAATCGCACATGCAGTATTTGACCGCTCCATCTTTGGTTTTGATTACAGGAGACATTTACTTCGACTTGTTTGTCACATAATGCTTATCAGTGATGTGTGGGGTATATTTAAAAAGGACAGACCTAACCCGCATTTTTAAAACGTAGCCAATGGTCTTTATGAACATCACATGACCTTACTCACATACCTGCATTTAATTCTGTGTTAAAATCCGATGTCATTGTTTGTAAGTTAATATGTTGAGAAAATGTTTGTCCCGCTTCATCATTCAAAACTTATCAACACACAGCATCTAAACCAGGGGTCGACAACCTGTAACACCCAAAGACACGTTTGAACCCAGTTTCCACAGAAAAGAAAACACTGGCAGCTGCTCATGATCTTTAAAAATCTCAGTGAATGTGTCCCAAACCTTACTTTTTTTACAGAGCTTCCACTCTCCCAACATTTTCTCTCTTGCTCCCTCCATACCGTAGGATACTGACCACGTTGTACATCACCCTCACAGAAATTCAGTTAATAAAGCTTATTTACCAGGTTAGTTTAATGTTTATCTCAAATGACAAACGACCCAACCAACCGCAACCCTAATATCGTCACTTGTCATCTGAACCCGCTTTATCCTCACTAGGGTCACAGGGGTCACTGGGGGCCTAATGCAGCTACAATGGGCGAAGGCGGGGTACACCCTGTATGAGAGCCCAATGTCATTAAAAAATTTTTTTTCAATGATCCGCAACTGCGGGCGACCATGGGTACCCGCTCACTTCGAGTCAGCCCGTGTGTCATGCATCCCCACCATTGTTCTGCACCCCTGCTTCTATTTTTTTCCTCGATCCTCCACTGTCTTAGCAATTGTACTGAATTTAGTGTTACGATCAGGAGTGAAGACCATCTTTTTTCTGCCAAAAGGCTGATGAAACTCAAAAAAGGCTCATTTTGGCTGATAGATAGCTACGTCTTTAGAAAATAACATGTAAAAAGCCCAAATTGTTCATGATTTTGCTGGGAAGGTGAGAGTGAGATGAAATGAAATGATATCAGCAATACTGATGATACAAATGTCATAATAGTGGAGTAGCAATAAAATGAAAGAATTAATGAATCTCAATTTTTTTTTTCTTCATTGAAACAGAAATGGTTCTGCTTTCAACTGACAACACACTACCATCACTTACAAGGCTGTCTGAAAAAACAGTCAATACAGAGAAACCTTGTTCATGCTAGTGATGAAAACAGTTTGTATGTTATACAACGTTCCACAACATGTTCACAATATTGCAGTCAAATCACTACAATAAATAATAGCCATTCTCTGTTGCTGTGCATTCAAGTGAAAAGAGCATACTGAAAACTGCAGAGTGAAGGAAACACAGTCTGCCTTGTGTGAACAGTGTAACTGCATACACATCTGTCTTTATTCTGAGGCGTTTTTCATTTTCTGGGGTAACAGCTTTACAATTCAACACAACCACATATGTTTGTTTCACTTATCGAGAAACGACTATGTATCGCATAAAAAATATAATGCAAATGTATGCGCCTTTTATTCTGGGGTCTTGAACATCTTCTGCCAGAAGATATTAAGTGGTTGGCAGCTGGAAGACTTCCAAGGGTTAGAAGGACGTCTGTTGGTTTAATCACCAGTATTAAATGATGAGCAACAGTGATGGGAATAACGGCGTTACTAACGCAGCCATATTTCGAGTAATGGAGTAATTACTCAATTACATTATCCATAACTCTATCGCTGTTACCGTTACACAGGAAATAATGTGACCCGTTACAATTTGATGAATATGGGCGCAAGTGTTTCCCTGGGTACAGTTAACAATTTGGAGTTTTGGCAACACCATCGGTGCTGCATATGTCTGCACTAAGCTTGCATTCAACTCAGTGTAGAACTCCACTTGCATGCATGACAGCAAAATCGATCATGATTTGTTAAGGGCGGGAGGGGGTTGAATGACGGGGTGCACATTGTGCATGCTCGCACGTGTGCGTTTCTCATTCCTGCCACACCTCTTGTCACAGATAGACCATCACCTGACAGCAATCAAGGCTTGAAGACATGTCAGCTATGTGAGGTGGCCAATCAGCTGTGAGGAGAGGGGTGTCCTGCCGCAGCTTCGTCAGCCTGGGGAGCTTTTCTCCAGGATGTGTTATTTATTTATTTTATTTAACCATTAGCACGGTAGTGTGTTTTGTGTTTGTTGTCTTAGTCTGTTATTTTAGTTTGGGCTGGAGATCAGCATTTTACAGCATTGTGATAACATGATTTATTTCTGTTAGCTTAACTTGATAATAGGTCATATAGATATTTAATAGTGTTTTTAAGGGATCATCTTAAATCACATCCAAAGTAACATCACATAACAAGGATGAATACCCTGTTTAACTGGTCTAAACATGTCCTGAGACTATTTTCTTGAATCATGCGTCAAATGCATACCATACAGTACCTTACATCTGAATTTCTTTGGGTGTGAGCAAAGCCTATAAATAATACATGGTCACTATAGACCACAGCTTTTTACCTCTCAGTATTGTATCCTGATAGTCCTGATGCGTATTCATACAACTAACTACTTCCACCATCATGGGTTGATAAAAAAAAATAAAAATCAGCCCCAGAGTTCCATGCAACTGTCCTCAAGCCACACCCCTGCTTGTCAGGTGACCCTACTGTCCACACTAATGATCTCTTTCATGTCTTCCTTAAAGTTGTTTTCAGAACAGCCTGGTGTTGGAGCTGGTTCCTACAAGAGTTAACCTTGGAACTGAAGTGTTTTCTTGTGAACACCCCACACACGAGCCCATGGCGTTTCAATGACAGAGGGTGTTGCTTTGCTCTAAAAAAAGATGCTGTCTTGCTACGGTTTTGTCCCTCGATAGTAACTATAGATGTAGTAGAAATGATGCATGGTTGTAGGAGGAAAAACACATATTTGCAAGTGAATGTACAACAGGCAATATAAGTGACAGCACTCTTGAAAAGATCGTTTTTATTGAATGTAACACAGAACATTCCAACCTTCTTTCTCTGCTATTTTCCACACACTATTTTCTCTTAGTTTGATTTTTGCTTATGACCAGCATCGCCCTGGTAACGGCTACTCATGTCATCATGGTTTGCTAAAAAAAAAAAAAAACATGTTTTACCTATTGGGGATGCAAACTTTTGGTTCCTGAAGGCTCTGATTTTCATTGGGAACACATCGGCATGGTCAAGATAAGGTTCAGGAACCGGCAAGCGCAGTGTTCTCTGTTGGCCTGAAAATGGCTTCAAAGTGCCAGACTTGACTGACACCATTTGTAGAAAAAGGACTGGTCTACTCGGGAGCAGATCTCTTCTCCCCAGGCTGAGTAAGCAGCTGTTTTCCAACGTTTTACTCTATCTGTCCCACTGCAGTCTCCGAGGTCAAAACACAGGACAGTGACTGATAAGAAGATCCTGTATTTACATTTAACACGCACAAACTCTTTCAATGACTTTGCACTACATCCAGAAATTCCATCCCCCCAAAAAATCCAATCTGTGTCTGCCTCCAAAACTCTAATGCTGCATTCACACCGAAAGCGACAAAGTTGCCTGTGGTCACGCAGTTCACTCAGTTGGCGTCGCCTGTGGCAGTTCTACATGAGCATTGGAAGTGACAAGGGGGTGTGGCTTCAAGCTGTGGTGTAGATGTGTCAGCCCAGGTGGACACATCATGACAGTCGTCATTCTTGTTTTCACAAGGCCCACTGTAATAATTTATCTAAACTATACAATTCATGACAAAATGAGTCATTATGATAAATGAACAATCACTCATAAACACAACCATGTGATCGTTAGAAGTCATCAGATCGTTATATTTAATCATTATGTATTTACATATTTGCGATGTTCCGACAAATAAGCAGGAGTTTATTTTGGAGGGAAAGAGATGTAGTCTATATATATATGTGCTGTATGTATGACTTGGTTTCCCCCTTCACCATGAATCACACTGTGGAAAGCCTTGTTTGAGTTGCTTTAGCATGTGTGCTGCATAAACGTAGAGCCCAGAGCTGCCGCTCCTTCTGGGTCCATGACGTCCTGAAAACACAACATCTCCACAGTGAATTTCAGCAGCTGGTTCAGGAGGTCCACTTTGATGATACTTGGTTCCAGTGTTACTTCAGACTGGATAAAACTCAGTCTGATGACCTCCTCAACAAACCGGAGACTGCAATTGTCACTTACTCTTCCATGATCAACTCTCTTCTCCCATATTCTTTTTCTGCCATGGGAATCCAGATCAGCTCGCAATTGGCTATCGCCGCGGTCGCACCGCTCCTCATTTGGATAAAGTCAAAATTTCTCAACTTTTCCTTGTCGCTCAATTTGCTCACTTCGCATTGCTCGCCAACACTATCGCCTGAATCATCCCTCACAGCGAGCAGACATTGAAAATGAATGACAGCCATATGCTCAGATTGTTCCTGTCGCTTTCGGTGTGAATGTTCCTTAATTCTTCTGTATGTTTTTTCTGACCCAGACTCACTTCAAAAACCCCATCAGGTGTCTGCAATGTCTGATATCTGAATATGTTTTATTGCATGTGCTTGCATTTTGTTTCTGTATTCCATGGAATTCTTGTTTGGTGCCTGTGGTGGGCATCCTGTTACTGCAGCTCTCTTCTGCTGTAGTAACCAAGTAATATCCTACAAGGGATATTACTTGTAATATCCCTTTTAATATCCTTGTAATATCCCAAGTAATAATCATCAATAAATCAACCAATCAATTAGATTGTGAAGCACCAGTAGTTTCAGGAGAATGACCCCTCACCATAAGCCCAGCCTTCCCTGCAACTCCTCCCCTATTTTTCTGACCCCTCATTTATACCCTTCTTATTTCCTGCAGAATCTCATTAAAAGTTCACACATTTGTAAATGTAATTTAAAGTCTTCTTAGGGATGGTTTATCACAAAAAGTTTGAAGAAAAGGCTGGCAAAACCTCCGATTATATTTACGCTCAAAATGAAAACTGGAAGTTTCCACTTTTGTTTCTGTAAATGAATCTCACCGACAGAATAGAGGACAAGTCAGTTTAAGAAAAAAACAACTTTCATTCTACATCTCATCAGGTTGCTGGTATTGACTGAATGTCAATGTAAAAGTGCAAACCTATACACAGCTTTAAATATTAATTGAAAGTTTCAATAACTACAATAAAAGTGTACCGTTGTTCAGGGAATATTTTGAGAAATATCATTGTATTTTTTTAACAGGTACTACAGTATAATCAGCAAGATCTATATTTGCAGCACATAATGTAATGTAACAACATGGGAAGTGTGAATTATACATTGATGCCTTGATATAAAACTGGACTAGAAATTGACGTGGCTTCAGTCTGACTCTTGACACTGAATTAAACAGTATATATAAGAGCAGAGATGAAAATAGATGAAGCTGTGACCTGTGTGACTGGAGAAAGTCTTCTTATGCCTGATAATGGTATGTGGATGTGCAAAAGGGCAACATATTGATCTGTGCAGAACCTCAACTGACCCTTCTTGTTTGTGTGTGTGTGTGTGTGTGTGTGTGTGTGTGTGTGTGTGTGTGTGTCTGTGTGTGTGTCTTGGTTCCTTTACACTGAAAATGTGAATTTGCAATTGAAATAGACAATGCTTTTCAACATCCTAAAGTGTTTTATTTTTCCACATATTCTACTGTTTATTATAATGAACCCTTTGACCCGAAAGAGCAAAGCCATATTATTATTATTATTATTATTATTATTATTATTATTATTATTATTATTATTATTATTATTATTATCTTCAGCAGAGGGTTAAATGTTTTCATGAAATTTACACAGAAAATGAGTCAAATAAAAAAAGTGGTACTTTAACATATGAAAGACCCAGCTAAGGAATAATACAAGTATGGAAAAACCTTTATGTAAATTTTTCATCTCTGAATACAAAAGAAAATTAAATTTATGAAACAAAACCGAAACATGAGACATAAATACAGTACTGCACGTAATGTACATAAATATGCACTGTACGTTGCATCCCTTTGGCTATTAGGGAGCTACCCGTGATGCTTTTGGTGACATTTGACCCTCATTCATCACAGAGTTACTGTTGTTTGGTGAGTTTTTCCCAGTGTGTTCATTTAAACTTTATTACAGTACATATTCATTATTCATCAAAAAACACCAAAGAAAGTGATTCCTGGTGCGAATGAAAAGAAGAAGTGACTGCCTTATCAATAGAAGTGAAACAGGAGATGATTTTTTTTAAAAAAAGGAGAAGGCAGCCATTATTCCATCAGCACGAATTAAAGACATGCTGGACAAATTTCATCAATTTTCCGAATTCATGGAAAATATATCGCCCAATATGACGACGTATACCTTGAGCATTTTAGAAAGATTATGAAAAGTGGTTAAAGGCAATCGTCTCTGGATCGATATTTCACCAAACGTCCATCAACAAACATTGTTGAAGGTGAAAGTGACAATTAAAACAACCACATTGATATGAAAATAACCCACATGTCTGGTTCATTTTAATGGTTTAATGTTCAATCAGTGAAGACACACTTCCCAATAAATTAAATCTTGTCTTGTCATCTGAACCCACTGTATCGTCACTAGGGTCACAGGGTAGTAAATTAAACCTAAAATGAAAATTTTCTTTTACTTTTAACACATATTTAATACAAAATGTGTATACTATATAATTTTTAAAGGGTTTAAGGGGTAGTATTGGGGGCCTTGGAACGAATCAGGCCTATTTATGAAACATTTACAGTATGACACCACGTATGGAACACGTATGTGTGTATATCTATATATATTTAAAAGAAATAAATATAAAGAAATACATAAAAAAGTACACATTCACAGCAGTAATTAAACACTGACCGGCATATGATGTGTGCAGTATAAAAAGGCAGATTCATGAATTACAAAGACGACTTCCACATCGTGCACATGAAAAGGCACAGAAGATCTACCATACAAAAATAATATCACTTTTACTCTGAAACTGGTAGAACTGGTGAAAATTAAAATGATTTGTACATAATCTCTACTGGGTTTGTTTTATTTATATATATATATATATATATATATATATATATATATATATATATATATATATATATATATATATATATATATATACACACACACACACACAGCGGTACCTCAACTTACGAAATTCATTTGTTGTACATGTACATAAAGTACTGCATTTATGTCTTGGGGGCTTCAGTTTCCTTTCGTAAATATAATTTTCTTTCGTATTCAGAGACGAAAAAGTGAGGCAAAGGTTTGTCATTACTTGGATTATTGGTTAGCTGGGTCTTTTGTAAGTAGAGGTACCACTGTATATATATTAGGGAAGGGACATGATTTTGGAATATTCGAATATTTGTGACACGCTTGAATATAGAATACTCATTTTGAATGCTGAATTACTTGTTTTGTGTTTCACTTGGACAGAATGCTGTATTGACTTGCATGGTTGGCTGACAGGGGCAAATGCACCACATCGACAAAATGCTCCAAACACAAGAAAGATTAACAACCAAAAACACAAACACTTACAACAAATGCAAGAGAAAAATGTTGCAATAATAGGAACAAAGCACAGCGTGTATGTATGTCTTTGAACCTACAATGTCTGTGCCAGATTAATAGTGAATACACACACACACCTCCACTCCAACCATGCGGACATGTAAATTTTTTTAAAAATCAAAACCTGCCTTAGATTCTTGTGACTATTGTTGTTAAATCCGTTCGATATTGTAGCTGAAATCAGCTGTTTCACCTGGTTCCGTCTACACAGTATATAGCTTTGGCTATTGTTATTGTGATTTCAAAATAAAGGCCTTTTACTTGTTTGAATTGCTCAGGGAACATCAACATGTTGATGTGTGATTTGTAATATTCTTGCTTATTCAGTAAAAGGAATAGATTTTCCCTACACTTTATAGACTCCACAGCCAATCCACCAAGGTTTGAAGATGTCCTTCATTCCAGTAAGTCCTTGACTTCCATGTAATATCCAAGAAATCATATTTAAGTGTTTGCTGAGTAGCAGACTGCATCCTCTCAACACAGCCTTTCCTAATATCCCACTCATATCTGAGTTACATCTTTAATGATATAAACCTAAATCATATTTCATGAATCATATCAACTTTAGCTTTGTGCATTCTGGTGCTCTTCATATTAATTAAATTCCTGACTTGGTAACAGAGAAGAATATTTGAAGGACATTTCTTTTGGCACTTTCCATTTTTTAAAAGAAAATCCATAATGTATTTAGATTTTTATTTATTAGTTTAACTACTGTGATTTTGAATAAATGTAAAAGCCTGTGGATTTTGATTGCTTTATGTGATGTACTTGCTTGATTTTATATATATATATATATATATATATATATATATATATATATATATATATATATATATATATATATATATACAAGTTTGGTGTTGAAGGACTTAAATTTATATTAGATATCAGGGTTCAAAGTTACCTCTACCAAATGGTTGAGCTGACCAACTAAGTGTTAAGTTTTATTTGTGTGGTGGTTTGTCATTAAGGGTTGATAGCAGGTCCCAAAGCCAGACCATTTGAGAACCACTAATGTTTGACCTACTATCAGCTAATGCACATAACTAGATTAATCTTTCTTTTTTTAAGAAGAAAACTTGCTAATATCATTTCATAAATATGTGTAGCACCAAAAATGACCTTTATTTATTATTCAGTGAGTGATATTCTGAGGAAACATTGATCTGTTGGTGGTTTTGGTAAGTTTCCTAAGTGTGTTCTGGTACACAACATCCTCCTCCTGTTGAGAACTAGTTGTAGAATCTCAGTGGTGGCACAGAGCCTCCTTCTATTATTTATTTATTTACACACAACTGTCAAGTTAGTTGGTACTTTTGACTAAAAGTCCTCCTTACCAGACTTAGTGTCTGCAGTTTAACTCAAAGTCAAAGCAGTTTCTCATGCTGGCATAGTGGCAAAAGGCTATAAAGACTTCAATGTCCATAATTCCTGAAAGGTAACATCAGAAAACTGCTCCGGTTCTGGCACTTTTCTGCACTGACTCATCTTCTTTGGGAACACACTACAATAGGAGGATTTAATTTGAGTGTAGGAGGAATGTGTGGCACCTCTTTTAGGGATGGAGCCTGATGCTGTGATTTTGCCAGAATTTTACCCATGAAAGTCTTGGGATGTAAGGAAACTGTGTGTGTGCTTTTATTCCTATCTTTATGGGGACAAATTATTAAACATATTTTTTATTCATCCATTCAGTCATTTTTATTTTATTTTTTAATGTATTATTATTAATCAGCATTATTATTATTATTATTATTATTATTATTATTATTATTATTATTATTATTATTATTATTATTATTATTATTATTATTATTATTATTATTATTATTATATTTTATTTAAAACAATTGTGCTTACCCTCACTACCCAATGGCTACTTGATTACAAACTTGGTTGTCATGAGACATGGAAACGAATATATGTGTATGTGTTTGTATTTCTATCTTTATGGGGACATTGATATGTTTACACAGTAACCTCTTGGGGACCAAACTTCAGGTCCCCACAAGGGTTACATGTAAATACAGGTCCCCACTAGTAAAACATAAATGATGTGGTCCTATAAATATATGATTTTTTTTTTTTTTCAAAAGTCCCCATAAAGCATGAGGGAAACAGGTGCAAAGTGAAACATGTATTTTTCAAATGTTTGTAGATTTGTTTGGTGAAAAAAAAAACATGAAAATAAATCCTTTTTAAAAATTATTTATTCTTTCATTATGTATTAATTTATCACTTAAAAATATTACTGATTAAATCTAGCCTTCTGGCTTTATTACCCATATGTTTTATGAAATTGCATCGTCCTCTTTCAAATAAACTCAACTATTATTTAATTAGATTATTTTAATGTATTCATTCATTTTTCTTTTATTTATTTTTTAAAATTTTCAAATGCTTATATTTTTTTATTATTATTTACCTGCTTACAAACTTAGTCCTCATGAGACATGGAAACGTGTGTGTGTGTGTGTGTGTGTGTGTGTGTGTGTGTGTGTTGGCAGGCGTGCAGGCAGCAGTGGTGCAGGAGTGTAAAGCTTTCAGCCTGGTCACTAAGTGGGGTCGCAGCCCAGCACTGATCACTGCACTCGTCCCTCCTCCAGCTCTCTCTGCTCTTCTCATCTCTCTTCCTCTTCACCGTCTTCTTCTCCATGACCCGGCTCTGTTTTCTCTCCTGACACCTCCTCCTCTTCCTCTTCTTCCTCCTCTTCCTCTGCTGCTGCTTCATATCGTCTATCTGTCCATCTCTACCCTTGCTTTGTTTTTTCTTTATCTTCACCATCCTTTCCCCCATCTCTCCTGTCTTTCTCATTTCTCTAGCCTTCACTCTAAAGCCTTTTTCCTCCTGATCGTTCCATTTCCCCTCAGGCGTCTCTTTCTCTTCATCTCTCCATGTCTATTTTTTTTCTCTATCGCTCAGCTTCTCTGTTTTTTTTTTCCCCCTCCCTCTATTCACTTCTCTAATGTCTCTCCTCACCCTGCTGCAAACACACACTATGCTGTGCTGCTTCAATGCAAGGCAATTGATTAGATTTGTATTTTAAGTTACGGGAGCGTACTGCTATACTGGACTTCAAAGCTTGCTGGTGCTGTGCTCTTATGTTTGATTATGGTCTCTGAGAATTACAGATTGACTCTGCACAAAGGGATGACGACAACAAGCAGTAAATTAACTGATCCCTGGAAACAACACTTTGGATTGGACTGAAGTTACAGTGCGTCACTACAGAGGAGGGGGGGGGGTCAAAAATTCAAATTTCCATCACAGTTCTTTTTATTATGAATTCTAAAGACTTTAACCTAATGTACAAGGACATGGAGAATAAGCTATTGTAAAGATATCGCAGCAAAATCTTTTTTTTTGTTTTTTTATTCAGTGTATATTTAATGTTGATGGCACCAAAAATCTCCCAATTTTTTGTTTTCCTCAGAGTTTATTTTGTGAATTTGACTGTAAACATATTTTTCAATTTCATATAAATCAGTAATTAAAGCTTGTATTGATATTCGAAACTCAATGAATATCCACTGCCCGTCCAAAAAAAAAGTTCCACATGCAGTATTTGACTGCACCACGTTTGGTTTTGATAACAGGAGACATTTACTTTGACTTGTTTGTCACATAATGCTTATCAGTGATGCATGGGTCGATGTATAAATGACCCGCAACCGACTGCTTTTTTAACTAGCCTACCTGCAATTCAGATATATATTAGAAAAGTACGGACCCGACCCACTTCTCAATTTGCATTTTTAAAACGTAGTCAATGGTCTTTATGAACGTGACTCACATACCTGAAAAATATATTTAAATAGGGATATTTTTATAATGTAATTATTTCTTGGTAAGCTTTACATTACAAAGAAAAATAAGATAAATGTTCTAGAAATCTCTTTTTTTTCAGAGCAAGAATCCAGTATTGGTCACATAAAGCAAAAAATAACTAAATAAATAAAAACAAACAAACAACACTGCAAAGATAGACCTCTAAGTGTGATGCATTTCACAAAATTCAGTCTCATAAAGGTTGGACAAAGCGCTAACTTTATGGGTAATTCAGGTGCTGCTACACTTGACGAACCACAAAGTAATCCATGATGTTTTCACAAGATGGAGCAATCCTCTTGACATGTCAAAGTGTTTTTGGAAGTAGCAGCCCACTGTGTCGAACAGTCCTCTGTCAAGGAAGATTAAGAAAGAAGAAGCCTTAATCCAACCTGATGGAGGAAGACAAGAAGTCAGAAAATAAACATCTCCTCTCAAAGTGGCAGCCAGACTCAAGCTAAGAAAAGAAGAAAAAGAAAAATCCTCCTTCTCAATGATCTCCCCGATCCAGGCCAAAGTGCAGTGACAAGTGCTCTACCATGGGATGCAACAAAGATCACCAAGAAATCCTCCACAATGCCTCTGTATTTGATGCATACTACAAAGACCAGGCTGTCCTTGGTGACTGTGACACTAGGGACACCTGAATAGAAACAGGGGAAGAGTTGAATGTACTTTTAATCAGGGACAAGAAGAGAGAAGCAGCTCTTGAAGGGAACTGGTTCCCTGTAGCTCACTGCCATGGAATCATTGCTTGCTTAATGATTCTCCTTAGTGGTTCTACATCAAACACTATTGAAGTATGTTGGGTCAAAAGCACTCTAAAGTAAGGTTATATTATCACCTGTAAAATATACCAGTGGTCATTTGCTCATCTGCCCTCTCACAACCCGAAGAGGATTCAGTACATAAATGCAAGAACAAACAGATTCAGGCACAGTTTTTTTTTTTTTTTTAATCCAAAAGTGATTAAATATGGCCCCCACCATGGATTAAACAATCATCAACTCCAGTCTAATGGACTGTGAATACATATGTAGTTTACCACCACCAGAGTGAGAATGTGAATAAATAATGGCTCAATAATGCAAAAGTTCTTTGGGTGCCTTAAAAAGCACTATAGAAATTATATTTATGATTATATTTAGTAGTAGAGAATGAATTTTGATAACATTTTCATTTCAGGGGGTGTTGGGAGTGTCACAAGGAACAAATTATTACATTTTGGTGGTGATCCAGAAGAGAACCTGGATCACTTTGAAATTTATTCTCCATTTATCAGAATGTAAAATTTAAAAGTGACCCAGAATTCAGGATCTCTTCCAGATCACCACCAAAATGTTATCACCCCCAATACATCTTGAAAAGTTTAGCAATTACATCTTTATCAATTAATACCTCCTTGGTGGACCTCTCTTCTTGTACAGGGGGGAGGTCTGCCTTGGCGGAGGTTTGTGTGCTTTTCTAGTTATTATTATTATTATTATTATAACAAATGCACTGTTTTTCTCAACCTGACTGTATATGTATAACATGTAGAGTTGAGATATAATCAATATTTGTTGTACATATTTCGCATCTTAAGTATAGATCTGCACCAGTTTATTGTTTGGCCATCGTCAACTTGGCGACATGACACAAGCTGTGCACAGCAATCCACCAATCACAATCATTCTCACTCAGTTTGGATTGAGTGACATTTTGGCAAAATTAGATCCAAGTTCCAATTTAAAAAAAAAAAAAAAAAAAAAAGCTTTTTAATTTTTTTTTTTGTCTGACTCACTCAATTTCAAATGTCTATAAAAACATCAATTTTGATTCAGATTACTACAAAACTTGACACATACTGTATATAGTAGCAAATTATATGTTAACATGACCACATGCTCAGTCATGATGACATCAGCTGGATCGATGCCAAAATAAGCAACAGTACGTGTGAGGGGTGGGGTTTGTTGTGCCTGGAACTACTTGTATGAATTCATCAACACAAATCCGAAACCTCTCTTTTCTGTCCAAACCAAACACAGAAAAACTCATTAATTCATTTTCAGTAAATTAGATTATTGTAATGCTGTCTTCACTGGTCTAAACAAAAAAAGTAATCAGGCAGCTACAGATGATCCAAAACACTCCTGCCAGAGTCCTGACCAGTGCCAGGAAACTGGACCACATCCCACTGGTCCTCAAGTCCTTACATTACTCGTGGTCCATAAAGCACAAAATGGCCTGGGACCCAAATACACCCTAAACCTGCTGGTTCCCTCTGAAGCATCCAGAGCCCTGAGGTCAAAGGTCATCAGGGACAGGTATACTGTGTGTTCCGAAAATCAGAACCAAACAAAGTAAAGCATCATTCAGTTGTTCTGCTCCTCACCTGTGGAACAAACTACCTGAATACCTGAGGTCTGAGAAAAACTGTCAGTTCATTTAAATCAGACTGAAAATATTACTGTTGACTGGAGCTTTTACTGACATTATTAACATATTTTAAACGTTTTATATCTCTTATTGTAATTGTCTTTTCATGCATCTTAATCATTTTAATTTTCTTATATGTTTAATGTAAAGCACCTTGAATTATCCTGTAAACAAAATGTGTTATATAAATACATTTATCTGGCCTTTTCTGTTACATTAAATAAAGACAGAGGACAGTCTTAGAACAGATGTTTGGGAATTTCCTCACAGTCAGACCATTATTGAAGAGCACAAGGGAAAGAGCTGAGGAGGAAATGGTAAAGTGTGTTGCAGTGATGGAATCAGCATGAGGATCTTCTACTGTGTTCAGCCTTGGCAAAGAGCGATGTGTTCATCATAACACAATCTGAAGGAGTGTTTTGTTCAGCTGGTGGCACAGTTAAAGCACGGTGCAGTTTTGCCTCATCCTGATGATACAGATCAACTAATATTCCTTAAAAAAACCATTCAAGTGGAACGTATGAGAAGAATTTACAGTGTTCAGAACGTGAGAGTAGTGTTTGTAGCAGCCTATAACAGTAAGTTTACCTTTTTTATATGTAAATTTGTAAAAGGTTATTTTATGTTCATACAGAATTAGTACTGCTGTTTGTTTCTTTTAAATTTGCTGTTGTTTGTAAACAGGTAAAAACATGACATTTCCGAACCAGAAGATAATAGGCGTGTTTACACTATCGGAACTTCCAGGTCATTTTACAGGAACTTCATGGTATGTGTGTGTTTCCACTGACTGGGCCGTTCCGATAAGGCCGTTTATCTGGACTTTTACAGGAACCAATGGAGTTCCTACTCGAGGGTAGGTACTCCAGAGTGGCCCGGTAGAGTCATGGTCAAAAGTCGCACAGATTGGTTGTCCAAAATTACATCATCAGATCACGACAAACAACTCGAGAGTAGTTGCTGGCAGAAGTTTATCACACAATGAAGCACAATTTCTTGTTTTTCCAGCTCTCTGTGGAATTCTTCTTCCAGAGCAACTACTGTGTAAAGCAACAGCACAAACGCAACAAACATTGCAACTTCATCCATGTCCACATTAGGAATGTTAACCAATGACCATTTGACAGGTGGTTGACTGCATAAACATTGTCCGGTCAAATGGCTGCCATGCTTCTGTCAGTCTGCCCCAGGGCAGCTCTGGCTACGTACGTAGTTTACCACCACCAGAGGGTGCATGTGAGAGTGAATGAATAATGGGTCACTAAGGTAAAGCACTTTGAGTGGCCAAAAAAGCATGATATAAATCCAATCCATTATTATTATTATTATTATTATTATTATTATTATTATTATTATTATTATTATTATTATTAATAATAATAATAATAGCAGCAATATGCTGGACCAAATATACATAATAACTTAATGTCACTACCGAAACACCAGTTGTTTTGTCAAAAATTAAAGATAATGAGTTATCAATCTGTGTTTTATAATAATGGTTTGGTAGGTGTATGCGTAATTTCAACTCTCATTGATGATGAAATCAATATAATCAAATTTACCCAATTTACAGGACAAATAGTTTTTGATTTTAATGCATCATAAAAACTCAACAAGGCAAAATACGTTAAAATATAAATTTTTATTTATTTTACTGTGGAAACCACACATTATTTTTAATAAATATCCAGTACAATACATAAGGGAATGAGGTCTTTATTCTAAAGAGAATTTGACATTTCAGCAGTGGCACATTTTGGGCGAGTAAATGTATTTCAATGCCGTATGCAAATTTTTTAAGGAAAATGGATGTGGCGCAACATGGATGTGTTCAAAGTTTTTTTCCAAAATAGCATACAAATTTCACAAACTTTGCAACCTTGAATTTGAACCAACTTGGTAGAATGGCCCATATCTTGGGGTGAAATAGGCCAGCAGTAAAAGGCTTGAACTCAAATCTGCAAATAATGATGTGAAATTCACATCACTCATTCAAAATGAATTATTCATATCATTCATTTCAAAGTCAAGAAAACAGTGGCTGAAAACAAATCAAACCTGCTCCCATTAGTGATTTTAATCTCCACTGCATAATGTGAACATGGTTTTAGTTTTTGTCTTTGTTTGTGATGTATTTGTTTTAATGTCTACGTGTTTTGTCATGTAGTATCATTTGTTTTATTATTGTTGTCTTATACCTGCCTTAGGACAACAGATGAAATTTAGCAACTATGCTAACTGCATATTTATATTAATGTTTTTACTGATGTATTGATTAATGTGCATTGTCCTAATCACACTAAATCAAAAGTCCACAACAAAAGACTGAATCAACTCACTTCATATCTGATGAAATGAACATATTCAGCATCAAAACCATAACTATAACAGCCCTTATATTGTGTTCATGTGTCACTTGAAGAATAACATTAACAACTGCATAATAAAAGTCCAATTATCTAAAGAACCACACTTTTCATTGCACTAAATAAGCGTTAGCATGGGCACTTAGCAGTATAAAGGACTCATTCATGTAGAACAGAGTAGATGCACACTGAGTGATTGTAACTCACCAGGGAAATGGTGCTTAGATGACAAAGAATAAGCAAACAGATATGCAGGAAAAACAGCCTTTCACCAAGCAGCTGTTGTTATCTTGTTGCTCTTATTATTTTAATGAGCAATTGATATGGGTGTAGTTTGGGGTTAAGTGCTTTACTAGAGCACACTTCATCAGAGACTGTGTACAGAGGTTGTGACGAGTGCTTCGCTTACAATTGAGTGTTTTGCATAAAAGTGTCCAATGTGGTTTGGACATAACTATCCTCAGAAGAAAGACAGTATGTGATGGAACTCTTTCCAGCCTTAAGCATCTTCTATAGCATGTGTCATTGCATCCACACACAAACAAACACTACACACACACACACACACACACACACTCCATTAGGGTGTACAAACTCAGCCCATCAGCTGAGATTGTGGTCTAATTCAAGTTGGCAGATAGGAGTCGGGATGAGAGCAACGACTAATCAAGGAGACAGACGAGAGAGAGAGAGAGAGAGAGAGGGAGACAGAGAGAGAGAGAGGGAGACAGAGAGAGAGAGAGAGAGAGATGGAGAACTATAAAGCATGAAAGTAGAGGAACGAAGAAATTCAACTCGACAGAATCTGAGTCTGCTTCAAGAGACGGAAGAGAGAGATTGGAACAGAATTAGAAGCTCTTCATTTGGCAAAGACATAGTGCGGAGCTGGAGTGAGTGTGGGCTGTGTGACAGTGGTTCACAGATGCAGTAAACACTTACAAACTGGTTCAAGAGAAGCAGGACTGACACACTGTTCTACTGCCAACACTTCTCTTAGCCACAATCAAAAATGTATGGTAAAAAAAAAAAAAAGGCTCTCCTGGATGTGAAGTCAGAGTGTAGCATAGTTGACCCTTCACTACCTTCATATTAAATCCTATTTCACAGAAATCCCATTTAAATGCAACTCAAATGTGGCTGGAAATACATTTTGTTGTAATGGTCTTAAAATGGAGATAGACTAAATTACATGGAAGAGAAAATGTGGTGAAAGTTGTGAAATATATTATGAATGTTTGTGTTGCCTTGTGTATGTAGGACTTAAAAACTTCCAACAAACTTTGGGGAGAAGGGTCATGGACGATGGGAAGCTACAAGTGATGCGTGGGTCGATGTATAAATGACCCAAAACTGACCGCTTTTTTAACTAACCTGCCCACAACTTGGGCTGCAAGAAATATATTTGAAAAGGACAGACCTGGCCCACTTCTCAACTCGCATTTTTAAAATGTAGTGAATGGTCTTTATGAACATCACATGACCTTACTCACATACCTGCATTTATTTCTGTTCAAATCTGATGTGATTGTAAGTTAATATGTTGAGAAAATATTTTTGTCCTGCTTCATCATTCAAAAGTTATCAACGTGCAGCATCTAAATCAGGGGTCGACAACCTGTAACACCCAAAGACACATTTGAACCTGGTTTCCACAGAAAAGGAAACATTGGGAGCCGCTCATGATCTTTAAAAATCTCAGTGAATGGGTCCCAAACTTACTTTTTTTGTTTGTATGTTTCCAGAGCTTCCACTCTCCCAACTTTATTTATATCATAGGATACTGACATCGTTGTATGACACCTTCACTGAAAGTCAATTAATAAAGCGTATTTACCAGGTTATTTTAATGTTTATCTCAAATGACCTGACTGACCACAACCCTAATATCATTAAAAATATTTTTCAATGACCTGCAACAGTGGGCACCTGCTCAGTTCGGGTGAGACCACGCATCACTGGAAGCTACTGTGACCATTTTAGGATGATGCAGACCCATTGTTTGTCAGCTACGTATACATATTGAATCTATTGTATTGCTTGTGTACATGGCAATCACTAGATCACCTCTATTTATTAATTTATTTGCTCTGCTATTAGTTCATTGGACACACAAAAGTTTGAGTTTTTTAGGGCTTCAAAAGTCTTTGGGTGTTACAGGTTGTCGACCCCTGGTTTAGATGCTGCACGTTGATAACTTTTGAATGATGAAGCAGGACAAACATATTTTCTCAACATATTAACTCACAGGCAATGACACAGAAATAAATGCAGGTATGCGAGCAAGGTCATGTGATGTTCATAATGACCAGTGATTACTTTTTTAAAATGCGGGTCAAGAAGTGGGTCGGGTCCGTCCTTTTCAAATATATTCTTGCTGTCCGAGTTGCAGGCAGGCTAGTTAAAAAAGTGGTATCATTGGTATCATTAGTATGTATGTATGTATGTGACGTATACGTAGGTGTGTATAGGCACATGAATGTGTATATGTGCATAAGTTTGTATCTGTGTAGATACATGTATGTGCATATATATTATTGTATTATTTGTTTATGTAAACATATATTGTATATTTGCTTATAATAAACATTTCAGACAAAACACAAAACTTTAAAGATATTGTATATATTTATAGAAAAACATTTGGAGCTGAAAACAGGTTTTGATCTTTGGTTTCAGTTTATAATACTGTACAGTACTTGTTTTTTTTTGTTTGTTTTTTTAATCAATGAAAGTTTGAATATTTAGTGTTTAAAAAAGACAGAAAAGTGAGAAATCTTAATGCCTGTCTGATAAAAGTGTATAAAGTGTCACAACCTTTCCATGAGTGCTAAAGTGATTCTCCTGCCCCCACACCGTGCAGCTGCAAGTCGTTGCTGATCTACAAAATACTTAAGCAGTGAAGCTTCCAGTTGCGGAACCTTTCAGCTTTGTCACCTCCATAACCCGGACACTCTGCCTAGTTCCCTTGTCACCATAGCCTGGACATTTCTTTCATCACCATAGACTCTGGCTGATCTACCCTCAGGTTTTGTTTGGTTTTGTTCCTGTTTATTTTCTGTCTCTGTCTGAATTTTATTCTGTTGGTTATTAAATTATTTTTCCCTTCGGCACTGAGCATCTGAGTCCTCTCTCCACCTCACCCGTTCATGACATACAGTGTATAGGGAGGTGGTTTACAGCCTGAAAACATATAGAATAATTAAAAAAAAAAAGCTGCCTGCTTCTCACATTTCACCTTTTGTGGGTTATTTGTAGAATGTAAGCTCCACAATAAACCAGGGATCATGTAAAAAATACACGTAAGGTGAAAAGAGCATGGCTGATCCAGACTCCTGTCCACATCCACATTCTCCTTTTGAACATCATTCCTTACATTAGTACCATAACGTCATGGTACCTAACAAAGCAGGTACACTCACTGTTCATGTGGAGGTGGACCTTACAGACCCTGTAGACCACTTTAGACCTGAGAATGATGACTCAATTTAAGTGTTGCTGCCACTTGCTTAGTAATTTGACTGTTACAGGGTTAACCCTTTAATGCATACTGGTCCTGCCAGAAGACACTTCTTCTACAGTTGTTCTCTTGTTGTTTTAGTTCCATATCAGTCAGTTCATATCATTACTGTAACTGGTCTGTTATTAATACCTGATCTGCACTAACATGTTTATCTGTAAATCAATTGCTTGTTATTAGACAGTAATTAACAGTCTCTCCTTAAACAAAAAAATCCATTAAAATATTTTATTTCATAGTGTTCTTATATTGTGTTAATGTTTCTTTGGTTCAAAGCTTAAACACATGTCCAGCTGAGTGGACATTTTTGTAACTCCATAAAGAAATAGGTTCATTAAAAATATGTCAATCCCATTGCTTTGTTTAGTCTCAAAAGTAATAAAAACACTTAGGAGAAAAACTTTGAGTAAGGTTCTCATTATCTATTCATCAAAGTGTCAATATATCAATACATTTTACTGTCAGCTTCCACATCTGTATTTCTGATGGCCTAGTTGGCCTATAGCAAGAAATGGCCTTCTAACCTGGGGTTGGGGAGGGTCCAGTTTGGTAGTAACGCTGCATTTTTGTGGGTAATCTGATCCTAAATGAATTCACTGATCTGTGATGAGGTGGTTTGCAGCTGGAAAGAAAGCAGTTTGGATGAGGAATGCGGATGAGTAACTCCCTGAGCAATGACATGGAAGTCACGTGCCACACCACCATCAGGTCCAGGTACTATTAAGTCAGTACTATCTTGTCATGGACACCATAGACGTATATACAGAGACACCTCATTGATTGCGGCCAACCAATCGACCGATATCCCTGCAGGGCGGCCATCCTGGATTGGTGCCACTCGCTCCTACAGATCATTACTTCCATAGAGGAATGATGTACTTATGCAATTAAAGCTGTCAAAATCACTCAATTCTTCATGCAATTTTGACAAGGTTTCTTTGTAAAAAAAAAAAAAAAATGCCAAACATGACAGATAGAAAGAAATAGGAAAAAAAATTTTCAAATGTGCTCAGGTATTTATTGCTTTAAATTTGTTTTCCTTGATGGTACTTGCTAAAATGTAAGAAACATAAAGAACATTTTAAGGAAGATTTTAGTGTACTGTACTAAATATGTAGACAGAAAAGAAAAGTTTAAAAAACTGTGGCATTAAGTAGAAATTTACATATTATTCATCCAAATCACATATATATCTTTTGTATAAGAGATGGGAAGTTAAAGACTGATGGTTTCTCTCAAATGGACAGCTTGGTTACTGGTAAACAGCTGTAATACACAGGGTGATGGAGAACTGGTTAGAATATAGATGAGAAGATCATAGGTAGACAGGAAGCTGAGGGGGTTCTATCCTTCTTGTCAGCATTTATTTAACTCTTAATATGACATCCTGCTAACAGTCCATTATTCCTTACATATATCTTACCTGTGAACAGTAATCCCAGTAGCTCTTGTGTCCTTACAGTGCTCATTAGAGCATCCATAGACTGAACAAAGCTCTTCTGCCGTTTCAATAACTATGCTGGAGTCAGAGGGAGAGTGTATATCTTAAGTGTTGAGTGGCAAAACCAGCATTGTAAAAAATATTCCAGCATCTTGTATAGTAGCTACATGTGTAATGTTTGCAAAAAAAATCTGTTTGTCAATCGGTTTAAAATTCAGCAAATAATTACACTTCAGATTCAACCAGTACCTCTTTCCTTTGCAGATGTCTATGCACCACTGCCTCCGCTGGCCCTGTTTCAAGATGGCAGCCCTGTCGTGTCCCTACAGGGCCTGTCCCTACTCTGACAAGCTATGAGGTGTCTATGTATATATGTCTATGATGGACATGGTCTCCAGGAATACAGAGTGGAGCTGAGCTGACTCCAGCTGATCCCACATGGTGGAAACGCATCATTAGGCTCCATCAACCCACCCCTGTATAAGTGACAAACAGATGGATGGATAAATGGATCAGTGAGGAGAAGTTAAAGAATCCAAAATACAGAAATGTGTCACACTAACACTCAGAAGCGTACTTACTCTAAGTATGTCACATCACCCCTGGCATTAGAATGTGTGCCAAGTGATTACTCGGATTGGAAATCTTCTCTGCTCTAAATGCAAAGAAACAAGAAAAAGTCTTGTTTACATCAAAGCAGCTTTCATTTCCTGAAGGCATTATAGACACAACACAAGGTGTTCAAGCTTAGTAATGTTTGTTTACAAATGCATCATAAACTGTCATAGGAGTGAATGATGAATGAAACAATGGGTGTCATTTAAGGACATTTCCACTTGTAATTTGAATTCTGTTAATGTTTTCTTTCTTCAGTGCAATAATGTCTATTGTCAGATTCAGCAAATTCTTGTGACTTCAGAAACCATGTAAATTCGTGATGGGAATTCTGGCTATTGTTAAGAGCACCGGCTCTTTCGGGTCTTCAGATGTTTTTGGTGCTTAAAGGTGTCATTCCGCTGAAAACCACTTTTCTACACTCCTTTTTTGGAATCTGATGGGTCACCCCGAGTTACCAACACATGCTGCGTGGTGTGTCACCTCCACTGGCTGTATTTACCATTTAAAACAACACAGAGAAACGAACAACTCAGAAAAAGTCCGTCCACTACACGTCACAAGGACATTGGCATCACCCACGTGGGGTTAAGCCCGTCCCCCATTGGGACACTTTCATAGCAAACAGCCCCGCCCACCTCCTGCTGCACCGCCTCCTCACCAATAATGTAGAATAAAACTAATACCTCATCACTACTCCAAACTCCATTGCCAGACATCCATTATTCTTTGTTTGTTCTTTTTTTTGGTTTGTTTGTTGTTCTTACACGCTGTGCGATGACACCTTTCCTTAACCAATCACCATCTGACAGTGCTTGGCTCCTCCCAAATGGAAGCAGTACGGTACACTTGGGACCCCAAGCCAAAATACTAATGAGTACCATGGGACCAGTACGCTTTTGTCGTAATGGAAACACTTAAATAAGCGTACCATTCTGAACTGTATCATACTGAACCGTAACTCCACCCCCTCCTTTCAGTGCAGAAATAGAAAACGTCCCATACAGCCCAATCAAGTTTGGCTTTAAGGGGGAGAGAGAGAGAGAGAGAGAGAGAGAGAATGAGAGGAAAAACAGAGTGGGTCTTGTCATTCACGTTAACGAGCAGAGCTGTTTCATTTGTGAACGACACATCACTAGTGTAAATGATCTATAAAAACATGATGAATGTGATCAGCTGTGGCAAATGGGAATGAAATCACAAATGGGAGAAATTGCGAATCACTTGTATGTGGCATTTTAGAACAAATGTGTTTAAACAAATCGTTTTTTTTGCATGTTTTATTCTTTGGTAAGTTTCTCTATGATTATTTCACAGGTTTAACTATCACGTGTTGATGAATTTCAACAGGATTATGCCAATTTGTGGAACTGTGACAGTGATAAGATGCAAAAGCAATGTCGCCTGTAAATATGGTGTAAAAAAAAATGCTATTACATACTGAAATTCCTCTTTTCTCCACAATATAACACAGATGGCAATGTCAGTATGATTGATCATATACCACTACAGAAGAAGCTGCAAAACAATATAAACCTTTAGTAAATTGACAAGCTAGTGACAAGGTACCATAAGGCACTGTACAATAATTATCATCATAGTTTGGGGGGGGGGGGGGTGGTATGGCATGTAATGTATAAAACCAGCAAAAAGTGTAACTGACTTGGTAGGTACTATAGTATGAATCAATGTCCTTACTTGGTTGTGTAAAGATTGTGTGTGGTGAAGTTTTTAAGATGCGTTTGTGATGTAGACCACTAAAAAATAATAACAAAAAGTAAATAAATGAGGGATATGACCAAAGAAACTCATTAGGTAGCTAACACTAAATGAGAAAGGGGAAAAGGGAGGAAAACAGGGGAGAATGAAGATGAAAACACGTATTCAGAGAATGTCAAATTTTGCCCCTATTTTGTGCCAATCTCAGGTGTCTATGACAACACATTCTTGAATTAGAGCCAGTAATGTGATTTTGACCTTTCTGCTCAATTTCATGGTGCTATTTCAAGCATTCATTGAGTTTTAGCATGATATGTCTCTGGACACACACACACACACACACACTAATTACAATAATCTATTCCAACTAATGTTGGGCGAGATTAATGACCAGATGAGCTTAAAAGCACAATTGATCTAAATATGATACCAATGTTAATATATAGGACGGCATGGTGGTGCAGTGGTTAACACTCGTGCCTCACAGACAGAAGGACGCGGGTTCTATTCCCACACCAGACCTTTCTGTGTGGAGTTTGCATGTTCTCCTCGTGTCTGCCTGGGTTTTCTCCAGGTACTCCAGTTTCCTCCCACCATCCAAACACATGCACTGATAGGTTAATTAGTTAATCTAAATTGTCCATAGGTGTGAATGTGAGAGTGATTGTTTGTCTATATATGTTCAGCCCTGAAATGAACTGGAGACTCATACAGGGTGTACCCCGCCTTCACCCATTCTAGCTGGATTAGGCCCCCTGTGACCCCTGGGACCCTAGTGAGGATAAAGTGGGTTCAGATGACGAGACAAGAGATGTTAATTCCATTGTTCTCACTGTCCAGTCTTGCATCACAACATTGTTGCCATCATTATTTGTATCATTACTACTGTATTTTCCGAACCATAAGCTGTACACACCATGTCTCCAGCATCTCACCATTGATTCAGTGACACCAACCTTAGGTGCAGCAGCCCTGTTTCCTTCTTCCACAGCTAGATCAATCATTAGCACATGAAAAGGAAATTATCGGGTTGTTATTTGAGTTGTGGGTTCACAGCATTGGAAAAAAGTGATGCCTTATATTCTAATAAAGGAGAGTTTGTTTGTCTGTTTGTTAGCAAGGTAACTCAAAAACTCATGGACGGATTATGATGAAATTTTCACGGTAGGTTGGTAATGAGGAGATCTAGAAATAATTAGATTTTGGTGGTGATCGGGGTTGGGTGGGGGGGGCTCTCTTGGCGGCGGTCTGCGCTCTCAGTGTTTCTCTAGTTATTATTTTTCCTTTTTTTTGCACAACATAATAAAGATATACATGACTTTCACTCACAGGTCTCATCCAGGTTTTTTCTTAGTCATGAGCTCACAGTCAAGCATACATGGAAGTCTTTCATGATTCTATTGAGAAAGTCAAGAAAAGAAAACTTTCATTATGATAAATGTCATGGTGAGAAAAAGAAAACCTCTAATCGTTTCAAGTCATTGTGAATAAAATGAGCAATTGTATTTTTATCCCCAATTTTTATAATCAATCAAAAAGACCAAACAAATACAATTCATGTAATTTTCTGACCTTTTAACAATTAAATAAACACACCCAAACAAAATAGAAAGCATCAAGTAATTTATGTGACAGTAAGTGTAAGTCATTTATATCCAGAGCTCCAGTGTATTAAAAAGACTCACACCTGGGTGGGAGACTGAGTATCTGTCAAGAAGGTTTGCACAGAATAAAAATAGACCACAGCAGCAAAGCTCATGAGTTGTACATATATAGTCAGGTCTCATCAAGCAATGTCAAAAATGACATCCACACCTGCTGGAAATAGTTGTGTGGATTATATTTGCGTTAATGAATCTGTTAGTTTTTGCAGAGCATGTCACTGGGCTGCATCCTGCTTCATACAGATGATAGAGACTTTCAAGTATAGTTTGAAAAGAAGGCTTGATCCTGTGAGCTTTTAAAGAATTGATTTCCTATCCCATGGGCTAGAGAACTTACAGCCACATCATTACACTGGACACACAATAAAAGTACTTTTCTTCTGCTACTGGAGGGGGGAAAAAATCTGATCTTTTACAGTCTTGTGCCTTTTATTCTGTACTACTTATATGAATTTAATATGTGCTTATCATACACCCCTGACAAGCATACAGGGCAGGGTATGCCCGGGCACTCACCGCTCACTCACTGCCTACAGTATATGTATGATGTGTCAACACAGTGACATATTCTGAAAATGTCATGAATGAAAACCTTATTTTCATTTGGACTGCACAGTTCTTTCAAAACTAGTGCCTGTATAGCCACTTGAATTAAGCAAAAAATATCTTGTAATGGGAAAAGTAAAATTATGTTAAGATTTCTTGAAATAAGAATTTCCAGATCCATTGTTGAAAAAATATTTTCTTAGAACACACTGACAAATGTCTCTTTAGGTGATTATGCCTTATTTTAAGTACAAGGAGATTTTTTAAAGGTGTCATTCAGCTGAAAGCCCCTTTTCCACGCTCCTTTTGGAATGAGCCACTCAGAAAAAGTCTGTCCACTACACGTCATGAGGACATTGATGTCACCCACGTGGGGTTAAACCCATCCCCCATTGCAGCGAATCTGAAGTAGCATTAGCATTAGCATCTACAAGAGAAGACGGCGCCACAGTGGCTGCTGCACAACCTTGAAAAAAATGGCGGCTCAAACGGGTCCATGTGCTCTCTGTGGAAATAACGCCTTGTTTTTTACCTGCATGTTTTCAGAATAAGCAACGACACAAAACCTAGCTGGACACTACTCTGGTAAAGGTAAACACACACACAGCGAGAGGGGAGTGTTTCTTCACACATTCTGAGCCAATCAGAGACGCCTCATCTCCGCGTCGTGGTTATGTATGAGGAAGTACCGGTAAACTATTTCCACCTCTAGTAATTTTTCTACCGTGCAAAAACAGCTGGAAACAAAGCAATCCAGATGGTTTTTTTACGAGAACCAACACACAATGTATTCAATAACAATGGAGAACACAGCAATATTAATAAAATACCCAAGGAATGACAGTTTTAAATTGATGATTGGCTGAGAATAGAAGTAATTTATTGATCCCACAATTGGGAAATGAATAAATCTTGCTTTACATTTACTGCAAAGAAAGAAACTTGTGGAAACAACATTCTGCCTGTGATTGATTATGGTGATGTACTGCACCTTCACTCTAAGGGTCCTTCCTTCAGTATATTATGCTTGTTTACTTTTTCTTTCTTTTGCAACATGTCTCACACACCACTGCACTCTCTATGATCTTTTGTGCTGGACATCATGAACCATCCATAGACAAAAACACTGGTTTATGTTCATCTATAAAGCTCTGCTGGGTAAATTCCCAAAATACCTCAGCAATCTTCTGTCAACTCTAGTAGTTTCCACCTACATTCCTCCAAGTGGTTGCTTTTGACTGTTCCCTGAGGTCTGACAGATTTTGGAAAGTATTTTCCCATCATGCACCGTGGTCATGGAAAAATCTTCAAAAACTGTTAAGCAACAAATATTAATTTGCGTTAAAGATTTTAAATGATCATGGAAAATGCAGTGAAGGAGGAATGTGTCATATATTATGATGTCATTATAATAGAACACATGGCAGTATACAGAATATACCTGCTTATTTTTTAGTGAACATTGGGTATACCCACTTCTAAATACTCCTGATGTGTATGGAAGACTGACTGTCATATTGAAAAATAAACACATAAATATAAAATGGCATGAGAAATGTATTTCCGTACCAGTTATGCATTTACTTTGTCCTTATTTGTATTTTTGCTGCTTTAGTTTTATCCCTGCATTTATGTCTGCATTATTTCCCTTTTACATTTCCTGTACCCGTTTTCTTATTTATTTCTATGTTTAACTTTTATCTGCATTCTTAATCATGTTATAATAGTGAATAAATACTACTGATGGACTTTTGGACAAACTACCATATTTTCCATACTATAACCTGCTCCCTTTTTCCACAGTCTTTGAGCCCTGTGGTCAATACAATGATATGGCCAATGTATGAATTTACAGCACTCCCTCACCGATACCTCGCTGTTTTCAGGTCCATGGACTTAAGGCTAGCTAGGGACAGGACCCTCTGCTCCCAGCGCAACTGTTGACCGAGGTGGACTGTCCTTAGTGTGCCTCAACTGCAACCAGGCACGTACAAAAGTCTCCAGGGGTCTGTCGTGATGGTGGCAACCCTAACCCACCCATCTTGAAACACAATGCATGTATGAGTCAAAGGGTGTCTCGAAACGACAGACAGATAGATAGATAATTGTCTGTTCCATGTAAAAACAAAAATTTGTGTTTTTTGAATGCTGTAAAACAAAATTAAAAACAAATCATATATTAGCATTAGATTAGATTGAATTTTATTGTCATTGCCCATGTACAAATACAAATACAGAGCAATGAAATGCAGTTAACATCCTAAGCAGAAGTGCATATATATATATATAATGTAAAATAAATAATATGATTTACAGTGTGTATTAAAAACACCCCAACAGCACAATACAATGGTTAAAAGAGAAATAAATAGAAATAAATATTTACAAAGTGTTTGTGTGTAAATATGTTGTGTGGACATTACTCTATTGTCTGGTGTGTCTTAGATATATGGAAAACTGTTTTTCATCCAGAATTTAGTTGGTGCATCTTATATTCAGGTGTTACGCTATAATCTGGAAAATATGGTAAATAGACTGTAGTCTTATATGTCACTTTTTCTAGAAGTGTTTTTCGAGACTCCTAAACAAAAAGAAGAGTCAACAATGTAAAGTATATACATTTCTCCAGGGAACACTACTGGTTTTATTGGTTATTGTGCAACATGTATATATTTCACCTTGGTCAGGTCCCATTTGCAAAAAAGCTTTTTGTTTCAGCTGGACTTCCTGGTTAAATAAAGGTAAAATTAATGACTTAATGAATTAATTAAATAATTAATTGAATGACCTAATTTAAATTTGATAAGATATTTTGCCTAGAAATGACAAAAATATACTTGGTCAGATTATTTTTCCAGTGTAATATGTGAAGAGGTTCCTGTGCTCTGGAGTGTTGCCAGTTTTATTGGGAGAAGTTGTGATTCATTTTTCAGACTCGCTGCTGCTACTGTTGATAAAGTATGTGTGCAGAAGTTGTTTAAGTTAAAGCACTTGTCGAGTTCACCTGGCAGCTAGGTCAGATCGAGGTTAGATCGCGTTCCCACTGCGAATGAATCGGCCTGGTGTTTGTTTCGAAATGTCCCAAGACTACCTCTCTTTTAAAGGGTCTCAGTGTTGTTGTTTCAGAGTGTTTGCAAGTTCCCAAACAAAGCGCACAGAGGGAGGGAATGAACCGGAGTCCAATTTAACCAAACTAAACAGTGCAAGCATGAAAACACCCATAGTCTCCTGGAGTTTCCCTCCACCAGCCATTGCTTCAGTTCCAATCAAAATCCAGCTGACTACACAAGATGCTGCCAGATTTCACAGCCAACCTACCTGCAACAAGAAATAAATCAATGCTCTGTTTACCTTCAAAGCCTGCTGCTCTCAAATCTTTGCACGGGTTTGCCAAATTCTCACTGCTACTATATAAATGATGCTCAGTATCTCATAAATTCATCTTCACATTCAATATCTGTCATTACTCAGCCCTCCATTACACCAAACTAATGCTAATAATGTGCAACTGAGGCAATAATTCATGCACTGATGAATAATGTGATTTAATTCATTAACACATAGCACCGCCTAGTTAAAATGTTTAATTTCTTATATTAATGTATGTTATTGGACAGAATGGTCAACTCAAATATATAGATGCTGATTAAAGTTAGACCTAAAACCGGTCTTTTATAGCATTATTTCATTTCCACTCTAACTTATTTAATTGTATGTGGTCGTTCAGAAGGGACACAGACTCACAAAATTACAGGAAACTTTAAGGAGTCATTCCATGGTTATTTCATTAATAATGCTGTGTTCTTTATTGTTATTGAATACATAGTGGTTGGTTCTATTCGGAAAAAAAAAAAAAAAACGTCTGGATTGCTTTGTTTCCAGCTGTTTTTGCACGGTAGAAAAATGAGTTGAGATAGAACAACAGAGTTTACCGGTACTTCGTCATACATGTTCATGACGCAGTGATGAGGTGTCTCTGATTGGCTCATAATACATGAAGGAACACTCCCCCTCCCCTCTGGCTCTGTGTGTGTTTAATATCCCATGGTAGTATCCAGCTAGGTTTCATGCCGTCGCTTGTTTTGAAAACGTGCAGGAAAAAAAACAAGGCTTTATTTCCACAGAGAGCAAATGAACCAGTCTGATCCGCTATTTTTTTTTTCAAGTTTGTGCGGCAGCCACTGTGGCGTGGTCTTCAGATTCACTGCAATGTGGGAGGGGCTTAATCCCACGTGGATGACACCAATGTCCCCATGACATGTAGTAGACAGACTTGTTGTTTTCTATGAATGGTAAATACAGCCAGTGGAGGTGACACACTACCTAGCAAACATGGGACGGCCCAACTGAGCCATGGCCGTTGGGAGAGTGGGTCGTCCATTGACCGAAGGGTTGGCGGTTCGATTCCCGCTCTGTCCTTTACCCTCCTTGCCTCCAGTGTCACTCACACTGAATGAGTATGAATGTTTGGTGGTGGTCAGAGGGGCCGCCACGCTTCTGTCAGTCTGCCCCAGGGCAACTGTGACTACATATGTAGTTTACCACCACCAGAGAGAGCATGTTGTGTGAGTGTGTGTGTGAATGGGTGAATGTGAAGCTAATGTAAAGCGCTTTGAGCACCATGAAGGTGGAAAAGCGCTATATAAATGCAGACCATTTACCAAACACAGCATGTGTTGGTAACTCAGGGTGACCCATCAGATGGAGTGTGAAAAAGTGGTTTTCAGCAGAATGACACCTTTAATACAACTTAACATAAATGAAACAAAATGAACACCGACAACGATACCGGGGATAGACACAGGACCAGAAGGACGCCGGCTCGTTCATTGATGAGGTGAAAATATTCCATATATCCCAGTATATTCATTTCATTGTGCTACATTACATACTTGTTTAGAGTTTGTTCATTTTCTTTTCTTTAAAATGTCTGTTAAAACTCAAAATTGACTCGTACAATTACATACAAAACAAAATGTCAAGGAAGACTGTGGCAAAAAGGTCAGTCAGGAGGTTGTCCAGGTCACAGGTTCATGGTAAGTCCCATCAGGACGCTTAATCACATGTAGTCAGTAAACACACCGTAGTCAAACTGGTCCACACACATGTCTTGGTCGGGGGGTGGGGGTGGGTTATAACCAAGGCTGCTTCAGCCAAACTGAGCCCCCGCTTGGCACACAATAGAGTGCCACACCATGGGACTCCACCACGCTGGGCCACTAAAATAAGAATTATATTTTTTAACAAAAAAAGCACAACACAATCACACCTGGCATTGACGAGATGGGACACACATGACACCAACTCAGAAGGCACAAGTAGGTGGGAGCAAAGGAGGAACAACAGCAGGGGTGCTTTTATACTGTGTCTCCTATTGGTGGTTAAATTAATTGCACCTTGCTACATATATTTATTTATTTTTCCTGCCAAAGGTTTTTTTTTCTTAAGTAGGATACTGTTCTTACTCAAACTGACAGGTATGGGTTCAACAGATATTGAAGCCCTTTGATGAAATTCTGTGATTTGCGATATTGGTTAGTATGAATAATGAAACTGAATGAACTTTTTTTTTTTTTTTTTTTAAGTAAAGCTTTTTTTTCACATCCTGCAAATGTCACACGTCTTGTGTGGAAAATAAAAAGACAGCACAGATTCAGGAATATGTGTTAAGTGGTCTCGATGGGATTGTTGATTGCAGGCTGGCTGAAGTTTGTATTGTGCTGTGTTTCCAGTTTTTTTTCAGCAGAATTATTTAGCATACTCGTGTAAATGTAGCCAGGGATGTGTTATAATTAGGTGATAACATAAGTGTGATGCAGTTTATTTTGGGTTTCAGATAAAACCATAAAACAAAACTATGATCCTCAGCACCAGGGGCACATTGGTAATAATGTTGTACACAGTCTGTGTAAGTGATTCATTTATTAGACGGGGACAGCTGTTCACCCCCTTTATTAGTTTCATCTACTTCCTGTGCTTACACAGTTGTATCTTGCAGGACAGTATGAACCTTTACAGGACTTTATGATGAAGTATTCATCTTCATGATTTATTAACCCACCCCCCCAAAGGGAACTGGTTTTGGTTTGGTTGTTTTCTTTGTTAACACGTTGGAAATCCATAAACATAATATTGAATAAATTCAACCAATAGTTTTACTGCTACACACCCAGAATATATCTGATTACATTTGGGGAAAAGTAGATGAAAGTTCAAATTTTTTCATGATTTTTTTAACAAGAAAAAATCTAATATTGTTTTACCCTTTTTTTAAATAATGGGCAAAATTTCAAATGCCTATAAAAACTTACATTTTGTTTCAATTTATTTCAAACTTGCCACATATATAGAGGTAATTGATATACTTTGATCATCACAAACATAGATATGCCGAATCAGACTGCTTTTGTATTTGCTTTTAAAAATACCTCTTTGAATAAAGATATGTTTACTTGTAAGGGCTAGCTAGCAAGCTAGTTACCATTTAATTTTGAAGGTACCTTTAACTAAACCAAATGTTAAGCATGTATTAGCTATAATAGTCAGTCTTTAAGCTGGCAGTTGTGTGAATTTATATTAAGTTGGCAGGGAATACTTTTAATATCAATGGTGTTTCAGATGGGTATTTGGGTCATTAGCATACCTGCCAATTCAGGCAACCATACATAGCCTATATGACAATTGCAGTATTCACAACATTACACAGGTTACAGTTAAATAACTTTATCAAGGTACAGACGACTCACCTTGGCTGAACTGTACAATTGCGAAGTCCTCAGGGAAAAAATAAAAAAAAATCTACCTCGACTGCCGTGATTGGCTAGATCTGCTGGGGGTGGGGAGTGCCTTCCAGGCCCAGCTGCCTTGGAGGCTTGGTTGGGGGCTCAAAACCCCATTAAGCATTTTGTAGAGCTTTTGTAAAATCCTGAACAAAATGAGGGCGGGTGTAACTGCAACTGGAAACAACCATAGAAGAAGAACAACAGGTGGTGATTTCCTTTTGTCAAAGAGATGTGAGAAAGCAACATGGGCGGAGCGTTTGTTTCACTGTTAGGGGGGACGATGACCTGTATTGGGCCCTTTATAGAGTCCTAGTATAGGTAATGTTAATGATCATTCCAACACTATGGTCTTAATTAGTCCTCATGTTGATCTTCCTCGAGGCACAGCCTTTTTTTTGGTTTTTTTTATGTCTTTTGTGTTTATGTTTTCAGATTGTTTCTGTATAAAAGTAGACTATAGACCCTTCACAGTCAACATCATTCAAACATAAGAAGAAGTTGCGCGCACAGACCATACTCAAAAAAACTGCATGGAAACACTGTTATTTATATAGATGACAGACCTAAAGAAATGCCTATTGTTGTGTTGTCAGAATTGTTACAAGGACAGGGTTAAACTGTATAGAATTTCATCTGGATCTCACCCATTCAAAAAAAAAAAAAATCAACAATGTCTATGGTTACAAGTGACGTGGACTGGCATGAGAACACAATCAGAAATGACTGTTTGTCTGTCCTTCCCATTCTAACCACAATCTGGACCTTGAACAAAATAGCAGCAGCATGACCCAACCCTACAATGAAGTACATATTGAAAATAAAAAGAAAGATATGGGAGATATATGGGTGAGTAGCCTGCTAGCTTTCTCTAGTTAAGAGAATAATGACTCCAGCCCCTACTGTTATTAACACCACCTCTAGGTTAAGTTACCCAGGCTTACCACTAAACTTGGAATACTGGACCTGACGCCGACTTGGTAAAATGTTTAACTTCAGTCACAGAAGTTTACGTCTATGTCGGTGTAAATAACATATAACATAGTCGTATGTGTTGAAAGACTTGTAGGCGAGAAGTTTTTCATTCATGTACATAGAAAGCTTGTCAATTAAGTACATATATGTCAGGCTATTGTACATTTGAAAAAATACCGACATGGTCCATCCACTCTTTTATCAAGTAAGGATATGGTATTAGTATAGTCTGACCGCTCATAATGCCGGTTGACGGACAGTCCTGGCTGCCCCCGCATCCTAGCACCATTCTGTTTGTCTACAAACATGCTGTGTGTCAGTTACGGGGTGCGTGCGGCAAGGTGTGTTCACAAACTGTGGGAATTTTAGTTATCCGGGGTACAGGGAGTGACGGTGACTTTCAACTTTCACCGAACTACATCATCCTAAAGATTACACTGACTGGTTGTAGTACCGTCCTATTGCATACAGAGGATTTGAGAGACAACTTTTAGCCCCCCTTCCCTTGACTATGAAGCACCACAAGACTTATACATGTAATGAATAATGAGACTAGGCTAGCTGTAATCCTAAAGGAATATGAATTTGTAACCTAACAAAGGTGTAGTGATCTGTGATACTCCAAAGAACCAGTTGCCGAGTTGTTGTAACCCTTTCACCTCTCAGAGTGCTTTCCTAGTGTTTATTTTAACATATGAAACCAATCCAAAACAATTAGAAACCAGTAGTAAACAAGTAACAGGTGCAAAACCGCCTTTAGTTTCCATAAAGTTTGTCTAAGAATCTCTGGGCATCAAATATATTTATAGTTTTTTTTTTTTATTAGTTTTCTTTCTGCTGAAGTGTCACCCATAGGTCTGTGTGGATAAAGCAAAGGTTTTAAATAATGTAATAACCCAAAACAAACATAAACATCCTCTGCTCCTTGACCTGGACCTTCTAGACATCTGTCTCTCTTCTTTCTCTCAGTGTTTAGTCTCTCCTCCTCATAGACTGCAGTAAAGCTTGTTGGAAGCACTGGAGTTATATTACTCAGAGCTTTGTGTGCCTGCTGCCCACATATCTGGACTGTACAAACAATCACACCACATTTGACTGTTATGAAGAAAGACACTCAATGGAATGAAGGTCTGTGTGAAGTATACTGATGCCCAGATGTAGGCCTGTGGATTATGTTTATGATTGGTACATTCAAAACAAAATGTTTACATGACAGTTTTTATTCCTGTTTAATTCAGAATAAAGGTTAATTCCTCTTTAAGATGACCATGTAAACACCTAATTCCAATTGAAAACAATCATTTTGAATTCAACTTAATTCCAAATAAAGACACTGGTTTGTTCCGAACTTCATTCCAAATTCGATAATTCCTCTGCCATATAAAGTGTAGATTCATTTTATTTTATTTGGTATAGGGGGACAATGTACATTATGAACATTTCTGCAAATGCACCCAATTGTAGCCAAAGAGGCTAATTTGAATTGACAGTCCCTCTGTAATAAAAATAACAAAGAATAACAAACAAGAACACGGCTGTCAGAGACGGCAGACCTCCACCAAGGCTTCATTTGTCAGTCATTTTTGATGAAAGTGGATATATATATATTTTTTTAAAAAGCAAAAAAAAAGGGATGTTCTACCATGTTTAGTTGCTGATGGTAGTTTCATTATGTCGTTTCTGTGTTCGCTCAAGATTTTATTTTATGGATCAATAAGAGTCCCTTAGAGGGTCTCAAAAAATCCTGGGTTCAGTTTATGTGATATGGCCATTTCAATATTCGATTATTTATGACGTTATGCGACGATGCGTAGTAACCATATTTTTGATCTGATATCTAATATGAAGCACAGTCTATTGTTGGATTTGATAAAAATATGTCAATAACCATGATTTAAGGTCAAGGTCACAACGTTTGCTAATACACCAGTGGCTTGACGTCATATGACATCAAAACATGACGGGATGCAGCCATAGGTGTTGACCCATCTGATGTCTGAAGGTGAGACCATGTGAATGGAAAAAAATGCAAGATTCTATCTTCTCCTCCTGAGATATTACCACTGATGTGTTTTAGCTGTTGACCTATAGGGCGACCTTGACCTTTGACCTTCATTGCTCAAAGTCTAATGAGTTCTTCCTTGACCCATTATCCATTATTCCTGAAAGAAATGAAATGCGATCGTTTCTTTCCCAGTACACATCTAGACATTCTGTACAATCAGAACCCTCTGTACCTCCAGCTCTTAAAGCCCAATTAACCAGAGCAGAATACACCCGTTTCCATGGAAACTTTTATTCGGAATTAACATATCCATGTAAACACGAAAGAAATAACTTTAATTCAGAATTATTTTATTCCAAATAAGTAATTTGGAATTAAAAAACATTCTTTCTGCTCTCACTAGACATTAAAAGATTCACTAGGTACATTTACACAAACCACTAAAAAGGGGAAAACTGCATTCAGAGACACATTAATGTACCAGTAACCTCTCAAATGTACTTATTCCCATCTGAACACACTATTTTAGGACATATGTACAATATTAATTGAACATAATTCAGATTTTACCTGGGGATTTTCAACTGGGCCTCTCAAAATTAAGAAAAGTAATCGCTCATCATGATTAATCTGATTAAACATTGTCACAGAAGGTTGAATAAACATGTTAGTGTTAAAACCCTTTAGGAGGGTTTTTGAATATACTTGGTATTTATCATTGTTTATTGTGAATTTTAGTAGATTTGATCACATTTTGTATATTTTTATCTCCAGATTTGTCATTTCTGTGAGTACAAAAAAAGCCAGAGCTAGAATACTCAACAAACATCGACAATAATTTCATGTTGGTCATGGATTCTGCTTCGCCTCATCTAGTTTGAACATTTAGGGCAGATAGATTCCCTTCTTTATTAAAAAATTAAACCCAATTAATATAGATTAAAAATTAATATTTAATCATGGTTAAAGTACTCCAACACAATCCTGTGATTAATCTGACTTAAAGTTTTAATAATTTCACAGCCGTAATTTTAACATGTTTTAAACGTGAGTGTAGAAATAAACACATAAATGTTTGGTTATGATTGTGCAGCTTTTTGATTAATCTCTGATAATTAAATACCAGTTTTTGGGAGTAACACTTTTTGCTGTAACGCAGTAATGTATTACATTAATCCATTTTCAGTAATATTTTCAATGTTTCAAAAGCGCTTCTGTTACATCACACTTTTGTCCATAATTTATATGCTCAAATGGAAGAGGCTGAGACCTTATGGAATAAAAAATGCAAAATCCTCATCTCCACCAACCTTTTCCAAATGGATCAAGGAAGAACTCTATTTTCTCAAACTGGATAAAATTCGATTGACTTTATCTGGAGCCTTGAACATATTTGAGAAGCCTTGGACTTTCTGATCTAAGTTAATAGTACAATCTGTCATGTTTCTCTTGACTGACTATTGTATTTGATGTACCTGAGCAGGTTTGATTTATCATTTGTTTATTTTTCTTATTTTTTTCTAACACTTCAAATGGGAAGTTTATACTTTTGTTTTGTATTTATTTAAGGTTTCTTTCTTTCTTTCGTCATTTATTTTTGTCTTTCCTGTAATCTGGAGGATGTGTGCAAGGAGAGGGGTTTGTTTCACATGTATGTCTGACTTTTATATCATACACTCGAACTATGCTCTTTGTTTTATACATAAAAAACAAACAAACAGAAGGTTTAAAAAACAAATCACTATAATGTGAATATAGATGTCATTAAATATACTAGGAATGAATGGTCAGTATAGCCAAAAATCTATACTGTAATCTACTGTAATCTGTTAAAGATGTACGACTTGTTCTTTCCAGTTTTCATTAGCCTATCGACCAATGTTTGTGGTGAAATGAGGAGAAAGCCCCCAAAACACTTGATGCAAATCACAAGCAAATTGCACTCTGTGCAAAAGTGTATGAGCATATTTGTGTCTACATATCATTAGTGGAAAAGCTTTTGTGAATAGGTCTTTAAAATAAGCAGATTGGGGGTGAAAAATGTAGCAAAAGCCACAGTAATATTAGTGAAAACAAGCAAATCTTAGATGTAGGTTAGGCCCTGGAGCTAATTTTTTTTTGGTCTGGGTGGTTATTTGGAACGTGGATGTGCTTACATTTAAAGTGTTGTAAATCAAGTCATTAAATGTCATGATAAAAGACAAATTTCTCCTAGCTGATTTCTACAGTACAATTATCCTCTCTGCTATAGTCAGACACCACGTCCCTTTAAAGGGTTTTGTGTGTGTGTGTGTGTGTGTGTGTGTGTGTGTGTGTGTGTGTGTGTGTTCTCTTTAAAATTTGATTTGATGGCGATTCCTTAAATCCCTTCACAGTACTTTATGGCTGCTGTCACAAAAAGATTTGTAAGAGGACTTCTGCTTTTTAAATTGGTATTGAATCCAAGTAGCACTTAAAATGTCATAAAAGTGTGGCCCTTTAAAGGCCTGAGATAGATCCCCTGTTGTAAGGACATGACAGGCCTGACTGGGAGGCTGACACAGGCTGACCTGAGCAGCTTTATTGCGACGCTCCAAACTGAAGCCAGAGCATTCAGCAGAAGCAGTGTGGATGTGCGGCAGCCATAGATGAGAGCTGCTATCAGACCGGGCTATGATGAGAGTTTAACAGCGCTGCAATACCCCACACCCCATTAGAAGCTATTCAGTGTCAGATCAAGTTTAAGTGCTCCGGACACTTACAGAACAGCCAGAGTATACAGTACATTAAGTAAAGCTTTCTATGGCTAGGCTCCTTGGCTGGCTGCGATGCTAACTGCCATGAGTCTAAAGCATAATATCCCCCATCAAAGCAAAGTGTAGGCTCACTAAAAATAACTATCCATGGGTTTAGACTGAGCTCAGACACTTTGTCCGACATGTAATGCTCAGCTGCACCGTGAGCACACACAGACTAGACTGCTGTAATGATTTCCAGGCTCCTTCCTTTCCGACAGATAAATGCACCTTGCCTCGGGGCAAGATTAGTCATGGCCTTCTCATCTCTTAAGGCTGGTTAACCATTTAGCGCTGCAGCCCCGCTGGGCTTTCTGATAAAGTAGGCCAACTGGTATACATGTTGCAGTGGCATCACACATCTCCCAGCAACTATGTCCAATTCCATCAAGGAGCTCCACGTCGGAACCGATGCTATACAATCAAACACCCAAGACAGCTGAGAAAGAACGATACAGTAGTGGTCAGTCATGCCTGTCAGGTTTTCTCCAGTAAGTCGAAGTACAAAACCATTTAAAGTAAATATATAAACGATATTTATAGGGCGGCATGGTGGTGCAGTGGTTAACACTTGTGCCTCACAGTAGAAGGACCCTGGTTCTATTCCCACACCAGACCTTTCTGTGTGGAGTTTACATGTTCTCTCTGTGTCTGTGTGGGTTTTCTCCAGGTACTCTAGTTTCCTCCCACCATCCAAACACTGATAGGTTAATTGGTTAATCTAAATTGTCCATAGGTGTGAATGTGAGAGTGATTGTCTATATATGTTCAGTCCTGCGATGAACCAGGGCGAACAGACACGCTGACCAAGCGTTGGTTTTTGACGCACAACATGTCCCTCAGCGTCTACTTGAAACGCAGTGGATTTCTAACCCATCCACTTCAATGTGTGATGCTCACACTATCCCCTTACCTAACAGAATACCTCTTTGGCTATTTGATGTTGTATGTTACAAGTAGGGATGTCCCAATCAGCCTTGTTGCCACTGAATCCAAGTCCAAGTGAGTAATTGGCCGATCCAAAGTCCTGATCCAATACTTTTATAACACATTAAAACATGGAGAGTGACTAAACAGGATGTCCCTTTGTTTTATTCACCTCATTTTAATTGATCCAATCCAAATTGTAAGTGACACAGCCATAGTTTCACCCCTGTGATGTTCACTACTCAGCCCGCTTTGATTCTCTACATCTGACTTTCTGAAGCTTCTCCTTTGATTGGTGTCTTAGTCTCTTTTTCACTAATCCAACACTCTTTCTCACAACTACACTGAAGCGTATTCTTTTCCAGTATGAGCAGTGTCAACTTTCCCAGTTTAATCCATTTCTGTTACAAGGTGAGTTGTGGAAGTACCCAAAAGAAGACTGACGGGATGCAGTTCAAGCTCTTCATTGAGCAGAGAAATAAAACAAGATAAGAGCCAAACTAATAAACAGCAAATGCTGTAACTAAATTCACTGTCTTAATTCCAAGTTAAGAGTCCCACGTGGGGACCAGAGCCAGCTAGGATCTGGACGATTGGAAGGGCTGTGTTTATCCAGGAGGGAACAGAGAGAGAGAGAGAGAGAGAGAGAGAGAGAGAGAGAGAGAGAGAAATAATATGACAAGGAGAGAAGGGAAGAAGAGAACTTAAATAGGGTCATGGGCGTGACAGTGCCCTGCCCTCAATGGCCCTGGAAACTCTGCGTGGTCATGATGAAAATCCACAATGATGGACGGGTCAAGCACATGTCATGGCGGGATCCAGGACCTCTAGGGCTGTAACCCTCCCAATCGACCAGATACTGCCACCCTCGGCCCCAGCGATGTACAGCCAGGAGGTGCCGCACAGTATAGATGGGACACCTGTAAATCATCCTGGGTGGTGGTGGTGGTGGGGGGGGGACAGCGGCCACTGGGCCACCATGCTGTTTAACCCTCTATAGGACTTAAGGAAATTCATGAAAACAAATGAATGACCTTTGATTTTAAGTGTATTAATGGACATCTCCCTCTCAAAAGTGAGACTATGGCTGTATCTGAAATCATTCACTCCCTACCTTCTACTCCCTACATAGGGAAATAAATGTAGCTCACTACATAGTGAACTCAATTGAAAACTTTTCAGACACTAGTGTGGCACTGTTTAATCGCGTCATCACCGTCGAACAATTAAAATGTAACAGTGTCGTCTCTCACAAAATTAAAAGGCTTTTTAAATTTTTTATTGCCTGTGCAATAAAATATAAAAAAATAATAAACTTGGCTCATGACTGTTTTACACTTACTAACTGTTAAACAACTCTTGTGTGTCATCCAACAGACAGACTTAACATTGTTACTGAACAGCTGCAGTTCTGTCAGTATGTCGTACAATCCCAATCTGTCCGTGTTTCTTTTAATCAGAAATCTCTCCGTCCTTTGGACATTTTTCAATTCGTGCAATGCATGATGGGATATAGTGCTTTGGTTAATGACCATCGATGTCCACTACATTTCGGGGATACCTTGAGTGACAATATAGTGATAATAAATAGTTCACTAAAGATTCAGACACCCCTATAAAATGCCCTGGTCCCTATACATTGCTCTATAGAGGGGTTAGAAAGTGATTTTTGACACAGCCTATGGGTTTGACTTTTCAAGGTTGCTGAAGGTCAAAGGTCATGATGCCATTTTGGAGCCTAATAGTAATAATAAGTAACTAAGTGTCTTTATCCACTGGTTTTCCCATTACAATCCATTTGAGTTTTTTAAGTATTGACCAAGTGCTGCTTATATTGGGGTTTTAGTGAAGACAGGACATTTTAACCCAGAGGACACAGATCAAATGCATCTTGTATCTTAACTCTGGTGCAAAACATCTCTTGTCTTTGAAATTAATAGATTTGTACATTTTCCATGAAAAATAAAGAATAAAATATGTAATAAGCAGCCTTTTTCATATTTATTTCAAGCATTCACAAAATACTTTTATGTAAAAAAAAATTCTAAATCATTCATTTACACTTGAAAAGGAGTGGAAAAAAGTTTCTTATCAAAAAATTCTCATCAAACAACTTAACATATTGACATTTTACATATTCACTCCTGCCCTTCAACATCTGCTGTAACCCCTTACTTCCTAAATATATTTACAATTTATAGAAAAAAGTATAATTTTTGTTGCTGTGAGGCAGGTCCTGAATTAAGTGAGATAATTCATTTGAATATGGGACATGCAATAATTATGTAAATTAGTGATGTTAGGCATTACTGTTATTATGGTAATTAAACACATTTTCCAGACTCAGGTATGTAGATTATTTTATTAATATTGCAAGTATTAATATAATACTACTCCTCCAGCCAACAATTGTAACAAAACAAAATCGAGGTCACTGTTTGGACATCTGCTGCTGAATGTGTTTCATGTCTGACATCAGCGACAATAAAACACAAAGTTCTGCAGGATCAAACAGAGAACTTTGAGTGTGAACAGACAAAAGAATGACTATAAACAGACTGAAATAAAGCTACAAGTGTGGACATAGTAACACTAATGACCCATGATGCAAAGCACTGAAGCCGTGACACCATGAACGGAGCTATTTTGCAATAAACTGCCACATTTGAGTAAACTGTCCTGACACATTTTGTTGCATTACATAATATGTTGTTATATTTTGAGAAGTTGATGACAAAATGCACTTGCAACCTCTTTTCTTTTAAAGTTTTCAAGCTTTATTTGTCACATGTCTAATTTGTAACATGTACATTGGCAGTGAAATGGAAGTGACATCGGTGCAAAGAATATAAATATTATGGAATAAAGTAGTTAAAAATACTATAGGTAAAAATAAGAATAGGATAGAATAACATAGAGATGTAAATAAGCCTTCTTAAACTGTTCAAGTAAATAAGATATAAAAATAAACTCCTATGTACAAATAAAGACATAAACAGAGGTAAGCAGATAAAAACAGGTAAAGTGACCAAAATGTTTTAAGTTATTATAGAATGTGGCAAAAAGTACAGTGTGATTGGCCAGTTTATTATAACATTTTGGACGTTTATTACAAAATGTGACTCAACTGACTCTCCTACCTTGACAAAGATAGGATAGAAGAGATGTACCATTCTCTATAAGCCTGTGTAGTGTTAATTTATATATGATCACCTAATCTTTTATCTCTGAATAAAAGACTAGAAGTAATACAATTAACTGTGAATGGAAAAAATTCAACATATTCTACACCAGTGGTTCCAAACTACCAACACACACACACACACACACACACACACACACACACACACACAAAATGATTTTAAAAAATCAGTGATGAACATACAGTGACATTTTCAAGAGGAAACCACTTGGGCAGACATGCAGTCAAAACCCATCTGTGTTTTTAAGTATAGTCTAAGGTAGATGCACTGCACACAATTACAATCCATCGGCATTATAATAAACACAATATCACTCATTACATGTCTCATAAACTATACAATGTTAACACATGAGAGAAGTAGAACGAACACATACAGTAGTTAAATGTTACACCTCACCTCAAACAAACACTTGGTTAGGACATCTGTCTTAGGTATTAAAGCACAATTTAGATTTTTGGGAGATGATTTTTTTTTTTTGTGTGTCCTTGTTCATATTACACATTAGATGCAACTTTTATCAGTCTTGAGTGTGAAAGGAATGCCACCCTGAAGTAGGACTTCGACTTTGAATTTTGACTTTTGAATGGAATTTCAATGTTACATAAAAAAAAAAAAAGACATTCGAACAAATATGAGGCAACTCTTAATATTCAAACCTGGATATGGTCTCAGTAGGACTATTTATTTTACTTTTGTGAATGTGGTTGTAAAGGTTTTCAGTTCAGGCCGCTTTTTTTTTTTTTTTTTTAACGTCTGGGGAAATTTGTGAATCGTGAAGGTCATTATCTTTGTCATTAGTTACATGTCAGCTGGACATTAACGTCTACAGGTTCCCAGATTATCCCAGAGTGGTCACTGGTCATTCATGAACAATAGCTGAGGTCGATGGCACGTTGGAAATTCATACTCTGGAAAATGTATAAGTGTCATAAGTTAACAAAGGGAGCAGTTAAAAAAATTTGTGACTGTTTTACATGTCATTTTGTACCTGCTCATTTTCTAAACGTCCCCTTCTGATTGTCAATGAGGCTAACAGTTTAGAGGCTTTCAACAGTACAGGCAACCAGGAAAATGAAGGAACAGTGTGTCATACACAAGACAATGGACTGCCGATAATAATGCTCATTACTGCCACACTGTGTGTTTCATCAGTAATGGTTGTAAACACACCAGAATATTTGACATTTTTGACTGAATATAATGTTTAATGTGAATGCAGAGGTGTTAGTTATATTCGTGGGTAATATAATTAACAAACATTTGAATATTATTAGAATATCTATATTAATTTCCAAATTAATTTTGAATATGATTTTTGGGCATAGATCAAAGCTCAGGGGTATCACGGTGGTGCAGTGGTTAGTACTTGTGCCTCACAGACAGAAGGTCCCTGGTTCTATTCCCACACCAGACCTTTCTGTGTGGAGTTTGCATGTTCTCCTTGTGTCTGCGTGGGTTTTCTCCAGGTACTCCAGTTTCCTCCCAACATCCAAACACATGCACTGATAGGTTAATTGGTTAATCTAAATTGTCCATAGGTGTGAATGTAACAGTGATTGTTTGTCTATATATGTTCAGCCCTGAGATAAACTGGAGACACATACAGGGTGTACCCCGCCTTCACCCATTGTAGTTGGATTAGGCCCCCAGTGACCCTACTGAGGATAAAGTGGGTTCAGATGAAGCGACGAGGTCAAAGTCAAACCCTGAAGTGACCCACATGCACAAAAGAGGCTCCAATGTAGTAACAAATGAGGAAATAAATCTATTACATGACATACAGTATATGGAAGTCTAAAAAGCTATCGGTTGCTATGGACAACAGCATAGTATCAACGTGCAGGAAAGACCCTTATAAATCAAGATGTAACATAGAAAAACAGATAAGGTGGTGGCAAAAGCAAAAAGGTTCCCATCAGAAGAAGCTCAGTGTGGATTTGGGAACATTTACCTGTAGTCTGAACATAGTCTTATTCTTATATAAGAGACCTTAAAGTTCAAAACGCTCAAACACAACTCACCCAGCATGAACTTCACATGGATAACACTTCTCATTCACCATCATCCAAATGCATTCTTAGTACAATGGAAATTAATTAATATCTAATAATGTAATGTGTGTGGGGGGGAGGGGGCAACAGTGCCAGACAGAAGCAGTGAAATCTGATATTTAAAAGTGTTAACTGAGCTTTTAGTCACAATAGTCAGGGGATGCTAAAATAACCTAAAGTGCTAGACTGTAACTTATTCCCATGTTGTTTTTAATCAGTATCTCTTCTGTTCTTCAGATATAAATGAGGCAGGTGGATGAGTTACCATGGTAACAGGACGCTCAATGTCTTAGTAATGTCATTTCTTATTTTTGTCCAAATGTAAAATCCAGAATAAAAACTACACATCGCCACTGTAATCCAGAATATTCAATTTTTACTTTTAATTTACATTTGAAGACTGAACAATAAAACCGGAGAGTCAATAATGTTTAGCTTGTCAACACACAAATATGAATATTTCAATGTTCAATGTAACTTTATCAGTAGGTATCAGTAGATGTATTATGGAGCTGCAGGAGAGGACATAGGCCTTCATAATTTGGATAGATATGACATTAAACAAAATTTTAAATAATTTAACAAAACAAAAAGAAAAGCATCACCAGGTACTCACAAAATTAAATGACCAAGGATTGAAAGTATCAATAAAACACTAAAACCTGTTAAGAAGATAATACAAAAGATAATAAATGAGTCAAAACAGTAAAGAAACATGTGGTGCCAGGCACAACAAACCCTGCCACCTCACAAACATTTTACCTGACCTGCCATATTTCCTATCATTGTTAAAACACATTTTTGGTGACTGTGACCTTTGACCTACATAGACCAAATTGTAATGGGATTCACTCTGGTCCACCTCACACCTTTCCTGAAAATGTAATGGAAATGTGTCCAGTAGTTTTGGTGTAAAGTTACTGACAAACAAAACACAAATAAATGTATTCAGAAAATGTCTAATCTTGCCCCTATTTTGTGTCAATCTCAAGTTCCTATGACAACCTGTTCTTGAATTAGAGCCAATAATGTGATTTTGACCTTTCTGCTGAATGAGACCTTGACCTTTTGCAACATTAATAATTTTGTTATATGTATAAATGTATCAGTGTGTGTAATATGATAATATATCCAGTATTGATTAAGTTATAGCGTGATATGTCTATGCTTGACACACACAAACAGTGTATAAGTTAATTTTGCCACGTGTTACCTTTGACCTCCAGAGATCTCAAGAACTATTGGTCATAGGTGATAACACCAATTATGAGAATTGTCAGAATATTCCTTTTACATAATTTGGCACCAATCTGAAAGTTATGTGACCCTCTGTTATTGAGTTATAACCCATAATGGGATTTTTACCTTTTAGTTCATTGTGACCTTGACCTTTGACCTTTACTCAAATGCATCTGATGCGTATTACCTATATGTATATGCTCATGTCATTTTATGGCGATACTGTATATCAAGTATTAATTGAGTTATAGCATGATATGTCTCTGCGGGGACACACACACACACACACACATACACCGATTACAATAATGTCTTCTAACTAATGTTGGGCGAGATAAAAAAAAAAAGAAGCAAAATACACATAATATTGTCAAATATATGTGTTTATGTATGTACAACACATTTGTCCCTTTGTGCATCAGTGTCATTCACACACGAACAGTGTTTTAGAGCACACAGTTTTTTTTCCCCACACACAAACTCCTGCTTGTGTGTGAATATGTGGACAGAGAAAATGCAGAGATTAGAAAACAATAGTATCGCATTCCAATTCCCACATGTCTGTTGTTGCTTCATGAAACAAACATGAAGCTGAAACCTCAAAAACACCTCATATAGGTATATAAGTCAGTTCATTACCTGCAGGAGAACCCACACATATTTATGAGATGTGTGGGTGTTGTGCCAAAGTATATGTGAAATAATAACAATACAAAAAAAAATACTTTTACAACTCAAACTAAAACTTCACATTACTTGTTGCTGTTCACCATGATGACAGATTAAAGGCTCCACATCTATGTCCAGTTTATCTGACACTCTGTATTATGGGTGTGACGAGACACACAGCTCACGAGACGAGACACAAGATTGAGTTCACGAGATCGGGATGAGATTTTAAGAAAACTGAATTACAAATGACATGAATGGACAACAGACTTTTATTCAACGGAGATGCGCATGGATTTTATAACTCTGTAAATGTTAACTTTTAATGAACGTCTTCCTGTACAAATTAAAACTAAAATAAAATGTTATAAAAGTTTAAATAAAATAAATAAAATTAGATATTTCACCTTTTTTCAAAATCGAATGAGGCTGAAGTTCAGGTGTGAATGTGTTTGACATCGCATGGTTTGTTACAGTACAGATATTTATATAAATGTAAAGAGTATAAAGTACATATATTTATCCAAAAATGTAGGGAGTAAAAGTACAAAGTTGACTGAAAAGCAAATACTCAAAGTACAGATACCTAAAAAAAAATCTGTACAGTAATGAAGTAGTTCTACTCAGTTACTTCCCACATATGGTCATACCTAAAAACATCTCTCCCCCTCTTACCTCTGTCAAGTGATATGCCCTGCACACCTGCAGTACCAGTAGCAGTAGTTTGAGCACAGTTGAACACGGGGAAGAGTGGGCGATATTACACTTTAACATACCTCTGCATTTTCTGTAAAGCTATGCTTGTTGTACCAGGACTCTTATCTTTAAACAATGTTGACCTGTTTAATATTTTGTATTATGTCAGATCTAAGTGGGCGGTATATTAGTGCAGTGGATAACACAGTAAGAGATATGTTTGATTCCTGCACCTGTGGAGCCTTTTTGCGTGTCTGTGTGGGTTCTTCCAAGCATCCAAAGACATACAGTCATCACTCTATGATTGATAGCATAGATGGTTGGTTGTGTGCTAAGGTCATTCCTGTGAAGGAATGCCTAGCTTTTTGTTGTAGCTGGGATACACTCTTAAAAATAAAGGTGCAGTAGGGGTAAAAATCAGAGGTGGTCAAAGTACTCACATTCTGTACCCAAGTACGAGTATAGCTACTGGTGTGAAAAAAAGTAGAAGTACTGATTCAACTCCTTTACTGAAGTAACAGTAAAAAAGTACAACTTCTCAATTGTAATAAAGTAAAAAGTAAAACTGCACTTTTTTTTTGCTATGGATGAAATAACATTTATTTAAACAGGAAGAAACTGAAAAAGGTCAAAAATATCCAAAAACTAGAAAAGTAATCTGAAAGCGCAGACCTCTACCAAGGTAGGAAAAAAGTTGTGAAATTATTTATTATTTTTTTATTATTACATTTATTATTGATTTTTTTACAGGACAAAAACCTGCCATTTGAACAGAGGTGTGTACATGCCCCCCCCATTAGTGGCTGGTGGGGGTTTGACCATTATGTGCTCTTCTGTATGAACAGTTCTCGAAAAGTGTGCAGTGGCATAAGTGCATTTTGTTAGCTGCTGTGCCAATCATTTCCTAAAGTTTGCTACAGTATGTGCTTGCATGTTCTGGTGTAAATATCCACTTTATTAATTACCTCTGTGAAGGAGGTTGTTTTATTGTGTGTTTTTGTCTGTTTTTCAGTAAGATAACTCAAAAAGTTATGGGCGGATTTTGATGAAACTTTCCGAGATGATTCATAATGCATCAAGGCAGAAACCATTACATTTTGAGCTATAAAGGTCAAAGTTCAAGGTTACAGTGAAGGTCAACAGCTAAATTACATCAGTGGTGATATCTCAGAATCCAGACCAGATAGTATCTGGTGTTTTTTTTTTTTTTGCATCCACTTCATCTGACCTTCAGACATCAGATGAGATAACACTGACAGCCTCCATGATGTCACATTTTGACATCAAACCAATGGTATATTTGCAAAATGTATGACCTGTACCTTAAAGCAGGTTATTGACATATTTAGTTAAATCAAAAAATATCTTGTGCTTCATATTTAACATTAGATCTAACATGTGAAATGTAGTCATATATCAGAGTGACATACGTGGTCGAATATTGAAATGGACGTATCTGAAAAACGGGACTGAGAATTTCTTTTAATTTTTGAAAACCCTCTAAGAGATTGTTAATGACCACTAAAATAAATGGTAAATGGACTGTACTTATATAGCACATTTTATACACCAGTGGGTGCCCAAAGTGCTTTACTATTCCTCACACACACCTACACACCAGTCGACGGCTGCTGCCGATACACTGACACTGCCTGACCTCTGACCTCTGACCCTACTGGTAGGGTTCAGTGTCTTTGCCCAAGGACACTTTGACATGTGAAAAGACAGAGGCGGAACGCAAACTGCCAACCCCTCGATCATTGGACGACCCGCTCTACCATCTGAGCCACAGTCGATTTGCTAAATCATTAGCAAACACAGAACACTAGTTTACACATAAGTTAGTCCAGATCCAAACCGTGGCAGACTTGTGCTGCTTCACAGAGTCATCTAGTGTGACGAGATATTTGGAATAGAAATGTGAAAAATATAACCTTGGTTAGATTTTTTATTTTTTCCCAGTGTACATGATTACAAACAATAGCTTCTTTTGTAAAATACTGTACATTAAAATAGTCCTGAACATATCACAAAATAAAATAAAACATGTTGACATCTGTCCATCTATGACGCTGTTGTACTTTGTGTTTTCAGTTTTCTGCTGATGGTGAACAGAGGTAAACTACCGTCGCTCAGAGGACACCAACTGCTAATACATTTAAATTTATGTTGAGTCATCCCTCTTGATAGCAAAATAGTTTATTTTTTTTCAGTCTTGATATTTGTGAAATGCCGTTTCTCTCTTCATATATTTGACAGTCAGATATGCAGAGAGCTGCCTTTCGCTGGATGCCGTCCAACAGCCATACACTGTTCTGGCTCGTTTATCTTCTTGGTGATTTTTCTTGTCATCTATTTCTTTTTTTTTCTTTTTTTTCTCCCTCACTTTCCCCTCACGGGTCCTACCATTGCAGCTCTTAAGATATATTCTGTTTTCCCCCTGAAGGTTTGTGCTTCAGGGCATCACAGCAGCTTTTCTGCTTGGTATGTTAGACAGTATATTAAAGGAAAATATCCATTCCTGATGACAAATAGTCCCACATCAGAGAGCTTCTCTTTCTCCTTAGGCTCTTTTTTAACCAACTGCAAGTTTTACGCTCAGACCTTCACACTTTCCATATGCAGATTATTGCTCCGGGCCATTCTTTTGTTTCTTGGTTGTTGGTTTTTTCCTTAATCGCTTATTCTGTAATGTGCAGAATACAGCCGTCTCAGATAAAGCCTATGTGATTCCATCTGTCTGCTCAACCTGTGGAATAGCATCGTGTTCTTCCTGTAGCAGCTTCCTCGTTAACACTTCCCTTCAGAGCTCTGAGGCATTTGTAAAAGGTTCAAAGTGTGGTTAAATAAATTGCAGACCCCCTCTCATCTGCCTTCAGACGCTTGCTCTTCTGCTGTCTTATTCAGCCTCCAGGCGGTGTTAAAAGATTAACACTATCTGTCAGGACGGCATGACGAGCTCAAAAGCAGCGACGCAGGTAGAAATTCAGTGCATCATTGTATTTACAGCAGACTGGTGCGCAGAGGACAAAAAAGAAAGGAGGGGTTGGGGAACCGCGAAACTAAGGAAAACACAGCGACATGGAAGGAGGTACAGGTCAAGTCTGGGTGAAAGTCAGGGAAGAAGAAGAAGAAGAAATGGTACACAACAGTAGAAAATAGCAGCTACACATACACTATATACAGGTCTATACTGATAAAGAGCCAAAAAAAACACCTTCAATAGAGGAGAATGTGACGTGTAGACCCTTGTCAAATAGCCTAGAGTTCTGCAGTTATAATAGTTAATATTGCAGGCACAGCACAGCCACCTAAAAGTTAGTTTCAGTTCATAACACTCACTCAGATGAACAATAGTCTTAAGAAAAAAAAAAAAAACACGTTCAGTGACGTGTGTTGGTCACAAGTGTTCCTGCAGCGCTCGCTCTCTCTCTCTCTCTCTCTCTCTCTCTCTCTCTCTCTCTCTCTCTCTCTCTCTTGTGATGTGCTTTTTTTTATTCCAACTCACATTAGTTACATGAAGTTAAACAAAGAGTTAAATAAAGCAAAACACTCAGTAATAACAGAAAACAACACTATAAGGGATACATACACACACACACACACACACACACACACACACACATACACAAATAAATATACATAATTACAGAATATACATATATACAGTGGAAAATGTACGGGGGAATTTTATATAATTCAAATCATATTATATGAGTCCAAAGACTTCACTTATCTGCAGAGTTTTCATTTCCTTTTTGTTTTTCAGTCCTTTTTATGTATCAAAATAATGTCCAATTTCCATTTTAAATAGTGGAATTCACGCTGCTCTTTCATTCCATTTTGCTTTATGTATATGATAATTTCCAAATAAAAAATAACCGATTCAATACAAACACTTCTTTACTTTCCAATTCTTTTTCAACATAAAGCATAATGTCTAATATTTAGACATATACTGATGCTCATTTGATATTTAAAGTTTCCATGCTCTCACTGCTCTGGTTTTTATTCCTTTTATTTCACTGTTGTTACAATTACTGTTTATGTTGATAAGATTTACTATTAATAATGTCAGTAATGATATTATCTGCATGGTCTTTTTATTTGAAAAAACATCAAAATACATTTTGGTACCGGTGCTGGTACTAAAATATTGACATTGTGACAACATTAATCTCTATACAATGTTATTTCAACAGATTCCATATTGTTTGACACTGATACATAATTAGACTTTCTCATAATTATAAACTCATTGAAATCTGGGGACCAGGATCTCATTATTTTAAGATAAAGTACCTTTAATGTTTCACTCTATACTGCAGCATATGGCAGGCAGTGGGATGTACAGGTAAGTGGGAGTGAAAACCCACTGGAGAGGAAACAAAGTATAAATGGAGTGAAGGATGAGCCGGGCAGAGGAAAGAAAAGGAGAGGAATAAATGACGCGGAAAGGAAGTGAGTTAATAACGACATCACTTTGATGCACAAAATTATGTCAGTCTTGTGACAAGATGGTGTTTTATAAGTTCCATCAGGGTATTTTACTTTTACTTTTAAGTACGGCAACAAAAATGAGACAGCAGCACTTGAAAGAATAATCCTTGATTTTGAAAAACAAAGTTTTGACACTTAGGCTACGTTTATACAGAGACAATCAGAAGAAAAAGATGCAAAACTGGCGTCTTGTCTTAACCCTTTTATCTGAATTTACGATGTACGAAGCGTAGAAAATTCAAAACAGCGTGTTTTCATCCCCTTCCAACAAGAGGGGGATGAAAACAACCTTTTTTTTAACAATTCTTGTGGAGTTCTTGTATAATTTTTTCACGCATTTTTATACATATAGTTATTTTCCAGTAACCTGACTCACTCCTGTTGTATGGATGCTTCACATGTCTGCTCACATCTTACATCTGGGAAAGCACCATTAGCTTCTCTTTGTTAAGGCGGGTTGTCAATCAAAATCATTCGCCCTGATTGGACAAACCAGGTGCTTGTCATTTTGAATGACGTACTACTTCAACCAATCACATCAAAAGCAGCATGTAACGTAGATGATAGAAGTAGAAGCTCTTACTATACCCTGTTGGTAGAAGAGAATATAACATCCTTACCACCAATATATAATTACAAAATCTTTTAAAGAATCAATATGTGCTACTTTCGACAACACCAAGTTCAGTCTCCTCCATGCTAACCACCATGATTTTCAAAGCTATTGTCAAGAGTCTTCCTTACGTCATAACTGTTAAAATCACGCCCAGTGATCCTGATTTGTCCATCCACGATTTGTCTCTAGACAACAGAATGTCTACCATGGTTTAACAGACCCTTGTGTGAAGCTCACGAAGCTGAGAGGGAACACACGAGGGTCGGCAAAAGCCAGGGTACTGGTTTATGGAGGTTTTTAGCTGTTTTTAATATAGGTAAGTTAAAGTACTTTATTTGTCATCATACACTGTACAAGAAAATTCATCCTCTGCATTTACCCCATCCTTTCTTGATGCCGTTGGGGTAACCTGAAAGGAGCAGTGGGCAGCCATGGGTGGCATTCGGGGACCCATCTCCAGCTGTAGAGCCAGGCTAATGGTCAGAATCACCTGGAGGATTTGACCCTAACAAACATGTTTTTGGGTGATGGGGGAAACCCATCCAGACACGGGGAGAGAAACATGTCAACTCCACACAGAAAGGCCCACACAGTCCTGGAATCGAACCCGGGTCTTCTTGCTGTGAGGCAAGAGCGCTAACCACTCAGCCACCATGCCGCATGTTCTACGTTTGTCTTGTGTTCTCGTTTTTATGCAAATTGACTCTGGGAGCGACAGCAGAAAAGTTCCTGTCTGTCCTGCACAAATCCTAAATAAACTATTTTATTTTGAAATAGATCAGGGGAAAATAAGAGTAGATAAAAACCATCCATTCATAATTTAAGGGTCTCCTCACACACAGACAACACATATTTGCATTGTAAAAACATTAAAAAGTGCACTTTGCATGATACGTCCCCTCTACAATTCAATTCAATTCAACTTTATTGTCATTGAGCCTTCGTACATGGTACTTGGGCACAACGAAATTGGGATTGACTCCCCACACTGTGCAAAAAAGATAGAAAGAATTATCAAGTATAAAAAATAGAAATATCACATTCAACAGTCAGGATAAAATATAAATATCTATATATAAAAATAAAATAAATACAAATAACTAAAAGCAGGGAGCACTGATGACAGTGGTATTGCACCTCTATAAACCACATGAAAAGTGATTATTGCACAAGATTATTGCACAAGATTATTGTACAGATCAACTGTTGTTTAATGAACTGATGAACTTGAATTAAGCAGCATTATGGCCTTGTTATAAAAACTGTCTTTGAGTCTATTTGCGCGTGCCCTTAGCAGCCTGTAGCGTCTTCCAGAAGGCAGCAGCTGAAAAACCTGGTGTCCTGGGTAGGAACAGTCCTTCAGGATACAGCGTGCCCTCCTTAGACAGTGTGTGTTGTACAGTTCTTGAAGTGATGGGAGAGGGTGGTCGATGATCTTTTGGGCGGTGTTTATGACTCTTTGAAGTGCCTTCCAGTTAGCCACCGTGCAGCTGGAAAACCACACTGAGATGCAATAGGACAGCACACTTTCAATGGAGCAGTGGTAGAAGACAGTCAGCAGCTGCCTCTTTAAGTTGGTCTTCCTGAGGATCCTGAGGATCCTCAGAAAGTGGAGCCGCTGTTGGGCCTTCTTAACAGTTGCAGTGGTGTTGGAGCTCCACTGGAGGCCTTCATCGAGGTGCACACCCAGGAACTTGATACTTTGCACCCTCTCCACACTCTCCCTGTTTATGTGGATGGGCTGCAGTTCGGACTTCCTTTTCCTAAAGTCCACAATCACCTCCTTTGTTTTTGAGGTGTTGAGGACCAAGTTGTTGTCAGCGCACCAACCCACCAGCCTCTGGACCTCCTCCCTGTAGGCCGTCTCATCGCCTCCCGTGATGAGTCCCACTACAGTGGTGTCATCTGCAAATTTGATGATGGTGTTGTGTGGGTGGGTGCTGACACAGTCATATGTGTACAGAGTGTATAGCAGAGGACTCAGTACACAGCCCTGCGGAGAGCCGATGTTAGTGCTGAGGGCTGTGGAGAGATGGGGGCCAACTCTGACCCTCTGTACACGGCTGGAGAGGAAGTTTCTGACCCAGTGACAGGTGGATGCTGGGAGTCCAATGTCCAACAGTTTTTTCATCAGTCTGTCTGGGAGTATAGTGTTAAAGGCGGAGCTGAAGTCGACAAAGAGAAGCCTGGCATAGCGTCCCTGCAGTTCCAGGTGTGAAATGGTGCTGTGGAGCGCTGTGCAGATGGCGTCCTCTGTCGATCTGTTTGCCCTATATGCAAACTGAAGTGGGTCGAATGTGGATGGAAGGAAGGATGTGATGTGACGTCGGACCAGCTTCTCAAAACATTGCATGGCCACGCGTGTCAGAGCAACTGGTCTGTAGTCTGGTCTGTAGGCCTTCTTGGGCAGCGGGATGATGGTGGCTGATTTCAGGCACTGTGGGATGAAGGACCGGGACAATGACACATTGAAGATTTTTGTGAAGACCCCAGCCAGCTGGTCTGCGCACACTGTGAGGACCCTCCCTGTCACTCCATCTGGTCCGGCAGCCTTTCTGGGGTTCACTGCCCTCAGTGTGCGCCTCACTTCATGTTCTTTAATGAAATGAGTTTAATATCTTTATTGTTGTATGTTGTAATGGTGTGTAACTTTGGACTGCAATCCACCATAGTACTAGAAGGTCACCCTCCAAATTTCGGATCATTTGGTGTCGTTGTGCAGGTGTTAGGCGTTCCACAGACAAACACAATATCCAATAATATGCTGGAAAAAATATGGACACTATCAGACAAAGTAATTGCACTGAATATCTGTACACTATGTATACATACATAGAGCACAAGGACTTGGTGAGTAGTGGTGACATAAAGAAAGTGTGTGCACAGCTTGGCTCAGTTCCTGCAGTAAATCAAACTGCGTGTGGAAAAAGCTTTGACAGTGTATGGTATCAGCTGACAGATAAGGATGGACATGTAAATTATTTAAAACATGACTCATCATCATTACTATTCTCTAATCCTCCCATCCCCTAAGACAATCAATAACAGCATTTGATGGATTAGCATCCTTATTAACAGCAGGAGGAATTACATGAAATGCCAGGTGTGGGCGGTAAGAGAAATGTTGACTGTTAAAACAGAAGACATGACTGATGCATTTAGACAGTGATGACACCTGCTGAAGTTCTTTAAAAACAACACCACCATTGTAGAGTATACAAACTTATTGAGGTGATACATCAGCAACAGCACAGTTGTCTGACAAAACAATACAATAACACAGCAGGAGTTAATTTATATCTACAAATGAAATGAAGTGGACCAGACAAAACATAAATCATACTGTGCTCAAATAACAAAAACATGAGTCAAAGTAAATTCTAATATCACTGCTTTCATTTATATTTGCATTTTCTATATAGTAACAACTTTTTTTTTCAGCTTTTCTATCTTATTCACTTAAAAAAATAAGTTTGATGATGTGGGCTATGACTGCACAATGTTGTTACAATAGACGTATCGTATCCTCCTGAGACCCAATAATGCATTTTTGTCTTCTGTACGAGACAAGAGTTTCACAACTTTACTTACAAAGAAAAAAAAAGAGCTACCACTGCAATGTGCATTCTTTTTTTTTCTTTCTTTCTTTCTTTCTTTCTTTCTTTCTTTTCCACTTTTAAAAAAATAAATGCATAGGGAAGCACAAATATAAAGGACATGTATATTTGCGCATTTAATTAAGTGTGTGTGTGTGTATGTGTGTGTGTGTGTGTGTATGTATATTTCACCATGGGTCTCAAGAGGATATTAGACATCTTATTTTGGGAAAGTAGAAAAAGGCAGAGATGTTTGTGATAATCAAAGGGGTGTGGTTCATAAGGGATACAATAGCAGCGTTGTTAAAACACAAATTTCAGCAAAAATGTCTCTAGAAGAAAAAATAGATATATAAATAACAGATACAATCATTGTATAATGGTCATCTTGTGAGTTGTATGACATAATGTCTGCTTTTGAAGAAATATGGGTGAATGGGATTATGGCTAAACCCAAGGTGCAGGCAAACATTCATCTGGGAAATGCATATAAAATGGCAAAGGGGATGAGGAACCAACATGACTGCTCAGATTCGTACAGGAATCCTTTACCCAACTGCCAAAAGAGGTAAAAAAAAACAAAAAAACTTTGTGGATTTTGTGATTTGCGTGAAGTGGAAACGGTTATTATCACATTATCTTTTGTATTATCCTTTATATGATGAGAGCCTATGTATTTAAGGAGAGGTTTATCCCAAACGCTGATGTGTTGTGGAGCAGTGATAATGACAAGATGAAATGGTCACTAAACCTTTGTCAGGACACAGTGCCTATTGTCTGGTAACTGGTTGGAAAGATAAATGGCGTGGGTCACTTAATAAAACTCAGTATGTTGGTGGTCTATTGGGGGGGGGTGTTGTATGTGGGACTGTAGTCCATAGATAATGTCACTGACGCTAGCATCAAAATTAAACTCAACATGCTTTCAACGTCCGATTCCCTCTTTCTATCTTATACAGCAGCACATTTTCACAATTTACAGCATGTATCTACTGGAAACTCTCCTCCTCCTCCACCCCTCTATGGAATAATGTGCTTTATTACCCCCTGACCTTTCAAGGTCATTCAAAGTAAAATCTCATGATGGCATTTTGAAGCCCATGCCAGGTTTCCTATCTGTTCATAATAGTCACTAAGTCTCTATCTCCATTGGTTTTTCCATTATAGATCATTTGAGGTTTTCTTTTTTAAGTATTCACTGAGTGACCCTTGACCTCTTCGGTCAACAATAGGTCAACATCTATACACACACGATACAGAATTGAAATTTGAACATTTTGATGCTCATTGGAAGTCTCTAAGATGACTAGTTCTAAAAGTTAGATTCAATATTTGATTGTGACCTTTACCTTTGACCTGGACTCTTCAAATGTTTCCAATGTTCTGATGTCAATGCACATCAACCGTGAGAGCAATACAAAGTTATGTGCAAAATTGACTATTCTGGAATGAATTTGCCTTATCACTGACCTTTCACCTATATTCAACTAAATTAAATGGGCTCTATCCTGGAGCACCGTGTACAGTCTTTTAATATTTACTGGAAAGTCCTGGATAAACAATCAAACAAAAAACTACAAACTAAAAACAATACCCCTTGCCTTCCCTTCGGGGGCCGTCATCCATCTGTCTAAGCTCTATATACTAACTGCTATGCCACCAAACATGGATGGGGATCCTCACTCCTACCCTGGTTACATTCATGCACACATATAGCTGCACCAATTTTGCCAAACTTATGTACAGTTTGTAATGACTGTGTGCATGATGTCCTGTGTTGGTGTCTGGATCAATGTGACTAGATATTTAGTTACCGTAAATTCCGGATTATAAGCCGCTACTTTTTTCCCAAACTTTCAACCTTGCGGCTTTTTCAGTGATGCGGCCAATTTATGTAATTTTCCTAACGGCCACCAGAGGCGCTCGAGTAGAAAAGGTAAGATTTAGACCGGTGGAATATATGCGTTGAGGAAGACTGAATGAAAAAGGAGGGGCGGAACAAACGCGGGGTGACGGGTTTAAGTAGGAACGGTAAAGTTGACGGACAGGTGTACAGGGGGTAAAAAGCTGCTTAAAGAAAAACCCGCGGCGGTGTGTGAGAGAAGACAGAGGCTCGACCAGACCCTGTGGATTATTTTTGCACGTTGGCACGGAGGAGTTTGACTTGAACTCTCGGCGAAAGGTTAAAGTTATCACTGACTCGGCGATAGATGAGGCGAGGCGGCGACCAGCCACCTGTTTGTGGACGCGGCGGACAATAGTGGATATATTTTTCCCTCCCTTACCTTTGGAAATATACACTTTTTTTCCCTTGGATTACTTTCAACGGGACCCAGACTCTGCAGGTCTGCATCAAACCTTAAGTATCATTTTCCGTTCATTTTGCCGGCTGTGATTTTTGGACTGTGGACTTTAACCCTTGTCCACAGTCCAAAAATCACTTTTCACAAATGTACCTTTTTATACGTACTGTAGGATGCCATTGCTTACTACTGAAAACAGTAATATATCCTTGGGGGGTGGGGTGATGAGCCTATGGAACTGAACTTTGGAATCTGGGTTTTTAAGATCCGATTGTAGGACACAGCCAGTGTGCCTTTTACGAAGGACCGCACAAGGGTTAATGAAGGACATTTAGTTTCATTCGCGGGACTTGAAGTCGGGTTTGGGTTAATTTTGTGTTTGTGTTACATGTTTTAATGTGGGCACATGCGGCGTATATACAGGTGCGGCTTGTGTATGTACAAAATCGGTTTTCCTCTTAGAATGAGGTGGGTGCGGCTAATAATCAGGTGCGCTCTATAGTCCGGAAATTACGGTATTTATAATTTATTTGTAAATTACTTTCAACTGATTTTTAGTCATTTTAGGTCCGTTTTTATAAATGGGGTACTGACTGGAGAGCACTTTGAATTTTGTTGTACCTGTGTCAATGACAATTAAACATCTATCTATTACATTTTTATTCATTGTGATACTTATTTATGCTGAGTTTTGTCCATTGCTTATTTTGTTCTTTTTTTGTATTTTGTACATTTTCCACAAATTTTGCAGCAAATATTTAGTTTTTACTCATTTTGATGCTTATGTTTGTCCATTCTTGATCATTTTTTCCCTTTTTTTTTTTTTACTCATACCCCACCCATGCATACCACCTACTTCAGACAAATAGGTTGATTTCACGTGACGTCACATTGCTATATAGTCAGTGCCCGATTTTCAGATGGAGGGCAAGAAGGTAAGCTGAATGAGTTTTCCATTGTTACACTGTTGTAATATGGTTTACCTAGACACATCAAGATGTGTTGCATGTTTATTTACATTAGTGGCTACTGTTAGCGGATAGCAGCGACTAATGTAAACAAACATGCAATACATCTTTACAAATAAAACACTCAACCTGGTGAAGACCAAATAATAATTATCACTGAACCTTTTGGTACCAAGGTTATGGACTCACCCACTGACAAAAAGGTTCTATGGCTCCAAACTTTTCTAGTCTTTCATCTGCTGCTGGTGTAGTAGGATGTCTGCAGGACCAGGTAGTTAGTAATATCCGCAGCAGAGATTGTTGGAAAATCTTTGGGTTCTGTGGAAAACTCATTAATTTTCATAATATACGGGTCACGTCTGATAAATTAAACTAACTGTATGTATCTGCATTTCCACACTGGATCTAAATTTATACAATAAACACTTTCCTCAATGGTTTCCTGTATAGTGGTTTTATCCATGGTTACTTCCTGCCCTCCAGCTGAAATGAAATGTCATTATAGTCACGTAACTGAAACCTACCTATTGTCATTTGTCTGTCCATTCAACCAGACAGGTTCAGAGACCATCACAAGTCTAGTCTTTGGCATAAATTACTGTTGCCATACAACAGCGTACAACGTATTGGTGATGAAATTATTCTGGTCAAATGCCATTAGAGTGATTCATTCCACCGAGGACATCCCTCAGACTGTTTAATTACAGGATGAGCATTCGAGATCTTAGTTATACCCTGCCAACATATTAAGTAGAACTCAAAATTTCATTTCACAATGTGATTAATATTTGGCTGGAAATGTGTCCTTAACATGTCCAATCATGTAACAAAGGTGATGTACTCCGCTTTGTTAATAATGTTAGATGACCATCTGTGCTCTTGTTAGATGATCACCGAGGGTCATTATTGTGCAAATTACAGAGGTAGTTCTGCCAATTGGGTGTTCGTTTCTCTGTCAGGAAAAAAAAAAAAGACTGCTTCATTCTCACGAAATATTACGATTTAATTAAGCCTGTTAGACAGTATATAATTTTTGCAGTTGTGAAGAAAAAAAAAGGGTTCTTATACCAGATGATTCAGTTTCATTTCTTTTTAATATAAAAAAAATGAATGCAACATAATGAGTCTGGCAATAAAAGAAAAAGATTTGAAGACAGTTTCTAAATAATAGAAATGCTGTGGGTCAGAAGTGAGTGATGTCTAACATACACCAGAGGAGCTTATTTAACAGAGTTGGAACCCTTTGAGTGTGAGAAGTCAATACAAAGGCAAAGCAGCAGGAAATTTAAGCTGCCAAGAAATATGACAGACCAACAGTTTGATGTGTTTGTCTGTAAAAAGTGTGACAACCAAACCATTGTCTGGAATATTTTAGGAAAATGGTAGAGTGGAGCCAGCACGCACATCTGCTACAGATAAATGTACCAATAACTGTGGAATAAAACATGAACTTTTCTCATACTGAAAATTTGTTGGGAGAGTTTCATCAATTCAAAGACAAGTTTCATCAGTGAAAGACAAAAGAATGGACCGGATCACAGAACGTGTTGTATTGCTGAGGCTGGTTTGTCATTAGGTCTCATTGGGAGAATGAAGCACTGAGTGAACTGTTAACTCATCCACCCTTTACATGTCACTTTCCCAAAAGGTTCATCTGAACAGAAGGTTAAAGGGATAGTTCGCTATTTTTCACATGAACTTTTATAGAATCACGCTGGTGCACCCACAGTGACTTACCCGTGACAGTGTCCTGTGAGTCCAGTTCTGGTCCGGTTTTGGTCAAAGTGAAAGTAGTCCCGGTATGTTTCCTGGGGACACCAAAATAAAAGATGTGTCTTCTCAAAACAGTATGTGTTCGAATCAGTGATTTATTTGCATAACAAAACCATCATGGAACAAAAACTCACACCTCATAATTGCTTGGAGCTACTTTCTCACAATAGCGATCAATGCACGTTGCCACTGCTAACAGCTGTGCACCAGCACATGGCAGCCGCAAACACTGCAGAACAACTGATGAAAGTAGTTTGCTAATGCTCACAGCTGTTAGCAGTGACAAAAGGGCACAATATTAGATTTCACTCAAAGTAACTTTAAATCTAACAATCCAATGATTTTTTAACGTTATGTTTATAGTAGGAATATCAAAATCAAAGGAGATTAATCCATCATGATTAATCTGATTTTTTTTTTTTTTAAAACTACTATTATAAATAATAATAATATATTGGATTTATAGAGTAAAAACTCTCCTCTTTCATGAATATCTACTGCACTGATGTCTGTGCTGAACCAGACCTGCGTAAGACTCTCGGCATGCCGCATGATGTTTGTCTGTGTTTTGTCTACTCTACAAAGTTTTCGAGAAGAGAGACAATAACAAATTACTAACCCAAGAGAGTATTTGCACTTATTGTTCTGTATATTTCCTGTCGACCTTGTAACTGCAGGCTATATATTATGTCCTCTATTGTAAGTCGCTTTGGATAAAAGCATCTGCCAAATGCAATGTAATGTAATATAGTGCTTTTCTACGCGTCTATTACTGACCCATTCTCACTCTCATGGTGGTAAACTATGTTTGTAACCACAGAAGCAAAAGCCACAGAAGTGTAGGCACCAATTTGCACCAAACGGCCCCTCTGACAAACACCAACCATTCATACACCAGTGTGAGTGGCACTGGAAGCAAGGTGGGTGAAGTGTGTTGCTCAAAGACACAACAGCCCGACTACGATAGAGAAGGATTTGATACGCCAACCTTTCAGTTATTGTACGACCAACTGAGCTATGGCAACCATCCACCAAAATCCAAAAACTTGACAAAAAGCGATAAAAAATCCAAAACACATTCAAAAACCCTTCCAAAACACAGGACAAAAAACACCAAAAAGTGTGAGCGAACATCCAAACCACATGCAAAGACATGTCCATTCAATGGCGTCAGTGGTCTTTTTATAATTGTCTTGCTTAGCACCCTAACAGCAAAATAGGAGACTTCCTGCCTTTTGCTTTTGAACAAATTTGCCTTGCCAAGGGAGACTTCCTAAAATGTGGCTCCCTTGACATTCGTCTGTCTTTATTATCAGTTTTGTTGATGTACATTTTGATGTCACAGCTGACATGGGTTGGGGAATTCAACATTTCCAAACTACCAATTGGCCTCTGAATGTCGCTGCCAACATATTTGGGTCAGTTTGTCTAAGTAGACCTAGCATCATGCATCAACAAATGAGCAGTTAATCTGGTTGTTCATAGGCAGCACAAAAAACAAAAAGCAAGATGAACAGTCAACCAACATAAAGTATGATGTATGATGCAGAAAGGACTTATTTTCACTGAAGTACTTTCCACTTCAAATACAGTACCACATTAATGCATACATACATTTGTCTGGGATCCTGGGCACACTTGAGCTAACATGTCACACAGCTTGTGACAAACACATGAAGTGCGTATATATTCCTTTTCTTCTTAAGTCCATTTGCTCATTCAAAATGACATGGGATTAATATAGATTAAAAATGAATGCTATTTAACCATGATTATTTGAAATTAATCCCCAGGAATCCTGTGATCAATGTGATTCAAAATTTTAAACATTTGACAGCACTAGGTTAGAGTTATATTGTTAGTGAGTTCTTTTGTTTGAAGCTTCAGGAATTAGTCTGGATTTGTCATGCGAGTCTCCAGACTCGTGCATCTTATGCCAATTTATTTTCCTTCTACTAAATCATCAGTGAGAAATAAAACATTTTTAGACAATAGATCTGGAAAATGTCATTTCAAGAAATCTTACCAAGACTAGTTTTACTTGTTCCATTGGCAGCTTTTTTTTTTTTTTTTTTAAATAATCCTGATAAGATGTCTTGAAATTTTATTTTCAAGATCTATTGTCTGACAAGAAGTTCTTTATATCACACTGAAAAGTGACTCTTTAGGTGATTCGGTCTTATTTTAACTGTCACGATATATTTTGACTAGAAATGAGAAAAATACACTTAGTAAAATTTTGATTTTTGCAGTGCAACAATTAAATCATCACTCCCTTCTGTAGGCAATAATCACTTTTATGAAAGTACAGTGCTGCAGGAATCTTGATAATTCTAATGTGTTTCATTTGTACTGTACTTTCCTTTTCTATCCACAGACTTTTAGAAATTTGTCCTCTTCATACTTACACCCTGTTGAACATAACATGCCAAACTGCACTTGAAAGCACTTCCTCACCCCCCTCTCAACTACAGATACATGAAATGCAGGGGTGAACACTGTGGCATCGGTTCAAAGACATAAAATGTATATTATTAAGAATATACCTTTCATTACGATGATCTCCATTCACTCATAGTCCTCTGGTTAATTCAACAAACTTTAAATCATAGATGTGGCAGTGATTTAAAAGCCGGAGGCTAAACCACAACAAGAATATGTGATACTACAAATGTGCAAAATCAAACATTCAATTTGGAAGTTGTTGATATATTTTCATGAACTTTGTGCTGAAATCTGTTTTGTTTTTTTCTGCATCATTTCTATTAACACTGGTCAACAAGTAAAATGCTTCCGGAATAAAACTAATGAAATGTTACCACATGCGTGTAAGTGATAAAGAAAAATCGAGTCTTAAATGCTGGTTGACTCAAGTTTCCAGGATAAGTCTGGGGTCAAAATGTGAAGGGTTTTACTATAGGCCAAATTATGCGAAAAAAGGCCAAGTTGTGCAATAAAAAGTCAAAATTATCAGATAAAAAGTCTAAATTCCCAGTCACTAAACACCACCAGATTTAATCCATAGTCTTAAATTCACTTCATAGTCCAGAAAATACATCTTAATATTCTCATTCTGTGGGACTTGGCGCCCCCAAGACATCTGGTGCCCTAGGCAACCGCCTAGTCTGCCTATGCCGACCCTGGTAATAACACACCGCCATATATATTAAAAACATGAACTAACCAGCACTAAAGTAATTTGTTTTCTGATTCATCTTGTCAAAGTATGTAAGATTTATCACATTAAATGTCTGAAGAAGATACTTTCTAAAAAATCGTAGAGCAGTGCTCATGTCCCTGCTGCCTACACTTATAACAGCATGTAAACCCATTTATCTGTGGGTTGTGAAAGTCGTTATGTGCACTCCACCAGCCATCATGGAAAACATATTTATTTTCTACAACTGGTATAAAAGAATGAACAAAGATAGAATCAGATGTAGCCGTCATGCTTTCAGAACATTTGTCATGTCTAACCGTGCTGTTTGCACGTTCTGAAAGCAATCACACGCCACACAGAGGCAACAAAGGTCACAATACCAAAAAGTGAAAACATGCTGACAGACATTACTTTGTGAGGAATGTCGAATTTTAATTTTAATATGTGTTTGACAAAGCCAGGGCTATTGATGTGTGTTTGTGTGTATACAATATGCAAGGACATCTGCACTTATATTCTCCAGCCTCTGCTAATGTGGAATGCTTTCAGAAGTCCCAGCTTTTCATGTATTACGTTACACCTTATGGACATTTATTCATTTAAATTATTCATCAAAAGCCATGAGAGTCCCATTCTGTCCATGTGAAAGAGCATGAGTATTACTCATTACCCATCAAAGCCTTCAGAACCGATCAATAATCCCCGAAGGAAAAACATTTGCTCGCAAGTTAATTATCACCCCTGAACATGGTTACCATATTGCATGGGCTAAGCAATAATCAGGCAACTACGGCTCACACACACACACACGCACTCTAAATTTGTTTATACACATGATCTACTCGATACCATCGAATGTGTCAGACATATTTCCATTATGGTGGGTGATGATCCATGCTGTATTTAGCAGCATTATTGGATAGTCCTCAGTGTCTCCTGGGAGACTCTTGTATCCGATATCTCATTCCCTCCAGGATTTGACTGACCTTTTTTGAGATTGTTTCCTCCTAAAATTGCATGAGTTTTTCTGAAAAATTGTGATGAAAGTTGCTTTTTAGGCTTTTGTTGCAGGAGGAAGTGAAAGTTGCGATCAATCCTGGTCCTCGAAAGCGACTGTCCTGCATGTTTTAGATGTATCTTCCAACACACCTGATGGTCATTATCATTCTTCTGCAGAGGTTGATAAGAGGTTTATCATTTGAATCAGGTGTGTTTGAAGGGGGATACATCTAAATCATGCATGATAGTAGCTCTCGAGAAGCAGGATTAAGCACCCCTGCGATAAATACTTGCGATTTTCCCTTTTTGTAATTAAATTAAGTAATATTTCAATTATTTAGTTCCTGGAAAATGAATTCAAAGTCATTGTGATGTGGTCCTCAAAACTACCTTTTACCAAGATGGCAAATAAGTGATTACGAGGGTTACAAAAATGCAAGAATTTTTTGTATTTTTTTTCCAAATACAAGTTCATATGACCTCACAACACTACATGAAGTTGTAAAACATAATATAAATGTCTCAGTCAGTCAAAAAAAACATCCTGACAAAAATAGAAGAAACACAGATATTAAAATAACCTTTAAAATACGGCAAATAAATTATTACCTGGACGCAGCAAAAAAAGTACTCTTCCAAATGCACCCGTTGGTACTAGTGCATCATTTTAGGCTACATTTAAATGGAGACGATGAAAACAGAAGACACAAAAGTGGCGTCTCGTCTTCAGTTTTTCATCTGTGTTTAGACGAGCATATTTAGGAGGAAATCCTTGTTTATATGAAGATGCAACAGTTGGAGAAATATGATTGGATAGTCATGCTAGGCTGGCTATGTCCTTTTCTGTTTTTGATGTATGTAATTGTCCACCCGTCTCTGTTCATCTATGGTATGTGTGTAATGCTTACTGTTTACATTTACTAGAGCTGCTAGTGCTAGTGCGGGAAGATCTGTAGGATCCAGGTTGTTCAACATGTTTGTTGCTTTATCTGCTCAGTGTATGAATGTAAAATGAAAGTGTATGTGACGCACGCAACGTGAACATGTGCGTTTCTTTCCATTTAGACAGAGACACGACCCAGTGCATCTTCAATACGTCCCACTCTGGAATGAGTCTGAAGTATTCACACCCTGATGGCATCGGCTTTGTGTAAATGAAAGGCACTTCTGATAAAATATACTGTTGTATATAGTCACAATCGTCCTCATGTGAACTGCTGGACACACGTTGCTTTGTACTGTAAGGTAAACAGGAAAAGGCAGAAGGAGCAGCTCAGGATGTCGCAAATGATTGGTCATATTTTATGAGAAAGTCGTGGTGATTGTTTAAAATGGCAATATTGCTCTGAATTCACAGGGATTGGCTGAATTTGCATTGAAGTTGCAAATCGCAACATCGCAAAATCTTGGAGGGTCTGATATCTGTACACAGGTGATGGACATTGCAGAAATTAACCTTATACTACATCTTCCAGGACACTGGTGATGCATTTTAGCATTTAAGTCATGCTTGAATAGGTTGCATTTTGCTACATGAAGACGCTTCCTCTTAAATGCACTTTGCCACACATTTCTAACCCTAAGCAAAAGTTACATTGAAAGACTGGATGTTATAAGGTCAGTGATTCCACAGAACAGATGTGTGTCAGTAGTAATATGTCCACATGTGTTGTATGAAGTTATCCAATGTCTGTTTTTTTCCCGCTTTTTGTAGGTCCATTGAAGTATGAACAATACAAGAAACCATTTCAGTGACATGTCTGCTTTTCAATATGTTCTGACCCACATAAGTACAATGATTGCTCATATGCACCAGATTGTTCATACTCTTGTTATACCAACGCATTATCACTGCTGTTTTTCAGGACTGACATTTTTGTTGGTGAGTCAGTGTTGTCCAGAATCTAGGAAAGATTCATAATGGAGGATTATGAGGCAATAGCAACATTCAATAGAAACGCTGCTGTGTTTGTGCTGCTCATATAGTGGACTGCATTTTAATGTGGTAGTGTCCATTGTGGGTGGTTATGCAGTGTATTCTATGCTACATCCAGTTACAATCAACAGCCCAGTCAGGATTTAATTTTTTTTGAATAAATAAATATATGCTATATGTGAAAAATGAAACAAAGATTTTAAGTAAGTTAAAAGTTAGATATAGAGAAAACATCATTTAAGAACTGACACAAAAGTAGCACTGGGTTTTTATGGGCTGAAATGACAAACATGACAATTGCTCAACTATCACTTGTTTGCTGAAAGAATGACGGAACATTTCAAATAAAGCCAACACCACAAAGTAGTAATTACTTTACTGTCCAATCTTTTGTTGAAATCATTGTAACCAGAAAGTTAGGAATCAATGTACATTTACAAATAATATAAGAGTTGACGAGTAAAAAATGAAAAAATGAAATTACAATATATATATATATATATATATATATATATATATATATATATATATGCACACATACGTGTGTGTGTAGAAAGTCTGAACCAAACTTATTCAGTAGTATACAGTGCCTGTAAAAACATTCAGAAACACCCCTACTTAATATTTTAACCCTTTGATGCATGAATTACGAAAACTTAAAAAAAAAAAATTCCAAAAGATTTTTCCTAAGTGTTTTAATTCCTCTTTAGACGTGAAAACAGCAAAGTGATTGAGTTCTTTTTAATGAACCTATTTTTTATACAGCTATAAAAATGTCCACTCAGCTGAACAACATGTCTTTAAGCTTTGAACCAAAGAAACATGTATTTAAAACACAATATCAGAACATTATGAAATAAAAAAAATGTAATGCAATTTTTGTTTAAGAAGAGACTGTTAATTACAGTCTAATAACAATAAGGAATTGATTTTCACATAAACATGTTAGTGCAGGTCAGGTATTAAGTTACAGTAATATGAACTGACTGATATGGAACTAAAACAACAAAACCCATGAATATACAAGAGAACAACTGTAGAAGAACTGTCCACCGTAGTGACCAGGGTGAAATGCATATTTCTACTGCAGGAATTTAAGGGTATGTATGTATGTATCAGACTATACAACACGATTACCACTCCCTATTTCAACACCGACTTAGTCTGCGACATCAACAATAACCCCAAACTCATGTCTGAGCCTTCTTTTTAGGTAGACAGGAAACTATGAACCTGTCTGTTATCCATTACAGACTGTCCTGCCCAGTCCTCTGACCATAAATCCTGATGAACTGTCCTGGGATGAACTGGATCCCAAGGTCTGAAAGAAACACCCAACCAGCCAAGCACTTCTCTGCTAGGTTTAACAAGAGCTACAGTTTAGTATTTTAATCTGTCTGCAAGACTGTTTACGTTTTTCAAACTTTAAATTTGAATATTTTTAGGTTACCCTGTAAAAACCTAGTGCTCCTTTTGTGGCAGCTCCCAAACAATACTTATTTTACCTTTCTTAAAGGTAATGTGGGAGATATTTTTTGACCTCCTGGGTCAACAATAGGTCAAAATCAACACTCCATGTGTAGAATTTAAAGACACATATTTTGGTGCTCATTGGAAGTCTGATAGATAAATAGTTAAAAAGTTAGATAGAAAATTTGATTGTGACATTTGACCTAGAGTCTTCAAACTTGTCTTTCAAGGTTCTAACATCAATGCACATCAACAGTGAGAGCAAAACAAGCTATATATATATATATATATATATATATATATATATATATATATAAAACTGAGTATACTGCAGTGAAAAGGAAATTTCTTATTTGTCTCTTGTAATTGTGAAAACACATTTTTGATGATGTTGACCTTCGACCTACATTCACAAAAATGTAATGGGATCTATTCTTGACCTGGATATGCCTGAAATGCTCGGTTTTGACTTACTATTACTTGTGTGTATACTTAAAAGTATGAAGATATTTTCATCGAAAAACGATAACATGAAAAAACTGATTTTTTTTTTAATAAATGTAATTTTAACAATATTATTCTTAGATTATTTTCTTAGACTTTTCAGGTTGTTCACATTCACCTCTTCTCCTTGGCGTCTTATACCACATACATGTTGATTTTCATCCACGTCTATTTTATCCAGGGTGAACGTTCTATGTATTTATGTTTTATTGTGTTTTTATCTTTGTATTTTTACCTTTTATTATGTTTGATTAGATTTCCATCTCAGTGTTTTTCTGTTTATTGTAGAGCACTTTGGAACCATGGGTTATTTCAATGTGTGCTCTGGATTATATTGAATTGTATTGTAAGAAGATTATAAATGTAAAGTTTCAGAATGACTTGGAGTTCTCATGATTTATTCATAAGTTATTAGGCTATTTGGGATCATATTGGTCTGTATGTAGCTTTTGAATAATAATAATTAAAAAAAAAAGTTCAACATCCTTGCCTTTTTGTATTTTCAATGTAAATTCTTGTGCTTTGGAAATTCATCTAACCTTTGCCAGGGCCATTTTGACTCACAGGTCACATGTTTCACACCCCACATTTATGTCAAGCACTGCTTATAGAATGTCAAAATAAATATGACAACATTTATTTCTACACAGTTGGATGCTTTTTTCCTCCAAGATCTTGTACTGATAATGGGAGAGACAGACCGCTGTGTCAAGTCTTTTTTTAACACATCCTGAAAATATTTAATGGGGTTCAAGTTTGTCTCATGCTCCTTGAACCAGTCTTTCCTTGTTTGATCTTGATAAATCCTTGTGTTGTCATCTTAGAATATGTTTGTGTCATCAGCAAAGGGAAAAAAAATCCACTGATGTTCAGATCTGGTCATTCAGTGAAGTCATTTTACAGACATGTCATTGCTGAACCAACCTCACTTCATTACACTACCCCCACATTCACATTTTTGTATCAAATACACTAAGCATGATGGGTAATCATTTCATCTGCCTCTCATGACTCTGGAAGAGGGTAACTGAGAATTTTATTCCAACTTTATGGCCAACAGTCGGCTTGTTTTCATCAGGTTTTATTTCAGTTTAACCCTTTAAACTTCCAGTCATTTTTGTTTAACCCTAAGCTAAATGTTTTAATGAAAGTCAATTGAATGCTGTTCTTCAACCATTTGGACTACATCCATGGGGCTGGTCGCTTTTTAAAGCAGACGCTCTGATTTTTTTCCCCCAGTACAGTTAGAATCACTCTCACTGTTACTGACACTGAGTATTTTAGGTTGGAACACAGTGAAATAAAATTTGTATCTCGCCTGAATAAAAGGTGTGTCTGCACAGTGAGAGCTGAAAAACACTAGCAATAGGTCTGACCTAGTTCACATGAACATTTTAAATGTTATTAGGCACATGTTTATGAGAGGATATGTCCAGGCGTTGTCCAAAAATGTCACACTCGGAACACTTTTGGACACACTTGAATAAAAAGACGACTATTCTTGAATGTTTCAGTGTACTGTTATCGATGAGGACTCTACAGAAAGATTACACTCTGGGGATTCACTATGTATGAACAAGCATTGTGTTCTGCATCCTGACTGGTCCTGATTCGTCCTGGCAGAGCAGCACCCAGGTGACACTAAAACATGACATAGAAACACTGCAGGCACTAACTAGTCAGACAGTTGTCTCTGTGATCTGCTTTACAAAATATAGATGCAGAACTTGACTGTAAATATAGTGGCACATTAGTCCACATGGAACTACACCATGGTCGGTCCAGAAAATTCAGTCTTTGGTGGCCGATGTAAAAAGTCAGACGAGACAACACGAAACAAGCTAGTTAACAATTCTCTGATCAGATGACATGGAAGTAACACATCACCTGCTGTCATGTTAAGGTACTGTAAAGTCAGTACTATCCTGTTACACTACAGTACTTCACAGATTTCACTTATTGTGGGTTATTTTTAGAAGTAAAATAAATAAGTAGCATTTGAGGCCTTTTTCTGAACATCACAAATACTACAGAATACCCCTTTTCCACATCAGCAGTATTGGATCTGTTCAATCCAAAAAGTCTAGAGTTGCTGTTTTGTTAAATGACTTTCTGTCATCCATGTATGTGGGAACACAACAGAACACCCACTTGAGCCAGCAAGGTTAGATGAAGTCTAAGACCAGAGCCTTTGCTTTGGCCTTTGCACCAGGGATGTCAAAGGAATTGATTCTTGGGACCAAGTCGATGGTAAAATTTAGAGACTGTGACGTGTTTTTCCATTGCAGCATTTATTTGTATCAGAGGTTTGCTATGGTACAGAAGACGTGATTCCCCAGAAGCGATGGAGAATAGAATAATAAGCTCAAAAAGGAGGAGGAAGACAAACAGTAAGAATAACAACACACAAGGAGAGGAAAGCTCAAGTGCAACTACAGAAGGTTAGTGACAAGTTATGGAAAAGCAAAAATCTGAATGTAAAAATAGGCTGACAGTGCATTTAAAAGTAGAAACGCTGGTGTCTTAACCTGCCACAACATATCAACAACTGGAAGCATTTGGACTGATCTGACTTAGGAAAAAGAAAAGAGGCTCCATGATTTGGCTGCTAATCCAGTCACTCCTGTCCTCAGTTCTACTACAAGTCACAAATGAAATGTCAAGGAACTCATAAAATTAATGTTTCATTGAATGAATGAATCATTAGGTGGCGCATGAGGGAGGTGGAGCCTATCCCAGCTACCAATGAACTATTAAAGGTGATTAAATAGACTATATACCCCTGCTATTGACCTGTCACACTTCCTGCTTCTGGGGCTTGAAACAGGGTATGACAAAGTAAAAGCCAGATGACTTTAGGCTATGTTTACACTAACCCGCAGACAACGCAGAAAACACAGACATTTGCCTTTGTTTTTTACCCCTGAAAACGCATCTTTATAAAAACTTCGGCAAAAGTTAAGCTTTTTAAAAGCTGTTTTGCGTTTGTGTATAAAGAGACTAAAACTGACTTTTAGGCTCATTTTGCGCCACAGAGAGTAGCATATTACATGTGGTTACTATAGACTGAACAGCAGCATTTCTTTTAGTAAGAAATTTGCTCGTTCCGCACACGCCCATACCGATACGTTTTAACACAAACCACTTGGCCATGCTTTGTTTTCTTCTGTGGAATGGAACAGGAAGTAGGAGTGTCGGTGATTCTCTGATTTCTGCCAGCGACAGGCTTGTTGTAGTGTAACAGCTCTTGACAGCGTATTTATGTGGATAAATATAAACATACATTTTTTTAAAATCCTGCTGTGAACAAAGTTTTTTTTGATTTTTTGTTTTTTTTTAAACGGAGCTTAAAAAATATGCGTTTCAAAAATACCCGGATTAGTGTAATAGCATACATCACATTAATAAACAACCTCAAAAGTTATTCAAACAAGTATTTAGTGATTAGTGGGTTGATTAGCTACCATTAGCCTCAGAAGCTAGCGGGATAAATAAAATGCCCACTATGATTGAAGATAAAATTCTGTCAGGAGAACTCATATCCTTGTGTAGCTTTGGCGTTTTCACTGTTGAGTTCATTCACAAATCGCACTACATAACCTGGTCCAACTTTTACAAGATGGAAGTTGTCAGAAATTGCTATGGAGCAGAAATAACACACCGCTCCAGCTTTGATTTCCAGTTATGAAAACAAGTGTAATATAGGCCTATTGTGGTGGATGTGTTTGGAGGGTGGGCTGAAGACAGTTACCAGATACAACCCACACAGACTTGAAGTCCCCAGCTGGAATACTGTGCTCATGATAGGTCTGTATTGTGCTTCAAGGTATGTTGATTTTAAATATTTCCAATTGTAAGTAGGTAAATAGCTGCTGTTGTCGAGGAATGGAGGGTTAGAGTTACAATTACTGAAGAGAGGAGTTTTATCTGTTAAGTCCTAGGCTATTTTTTTCTACTCTGAATTTCATTGTAACACAAAAGGATGCATTAACAGCAGATGTGTATTTTAAACAAGTTATAATCATAAAACAAAAGTAAAAGAGAATTTTTAATAATTTCCTCATAATGACTTTTTAAATCTGTGTACTACTTTGTTTTTTTCTATAACCCAATATCCCTCTCCCCTTGAGGAGGAGAGTGATTTATTTATTTTTTTAATCGGTTTATGTCTGTCTGTCTGTTTGATTGTAAGCAGCTTAATGCAAAAACTACTGGACCGATTTTCATTATATTTTTAGAAAAGGTGTAAGGTGGTCCAGAATAGACCACATTAAATTTTGGTTAATGTAGGTCAAAGGTCACAGACACAGTCAAAAATGTGTTTTCATAATGATAAGAGATAGGGATAGGGTTTGTTTTGTTGGGTACCACTTGTTCAGCTCTGAAATTAAACTACTATGAGCTATTTTTGTTGCTACCATTATATTTATCCAAACAAATGTACCTTTAATTGTAGCTGGCATTAAATTGAACAAGAAAATTGAAGAGAACAAGGGCGTCCAAAATGTTTTTCCCCTATGGCTATAGGGGATTCTCACTTGTTGTCACGTCATAGAGCACCTCCATTTTGATGATGCTAATGCTAACTACTGAACCACCAGTAACATTAGTCTCCTCCAGAAACAGCAAGAAACCAACAATGCCTGAGCATTGTTGTGCAGTCGGATGCAATCAAAAACATGATTGTGCTAAGGCAATAGCCTGTTATCATATCCCAAAAGAAACAACATGGAGAAACAAGTGGTTGTCTGCAATTAACAGGCATGTGGCATTGGATCAGGTAAATTACACTCCTGAAAGTAATTAAATGACTTCTCTGCAAATATATGTTGGTGTTGGAGCAAAATGTATGAATGTAAGAAATGTAGCACATTTGTGTGCGCTACCATTAGCATTAGCCTGATCCAGTCTAGTCAGTAGTAAAAAGAACCCTGGAACTGCTGTGAAAGCTGCAGCACACCGAGTGGAAAAACTACTACTGAAATGTGGAAAATGACCTCATTAGGATGGTACCTAAAAAAATACAAAAATATATATTTTCAAAAGTATTTCAATGTTGAAATCGAAAACCTATTTAGCATTGATTTCTTTGTAGTGTATTGCTGTGAAAATTGAGGCTAAACTAGGGCTAAATTTGTTAAAAAATGAATAAATAAATAAAAAAAAATAAACAGTAACAAACCAAACAAAACTAAAACTGAACTAGGATTTGACTAAATAGTTACATCAGAATTATTTTCAACTAAATTAGGAATTTTTGCAGCTGACTGCATGCAGGGAGAGGGTGGGTAGACCATCACCTATGGCGGACACGCCAGGAGGGGTCACATGGGTGGGAATCTTATTTTTTTTTGAATGTGCATAACCTGATCAAAGGGTCGACAATTTGAATCTTGGCTCTGACTGTCCACTTCTCAAAGTGTCCTTGGCCATGACCCTGAACCTTAAATTATTCCCAGTAGGGCCTAGCAGGTGTCTACTGGTATGTATTTGGGTGAATGTGAGGCTTTGTTAGGCCTGATGAAGGTCAGCAGGCTGGAAGGCAGAATAAATGAAGGTATTTTAAAATTATAAGAGAGTGCCTTGGTTTTGTTTAGTATATATGACAAAATTTCTACATCAAGCTGTTTACTTTCATGTGTCTCAGGAGGGTATTGCTATAAGAGTTGCATTACATCACCATGGCAACACAGATGGAACAGGTATGATAGGTTACTACTGGCAACTGAAACAATAGCTATTGTCAAAATGGGGTTAGTTATCATCAACACAGAACAGACCGACACTATAAAACAGAATGTCATGCAGACCCTACATATTGAACCTGTAGCCTATACAGTATGAGGAGATTTTCTTTATATAGTCCATAAAATTAGAAGTAAATTTTGCTACACTGTAGATTTTGCAGTGTTAATTTGGAGACAATGGGACCAAATACACTCTAGAAGAAGTTAAATAAACTCTCTAAGTGTTGATTTAACACTGCAAAATTTACTGTGTATGTTCATGATGCATGAGCTGTCATTAAAGCAGGGGGTCAGTATCTCTAACCTTCCACCAGCCAACGCACTGGGCTGGAACTCACTCAGAAGTTTCTAAATTTCCTGTGGTAACTTTTTTTTTTTTTTTTCCTGAGAGTCACTTTCTTATGATGCTTTTTTCTTTAGTACATCTGTATGAAACATAACTCTTCTCCCAGTTACAATAAGGTCAGTGCATCACAGGTTCAGCAGCGGACAAAAAAAATGAACTCCTGCTACAGTTTATTGTCAACAGGTCCAAGACACATTTTCTCAGCTACGATGCTATAATATTTTTTTAAAACTTGGCTTCCATACAGACACAAATCTCTGTGCTGTGGTCGTACCATGGTTGTAAAGTCACAGTGTTTGTCCTGAGGTTTGACAGACGGTCACCTGATGGGTCAGTCTCACTGAGCAGCCGCACAAGAAGTTGTCCATCATTTTTTCATTTTTAGCTGTTTGTTGGAGAGCTAGTCAAACACTGCCATGGGTCGTATCAGACGGTTTAAACAAACAGCATATTTGGTCACTCAGGTTGGAAGGATTTGAGCCATAATTTTCTCTAAAACTTCTGCCTTTGAAGTGAGGCTAAAACTTCTAAGTAAACTCAAAATATTTTATTATCCAGTCAGTAAACTATTTTCTGTTTTCATACAGTACCCAGGCAAAAAAAAAGAAAAGAAAGTGCTGCAATATTTGACTGCACCACCTTTAGTTTTCATTACAGGAGACATACACCGTCACATCTTTTTTTTTTGCAGTGTCACAATGAGGTTAATATTGTTTCTATCCATAGTTGCATTCATTTTTGATATTCATGAATAATGGGGCCATTGCATCAAGTCTTCATTACAGTCCAAATTAGTTAAGGTTAATCCATGTGTGGAAGGGACTACTTGCAGTTTAAGGTCTATGATTGGTGTCATGATAAATCCATATTTCAAGTACAACTCCTTGTCTGTTAAAAACTTTTTTCAGTGTGCCTTTTCCTCTTTGAAAGAAACTTTCCAAAGAGATCTGTTTTTTTAATTATTTTGCCAACACTTGGGTTACATTTTTGGTGTTCAAGTGACAAGAGAATCCTGTCACTTTTCAAAATTAAAGATTGTTCAGACTCAGATAATGAATATAAGAGAAATAATTAATTCTTTATGAGGCAGCCAACGGCCCGGTACCGGTCCGGTCAAATCTACTTAGAGAAAAAAAGAAAAAAAAAAAAAAAAAGACATACATTTTGAAAGACAAGCAGCAGATCTTTAAGAACATCTGGGGACCTTTTGTAAAATACGTCAAAGATCAAGATTTAAGATGAGTGACTGAAGTACCATGCAGCTTCTACATTTGTATTTTTATTACTCGTATATGTATCCATACAAATTTAAATGTACTTATGTACTAATATAAGGACACTTACATTCATCTTGCTACTGGATTTGGTTAACATGTATGAAGGAGAGAATCAGTTTATGTCTAGTTTGTTTTGCTTGTCATCTCCGCCAAGGATCTAATGTTTTTACTGGACTTTGTTAACTTATGGATGGATCTTGATTAAATTTACAGGGTAAGTTGGTAATGGGGAGATGTGGAAATTATTACATTTTGGTGGTGATCCGGTGGGTGGGGGGTAAAGATAACTCAAAAAGCTATGGATGGATTTTGATGAAATTTTTCGGTTGTGTTGGGAGTGTCACAGGGAACAAATTATTAAATTTTGGTGGTGACCCAGATGAGATCCTGGATTCTGGATCACTTTTAAACTTAACATTGCGGTAAATGGGGAATAAATTCCAAAGAGATCCAGAATCCAGGATTTCTTTCGGATCACCACCAAAATGTTATAATTTTCATCAAAATCTACCCATAAGTTTTTGAGTTATTTTGCTAATTAACTAAGTAACTAACGAACTGAAAAACAAAGTCCAGCAAACACATAACCTCCTTGGTGGACCTCTCTGCATTCAGAGGGGGGAGGTCTGCCTTGGCGGAGGTTTGCTTTTCTAGTTGTTGATGTTTTATAGATAAAAAAGCAGCAGAACAGATCGTATGTTATTTTATACAATGTAAAAGGTGTTTTAAATGCTGTGCAAAACAACATTTTAAAATAGCCTGTCGTTGACCTGAAGGCCTTGTGTCCACCGTCACACAAATGACAAAAAACATCTGTCAAAAAGTATGTGACATCATCGAACTTGAGAAAGGCCTTTGTGAGAGGAATGTGTGCTGTGAATTTTAGTGACCCTCCATCAAAGCTGTCAAAAGTTATTGAGAGTACAGTGTTCCCGGACGGACGGACACAGAGCATTCCTATGTCCCCACTGGGGTGACGGTGGACAACTATTGTTTCTGTCTGTGTGTGTGTGTGTCTGTGTGTGTGTGTGTGTGTGTGTGTGTGTGTGTATTGGTGCTGTATTGCTAACATCAGTAGCTGTTTATCTTCATTGCAGCCTAAGGTCATAAGGCTCATAACTCATACAGTGGTCTATTTATGTCTGTAATTTCCAGTCTGTATGGGATAAACTACCAGTTTACTGACCTGTGGGACTATTTTTGCATGTCTGTGATTTGTGTTTGCTTACTATTCTCCACATCACAGCATGAAAGCACAACTAACGCTTCACTGACACATGCAACACACACACAAATAAACAAGTCGACCAGCAGAAGCATTTCACTTTGCTCAATATGAGGCACTTCTACAGAGCCACATAATGTTACTCCCTGGTGTGAAACATGCCCTGGAGCAGCTGATCTGCATCAGCAGCTCTAAAGTAACCAGAACTAGTTGGAGGTGTACTTTAAAACTTCATGGCTGTAGCTTCATCTCTTTTTTTTTAACACCTCATAAATATGGAGGAACAGTTGGTGTAATGGGCCTTGAGGTAAAACTGCAGTTGCAGGTTGTTTAGGTGTTAAGACAAGCCAAAGCAGTGAGTGCGTATCAAGATGGCACAAGCATTTCCTACAAAAAACTACAGTATTACGTGTCCATTTATGCATCAGACAGTTATTGCTGACTGACAGGCAGCAGCAACAATCTCTATTTTGTTCCGTCAGTCGGTAAGAACAAGTTTGATGAGAACTAAAATGACTTTTATTTTAATGCAGATGGAATTAAAGGAAGCATTACCTGTCACTAACATGAGAGTCAGTGGAATATACTGTTGGAGAGAATATCATTAGAGAGGTTCAAATTAGAGTCCTGTACTGGGTCAGGTACCTGTGGGTACCCAGTGAGTACCTGCTAAAACAGCTCATTTACAGGTGGTTTTTAAAGGATTAAGCAAAATGATCAGTAAGAGGCTGAAAAAATGCACGAACATACTAAGAATAATTTTCCTTAAATATTATAAGGTGCACTGTCAAAGAATGGTTCATTTTTTAAACATTTTCATATATAAAAGTGGACTTGTGATGGAGTATTAGGGCCACATGTGAAGAAAAAATATTTTTGATATGACAAGTTTAAATTTCGACTTTAATCTTGAAATGTCGAGAATACAGATTAAATCAAATTTCTATTTTAATCTCAAAATGTTTACTTTAATTTTGAAATGTCAAGAATATGTCAACAACCCATCACTCCACCCGCACGAAGGAAAGACATGCCGGCGAATCCCACAAATTCCCCCGAACCTGTGAAAAAAAAAAAACACCCCGAAAAAATGTCTCAGAATTTTACATTTTTATCTCATAAAATTTTTTATCTCATAATTTTAACTTTTATCCCATAAATCTTATTTTATCCCATAATTTAGATTTTTTATTTCATTATTTTGACTTTGTATCGTTGACTTCACTGAATGCGCCTTATAATCCAGTGCACCTTATAGTGCAGAATTTTAATTATTTTTTATTAAATGCCCTGCGTGATATAATGAGTTATTTTTCATCCATAAACTGCCCCCACCCCCACCCCACCCCACCGCTCCCTCTCTGGACTTATTGCCCTACCTCTGCCACCCCAGGAAAAGATTTCTAGAACCTCCCTTGTTTGAAGCATGAGCTGGTTACAGTATAGATGTTAAAATCTGTTACACCATTAATGAATGATCTACATGCTAGTCTGTCTTGGCATGTATTGTAAATGGTTGTGTGTTTACGGAGGCGAGCTAAGGAGAGAAGTGTATGAGAACAGTTTGGGAACAATTACCGTATATTTATGTTGAAACATTCTGTTTTTAAGCATGAACTATTTAGCTACATGACTAAAAGTTGAAAAATAAACATTATTGCCTGTGCCTTGTGGGGCAGTGTGGCCAATATGTGTAGGCCTACTTCTTAATAATAATAAAAAAAATAAAATAAAAAAGGCGCTTATGGCTTTTACGCAGGTGTGTGTTATAGGCCGGACATTACGGTGCATCTGTTGCTTTAGCACATTTACATGCCATTGCACACTGAATGAAAATAACTAAATCGCTAGCTCAATGCTAAATTGAATGGAGAAAATCCATAGACATGCTAATGTTTAGCATTTTTCAGTTAGCTTATGAATTCTATTATCCTTTTATCCAACAGCAAAGGTTCACATCAGACATTTTTTGCTATAAATTCTCACATTAACTGAACATAAAATAGTTACAGGTGTACATTTTCTGGCCATACAAACAGAAAGAAAAAACATGTCCATTCCTTCTTTAATCTGAACTGGTACGGCAACAACAGAAGTACAAACTACATGTTACTAAATTTAATCTGACTTTTAACAGAACATCACATATAGTATATGTTACTTCATGCTATAAGCACCTAACCTGACTGACACCAGATGAATGGATGCTTCGCATGGCTGCTCGCATCTAACATCTTCTCTTTATTAAGGCGGGGTTGTCAATAAAAAAATCATTCGCCTGATTGGAGAAACCAGGTACTTGTCATTTTGAATGACGTACCATAACGAATCACATCAAAAGCAGCATGTAACGTAGATGATAGAACTAGAAGCTCTTACCATACCTGGTTGGGAGAACAGCCATAATATCCTTGCCAAAAATACATTTTTAAACTGTTCTCTGTTCATCTTTTAAAGAATCAATAAGCGCTAGTTTCCACAACACCATGAAAATTGCAGAATCGAAGCAGAGTTCAGTCTCCTCCATGCTAGCCGCCGTGTTTTTCAAAGCTAATGTGTGGAGAGCCTTCCTTACGTCATAACTGTTAAAATCACGCCCAGTGATCCTGATTGGTCAGAGACAACAGAATGTCTATGGTGCTTTACCAGACACACAAGGGTCGTCGAAAACTAGGCTAGTAAGTACCTTGTATGACACAAAATGGCTTCCAAGTCACTCAGCACAACCAGAATTAATCAATATATAAGGCAAAATTAAAGACTTATTAAAGCGTGCCTTATAGTCTGGAAATTACAGTACTTTCATCTAATAATGTCAAAACCAGATTTTGCTTACACACTATGAAGCACAGATGTAAGGGGTTAATTTCCACACCACCAGAGGGCTATGGGTTAAACTAGTCTAGTGTGAACATGGCTTGGCACACTTTAAGAACTATTCTTAAACCCTCCAAAATATAACAATTAACCAAGTCAAACTATCAGTGTCTGTTGATCCATCCAACTTAGCAGAAAATCATGGCTGTGACTGGATGACAGAGCAGAGTTATTGAGTTTGGTGGGATTTCACAGACTCACATCCTTCAGTTTCCTGCCTCGGTCCCAACTAGAAATTCACACACTTCAACAGTTACTGGAATTATGAGTGTCTTATGCAATTGTGTGTGGTTTCTTATTTTAGTAATCATTTTAGCCACAAAATAACAAGCCTTCTGTTCTTTCTCTGAAGCTGTAGGAAGGATGTTTGCTGGTTGTTTACTTCCCTTATATTCTATTTGCTTTTGCAATGAGATGTCATGTCATCAACGATTTATTTATTACACCTGAGAATATGATAGTGTCAGTGTTTTCAGTAAATCCATCTGGTGGTGGTGATTGGTGGATATATGGGGGGAGGGGGGGGGGATTCATAGAAAGATAATCTGTGCATCATTCGTTCATTCGTTTTTCAAACTAAAACTAAACAACAACTTGGTTCTTCATTATTTGTTTCTAAAACCAAAATGAAAAAAACTGCTAATTTTTAATAAAAAAAATTTTTCCCCAGTTTTTCTAAAACAAAAAATGATTAATTTAAACACAAAAAGGAAAATGGAAAAAAATGCTTCACTATCAATCTTATGTTTCATTTTGGTTTTGGAAACAAATATTGGAGAAACAAATTGTTGTTTCATTGTCTTATTTTTGATTTTATTTTGAAAAATGAATGATACTCTGATTCAAGATAACTTGCAATGTAATTTGGCTGAAATTTTCAGGAAATGGTAATAATAATAATGGATTGGATTTATATAGTGCTTTTTTAGCCACTCCAAGTGCTTTACATTAGTGACCCATTATTCATTCACTCTCACAATCTCCCTCTGGTGGTGGTAAACTACATTTGTCGCCACAGTTGTCCTGGGGCAGAATGACATTTCATGCCTACGGTCCCTTTGACAATCACCAAACATTCATACACCAGTGTGAGTGACACTGGAGACAAGGAGGGTGAAGTGTCTCTGCCCAAAGACACAATGAACTAACTAGGACAGAGCGGGATTAGACCTGCTCTACCAACTGAGCCATGGTTCTTGTATGATTCACAATACATTGGTGATTGGGAAAATGAAAACTTGTGTTACTATATTTTACCTGATTTCTTTTCTTTTTTGTTTGTTTTTGGGCAAAAAAAATCAAGTCATTCACTGTCAGGAGGCAAAAAGTTCAAGTGAAGTCCCCAGTGAGACAGTCTGTCTTTTATGATTTTCCCAACTTGCGTCTAAAGTCATTGAATTCATGACTCCAGTCTCAAGGTCACATGATACAAGTTTACACCTTTGGTGGTTTCTCTCTAAGGGACAATACCTAAAAAAAAGTCATGCATGATGAGAAATGGAAAGTATCTATTCCTATAGTGAGTTAGGGAAGTATTTTTGAAATGTGCACAGTCTCAGCACCTGTCCTTGTCAGGACTTCAGGCGCTGGGATCTGTTTATATTCCCTTCTCACTATATACTCATTGAACAGTTTTCCTCAGGTTTGTGGGGAATGTGATTATTTTTTATTGTTATTTTATTAAAAACTCAGCATTTTTCTCCACTGTATAACTTTGGAACACTCATTTTAGTCCAGTCAGGACTACTTTCATCAAAACTAAAGTATTTTGTTTTACTAAGCAGAAAGGCAGCACTTGCCTGTCCCTGAATAGAATAGACTTTAGTTGTTATATATACATACATACATATACATATATAAGCATATATGTCAGTACTGACATGTTCTGAATGGATTGTTTTGTTTAAATATTCTGAAAAACTACTGTTATATATCATTCTATTTCTGTCCAATTTTACAGCAAAGTCTTATGACTTGTCACAAATGACCAGAGGTTCCCTGATCATTTTAGTGTTAATAGTGCTTAAAAGTGCAAAGGATTGTAATATTAAGGTTCCCTGGCAACAGAACGTTAGGAAAAACCAATATTAAATTGCTAAAAAAAGATCTGTTAAATGGAGTATAAAATACATGTTGCCAACAATTAGGCTACTAAATAATAAAACATTTTAATTAATTATTAAAAAATGCATCATGTACGCATAATAGAATAAATGCATGAAACAAACGTGGCATACGAAGGACTGCAAGCAGAGAACAGACAGCAGCTAAGCGTTGATAATCACATTTGAACCAGTGAAAAGAGCACTCAGTGTGTAATGCAGTGTTCCAACTCACAGTGTAGTGTGGTATGGAAATGTTCACATGCAGACACCCACTCTGAGGCTGAAGGAGGCAGGGGACTGAGGGAGACAGCCATCTAACAGGAGGAGGTTTTAATCACATTCACTGTTCACTGTGGGAGACGGAGAGGCTGGATGTGAGTGGGCGTCTGCAGGGCAACGCCACACATTGTTAACGTTTGTATCATTAGATAAACCACTCGCCCATTTGCAACCTTTTTTCTGCGCCTAAATTAGAGACATATGTTACTAATGAACTCTGATTGCATCTTTATATTTAACCCTAACATACTGTTTGGCTCAAACTTACCCATTTTAACATTTGACAGCAATAAAAATACCCTAAATTTATTTATTTTTTTGCCTGAAATGGTGTGACTTTGTGTGTGTGTGTGAGTGTGTGTGTGTGTGTGTGTGTGTGTGTGGGGGGGGGGGGGGTGTCTCACCAGGTCTCAAGCACACCAAATAGCCAAGAGAAATTAAAATTGCATGTGATGCAAGAGTTTGGGTTTTAGGAGGTTAAATATACTAATATAAAAAAAAACACCTTTAATATATTAAAATACACAAAAACCACCTTAAATATACTAAAATATACAAAAAATACAGACAGTATAAAATACACAAAAAAACCCTTAAATATATTAAAATACACAAAAAACCCTTAAATATAAAAAATACACAAAAAACCTTAAATATATTAAAATACACAAAAAACACCTTAAATATACTACAATACACAAAAATCACCTTAAATATACAAAATACACAAAAAAAGTAAATATATTAAAATACCCCCCAAAAAAATTACATATATTAAAATACACAAAAACCACCTTAAATATACTACAGTACACAAAAACCACCTTAAATATACTACAGTACACAAAAACCCTGTTAAATATACTAGCAGACTCTTATTAGGAGAGTATTGTTTGCTGTGGTTAAAGTGAAGCCAGACCATGTAGTCATAGACTGAACAGTATCTAAGGGTTAAAGTGTGACGTGTGTATTGTTCCCTCATATGCAGGTGATCATAAGCACAGTGTGTTGGCAGGTTGAGGGTAACCGTATGATTCCATTTCCAGTCTGTAATGGATTACACAGCTGGGAAAATGAAAGCGCTTCTCTTCAGTGGGGAGGGAAAAGCCATCAGGCTGAATAATGATATGTAAATGAGCTTTCATGTTGTTGATAGTTATAAACAATTTCCCTCCTCCCACACAGAGCTAGTACTGAAGCATCTTTGATCTGAGGAGGGGGGCGTGGCTGCTCGTAGTACCTCTAATGATGGATCAGATTCTTTTTTTTCTTTTACATTCTGACCACCGCCATGAGGAGACACTTTCAGCAAGACAAAAAAAAAGTCTCCATGTCCACATCCTTAATGTATTTATCTTTAAACATGTTTTCCAGCTGAGTAGACATTTTTGTAATTAATTATTAAATTAAATAATTATTACATTGTGCTTTTCATGCTAAAGGAAGAATAAAAACAATAGAAATATCCACTAAAGTTCTCATAATTCATGCTAATTAGTGTCCGTTATGGTTTGTTTTTGACATAATAGCCAAATTATTTTCTGCTGTATTGTTTATTTTATTGTAAATGTTCAACATGAAGTATTAAAAAAACATGTTCTGCTCTTTCAACCTGAAACTGGTGACTTATACATTTACTCCTGTAACTGCACAATTTGCCCATGGTGCCATAAAACAGTCTTATCTTATGAATGGTTGGTGTGGTATGAAATATATTAGTTTACTACTAGTATAGTAGTATCTGTATAGACTGATGTGGATTAGGATTTGTAGGGTTTTTTTCTTCTTTATAACGTATTGATCCTTGCTGTTTTAATGTTTGTTTTATCCTGATATTTATTTTATATTTACTTATATTATAATAAAATAATTTTATTTTTTTTTTGCCAACCACCTATGGCGAAGCATCTTTTATTTTTTTTCTATGCACTGCATATAATGACAATAAAGGCTTGAATTTAATTGTATCACTGCACACATCACAACAACCAGAGCAGAAACAGAAAAAAACAAAAGCTTATTTTTTGCTTGTTTTTTCCTATAACAAACCACTTACATTAAAATAAATGTGTACTTCACATAATAAACATTATGGCACATAAACACATTACATTACGCATTTGTACCCACAATCGCTTTTTCCTCCACATATTCACAAGAATTTTTTGCACTAAAGACCTGCTGTTGAAAAAAACTCTCACATTTCTGCACCTGAGTGCAATTTTCCCCCATTTTGCATCAGTTTCTAGTGTTTAATTTCAGCAAAACCCTTCATATTGTGTCTTTAATGAGCCAAGATGAAGACACAGAGCGCTCCAACATCAAACCAACACTCATGTTTCTCTAGTATTTCACATCTTTAACACAATCTACTGAAATGCCCATCAAAGAGGACTTCAATTATTCATGTATTTTAGGCAGGTCCGAAACATGTTTGATTAATGTGTAGTATGTAATGATGTGGTTCTACTGGGAATCAGGTTCTGTGTGATGACGGCTACGTAGAACCTATACGGTGGAAACAGGGTGGACGTGAATGGACGATAAAACACATGTAACGTTTTCTATTGTTGCAGCAAAAAATAAAGAACGTTTGAGTTTTTAGAAGGGAACATGTTTTATTCATAGGTGGAGTTTATGGGGGGGGCAGGGGGTGCACTGCCCAATCCCCCTAGGGGGTGAAATGTGTCATTATATTAAGTCTAGGAAATGGCCAATTCAAATATATGCATTTTAAACGCATTGATATTTGAAATATTTCAATTAAAGTACAGACTAGCATGAAATAAACATGATTCCTGTTATATTTTGAATAAGGGGAAAATTTAATATATAGTTTCTAGAAAACAATTTTATCTTACCAGCCTTCAACAGTAATGTCATGTACACTCAACAAAAATATAAACGCAACACTTTTGTTTTTGCTCCCATTTTTCACGAGATGGACTTAAAGATCTAAAATTCATTCCAGATACACAATATTACCATGTCTCTCAAACATTGTTCACAAATCTGTCTAAATTTTGTGATAGTGAGCACTTGTCCTTTGCTGAGATAATCCATTCCACCTCACAGGTGTGCCACATCATGATTAGTGCACAGGTGTGCCTTATACTGCCCACAATAAAAGGCCACTCTGAAATGTGCAGTTTTGTCTCATGTCAATGTTGTGGATCGAGTGGCCCATGGTGGTGGTGGGGTTATGGTATGGGCAGGCATCTGTTATGGATGAAGAACACAGGTGCATTTTATCGATGGCATTTTGAATGCACAGAGATACCGTGATGAGATCCTGAGGCCCGTTGTTGTGCCATACGTCCATGAACATCACCTCATGTTTCAGCAAGATAACGCACGGCCCCATGTTGCAAGGATCTGTACACAATTCTTGGAAGCTGAAAATGTCCCAGTTCTTGCATGGCCAGCATACTCACCGGACATGTCACCCATTGAGCATGTTTGGGATGTGCTTGACCGGCGTATTCGACAGCGTGTACCAGTTCCCACTAATATCCAGCAATTTCGCACAGCCATTGAAGAGGAGAGGACCAACATTCCACAGGACACAATTGACAATCTGATAAACTATGCGAAGAAGATGTGTTGCACTGCATGAGGAAAATGGTGGTTACACCAGATACTGACTGGTTCTGAGTCCCCAGACCCCCAATAAAGCAAAAAAACTGCACATTTCAGGGTGGCCTTTTATTGTGGGCAGTATAAGGTACACCTGTGCACTAATCATGATGTCAGATCAGCATCTTGATGTGGCACACCTGTGAGGTGGGATGGATTATCTCAGCAAAGCACAAGTGCTCACTATCACACATTTAGACAGATTTGTGAAGAATGTTTGAGAGAAATGGTAATATTGTGTATCTGGAATGAATTTTAGATCTTTGAGTCCATCTCATGAAAAATGGGAGCAAAAACAAAAGTGTTGCGTTTATATTTTTGTTGAGTGTAAATGTAGGAACAATGCGATATCTGAATAATGCCATTATGTAAAGTACAAAGACTAAGCTGTTAAACTGAAATGTATATATATATATATATATATATATATATAGTCAAAAACAAAAATAACTTTCATTAGAACAGAAAAACATGCTAATAGACTATACCTTGTTCTTGTCATAGACTTCTGAGCATGCTCAATGCATCCCACCACCACCTGTGGAACAGAAGGAAGCAGAGCAGTAAGTGAGACTGACTCAATATAAAAATAAATGATTTGGGCTTCTTCTTTCTGTGGGTTTTTTTCTTGGGGGGGTGGTTGTTTGTTTTGCAGTGTTGTGATTTTCCGTTATTATTGTACTGCGTTTGTATAGTTTTTTACTGTGCAGCTGCTTATTGGAGTTCAACCAAGAGCCCCAAAAATAACAACTACTGGGGCAAAATTCAAGTTGTTGTTCAGTGTGTCCCAGTTCAGAATTCACATTCACCGTCCTAAAGCTCATGTTGATGCACATTCTCAGTGCCTTATTTAGTAAAAAATTTGTCAACTTCAATTTCTCTTTATCTCCTTTATTCCAAAAACCATAGGTACTGCACCCAAATACAAGCCCGAACCCTTACCCTGTAATTCTGAATGCTGCCACTGCTACAGATTTACATTACTGCTGACTTTGTCAGATGACAGCATGACTGCAAATATTTTATCACTACAGTGCAGCATCTGGAGGTGACATGGAGCACAATGAATTATTATTGTATACTTGTTTGGTTACCAGACAAGAGAAGAAAAGGGGTAAGTGACAACAGCCTCATGGTAAATTAATCTGTTTTAAAGCACAGTATGTGTTAAAGGAATGGACATGGGAAGTTAAAGGTTAAGGTAAGGGTAAGGTAAGGGTAAGGTAAAGGTAAGGTAAAGGTAAAGGTAAGGTAAGGTAAGGTAAGGTAAGGTAAGGTAAGGTAAGGTAAGGTAAGGTAAGGTAAAGGTAAGGTAAGGTAAGGTAAGGTAAGGTAAGGTAAAGGTAAGGTAAGTCAGCATCTACAGTCTGGCATCAATATCCAAATCCACACTGTTGAGTCCCTGTACGGATGAACATAACTCAAAAACTTATGGATGGATTTTGATGAAATTTTCAGGATGTGTTAAGAGTGTGATAAGGAACAAATGATTCCATTTTGGTGATCTGGAAAAGATCCTGGATTCTGGATCATTTTGAAATGTATTCTCCATTTACCACAATGTAAAATTTCAAAGTGATCCAGAATTTCATCAAAATCCATCCATAACTTTTTGAGTTATTTTGATACAAACAAACAAACAATGGCAAAAACATAACCTCCTTTGATGGCTGCAGTGGTCAGTGTTATCCTTCCTGTGTTTTACAGACATTCAAATGAGATTCCCAATAAGCTGATCGTCAGTAACAGTGAACATGTCCTCTGGCTGCTTGAGTCCTGTTTATGTGCAAACACTAGAAATACTTGACAACTGGCTTCTTTCTGTTTCATGATGATTCCAATTGTCTTGAAAGTACTACGACAAAGATACAGCAAACAATGCCTTAGTAAACAGTGTTGGGTGGTGGTGGGGGGGGGCATAGCCTCTGAAAACAAACTACTCTACGATGGTGTGATCAAATAGAAATACAGTACTTTATCACATAATCTTTGACAAACAACAGTACTGAATGATGAAATAGATGTTTTCTTTTCTCAAAAGACCCCCCCCAGTGAGTCAGTGAGTACTTGTATGCGTGTAAATACAGTCATATCACAAATAATAACGGCTGACCATGTTCAGAGTCAAAGGGTTCAATCAGATCCAATCTACATTCATTCTGACTCAGTAAGGGTACTTATATGTTACAGCTTTAATCATTGTACCCTGTTTTGTTTTGTTTTTTTCCATCCTATCTCTTATTCCATAGCTACAGTTTTAACTCTTATGTTTCTCTATGACGCACATTCAAATTCTAGACTTTGGCTCTTAAATCTATTGGCAGGAACATTATTTATTGGAGTGCATTTGAAACATTTTACAGACAGGAACACTACAGAAGTTGTGTTCATCATACCATTAGTGATGTGGCTAAAAGCGAGATGGATTGACTTGTTTGGACTTTGGGAAGACAGGACAGTAAACAAACCAGTATGTGGCTGTTGTACAAACATAGATTTCTACTCAAGTGTACTTCAGAAACTTACTGAACATGTTTAAAAAGACTGCAATAAATACAATTAAAAAAAAAATAATAATAAACTAAAAAAACACTAAGAGCACAAACCTCCACCAAGGCAGACCCCCCCCCTTCCGACTGAAGAGAGGTCCACCAAGGAGGTTATGTTTTTGCCAGAGTTTGTTGGTCTGTCTGTTAGTTAGCAAAAATGTTGGTGGTAATCCCGAGAAGATCCTGGATTCTGTATCACTTTGAAATTGTACATTGCGGTAAATGAAGAATAGATGTCAAAGTGATCCAGAATCCAGGATCTTTTCCTGTGACACTCACAACACGTCCTGAAAATGTCATTAAAATTCATCCATAAGTTTTTGAGTTATCTTGCCCCCCCCCCCCCCCCCCAACCTCAGATCACCACCAAAATCTAATAATATCCAGAGAAACACTGCATATTCGCTCCACAACAAAATGGAAGTTCACCAAAATAAAATAGAAGAAGATGATGACGGTGGATGAAGACGAAGTTGAAGTTCAATTATTTAACAGATTAGCATGAAAAGGTACACATATATACTAGTGTAAATGTAAAATTAGATTATTTTTAACCAACAGGTGCAGTGTTTACAACTGTTTCTTTATTTACCTGTAAAGCAGATATACAAACACTGCAATTGTTGGTTAAAAATAATATAATTTTACATGTACACTAGTATGAACCTTTACAAGACATTAACAAATAGGTAACAAATGTTTAATACATAATGAATAAATGGGTAATAAATGGTTAATAAATAGTGCATTGTGTGTAGGTATTATAAAGTGTTACCATTTTTTGTTAGATTTATTTATTTATTTTTTCCTATTTTATGAACTACACTCATTTCTTCAAACACCTCGTCAGCTTCAGAAAGTTAGTGAGACATATTGTTTTCTTTAACTTTTAAAGTAATCTGAACAAAGCTCTTAAAAGTCTTTGTGTTATTATATCCTAGATGTGATATAAAGTCTTGACTTTGTTGTTTTGACTTCTGTTCCTCCTACATTATTGTGTTACTTTCATCTGATAATTATACTGTGTTTAATCTCATACTGGTTCATACCAGTTCACTCCCACATAGTCAGCATAAAATTATAGAAAATAATAATAAATAAAAGAGCTGTGGTCACAGATGACCAAATATTACAAACACATAACATATTTAGCAGCATTTATATTTTACCGTTACAGGATACATGAACAGGAACTGAATTATAGTAAATTAAATTCTGCCTTGTTATTTTGCAGTTGTGCAGTTCATTTGTTTTAGTATATCAATAACCACCAGGACATGGATACTGCACTGACAAAACATTCTGACTAAAGAGAAGATCAAATATTACAAGCATAATCCAATTGTCTAAACAAAAGCTAGAAAAAATAAACACATTTTGCTTCACCAGATTTCTTAAAAACCAGTCTGAAAGTTTAGTCGCTGATGTTCCAAGTGGTTCTGATTATGAACAATGAAAACTGTTTCTAAAACTGAAGTATAGAAACAGTCTACTTTTAACTGGATGATCATATTAACGTCACAAGTTTATTCTACATATTTTACTATCCTTCATCTTTTCCCTCGTCCTGCTCTTTCGCTTCTTTATCTCATGTCTCCCAGCGTCTACATCATGTGCCCCCACCCCACCCCACCCCCCAAAAAAAGAAAGAAAAGTCCAACATATGACATTATGTGATGTTTCAATTGTCTGTGTTAAATATATGCTTAATGTGCTTGTATTATTTGACATACATGACTGGCTGTGTCCAGTTCTTTTCTTTGTTTTTTTTTTTTGGGGGGGGGGGTGTCCATAACTAGGAAAGTCAAATTTCTATCATTTTACACAGTTTTTTGCAACTACTAACTAGGGCTTTGACTTTTGAATTTTATATTTTAAAAAAAAGAAGAGACTTTAGGCAACTCTTAACATTCAAACCTGTATATGGTATCATGAAGACTATTTATTTTACTTTTTGAATGTGGTTGTACATTTTTTAGTTCAGATCGTGTTTTTTTTTTTGGGGGGGGTAGTGAATCAAATGCAAACAACTGGACACACACATGGAAATTAGTCTATTTGTACTTATAATGTGTTGTGTGTTTGATATTTGTCAGAATACGAATCAACATGTTATGACATAAAAATGTTCGTCTTGTGATCTGAACCTGGGGGTCTGTGGAGGCCTAATCCAGCTACAATGGGCGAAGGCGGGGTACACCTTGTAATCTCTCCTAACCAATATTGGGAGAGATCAACCAAGTCTCTATCTCCACTGGTTTGTCCATTTTATTCCATTTTAGTCGAACATTTTTATCTCGTAACATGTTGCTTGACCCAGTGACCTCTGACCTCTTGGGGTCAACAATAGGTGAAAATCTATACACACAAGAAACAGAATTAAAAGGCCAGTATTGGTGCTCATTGGAAGTCTGTAATATGAATAGTTCAAAAGTTCTATCCAATATTTGGTTTGGACTTGACCTTTGACCTAAAGAATTTGTTCTTCAAGTTTCTGATGTCAATGCACATCAGCCGTGAAAGCAAAAAAAAAAAAAAAAAGCCACATGTAAAACTGAGTATCCAGGAATGAAAAGGAAATTCCTCATTTTTTGTCCGAAGTTTTTGAGAAAAGTTGCTGACAAACAAAAACAAACAAACAAACATGGTCCACACAGTCCATCAGTGTTTTAAAACATGGAGTTTAGTCAGGGAACAAAGTTGAAATAAGTCTGAAAGTTTTATTAAGCACAGTCACAGAACTGTTCAAAGGCTCTGATGAAACTGGCTCTCATGGGAACTCCCCTGGAAAAGAAGACCGACTTATATCTGCTACTGAGGACACGTTTGCTACGACTCACCCACACTGCCTTCAGCCATTGATGGTGGCAGATATTCTGGTTTTTAATTTCACTACTCTGATAAAGTCACTGAATTACCGTTAAGTCATGGTATCAACAACGCCAGCAAGTCAGTCCTTTCCCATGATTCAAAAACACTGAGTCACTGTTTCAAAAGACATCAACAAAGAACCCACCTATGGCATAAAATTAACATTTTTAGTGTTTCTAAACCTATTTAATGTCATTTTAACCTTTTCTTTTGCTTTTATAAAAAGGCTGTTTGTGGAAAAACCAGAACAGTCTCATTCAGGTCTTCTTCAAAATTGCAGATGTTGAGCGAAAAAGCTTGAATTCATTGTGGAAGAAGCAGGTGGTCTGGAAAAGCAGAAGCGTCGTAGGTCAACTAGACCACATCCTCAAAGGGATTTACTTTAATGCCTTCAGGGACACATTTTATGTGCCTCAGAGGAGAACAAAAACATATTCAATTTAATGGATTCCCTCGCCTTTCAGGTTCTTTAATGAGTGTGAGAAAGTAATCTGTGTTTGAGGATCATGTGTGTCTGTAGACTTTATTTGAGCTTTTTTATTGTGATGTGTGAATGAACAATGAGAGTATGAGCCCATCTATCTATCTATCTATCTATCTATCTATCTATCTATCTATCTATCTATCTATCTATCTATCTGTCTGTCTGTCTGTCTGTCTGTCTGTCTGTCTATCTAACTTTTATTCATTGTGATACACTGTGACACTTATGTTTGTCCATTTTCATTGATTATTATGTTCTTTTTTAATTTATTTTATCTCATTTTGTACATTTTTGACAAATATTGTAGCACATATGTAGTTTTTACTCATTTTCATGATTATGTTTGTCCAGTTCTGACCATTTTTTTCCTTATTTTTGTAGTCATTTTTAAATGTCTTTGATCATATATCTATTTTTTATTTTGTTTTTAATATTTTTTTGCTTGTTTTGTTTATTTTTTAAATAAATGACATATGTTTCACAAATGTGGAGTATTTAATTATTCTGTATTCTGATAACATACAGATTTTTATTAAAAAAAAAAAAAAAAAAAAAAAAAAAACGTAGGGAGAGAAACATAAAAAGCTGCCAGGAAAAAAAAATTTCTAAAGTACGATACCTAAAAAAAAAAAATCTACTTAAGTACAATAATGATGTTACTTCTGACCTCTGGGTAAAACCAAATGAATAAAGATAATATTGTTGTAACAGAAGTGCTGTGGTAAAGGAGCGAGTAACTGCAGTAGCTTACTTCTGAGAAACTAATCCAGTCTCCAAAAAAAATAAATAAATAAAAGCATAAGAAAAAGAACCCCTCCTTCCTTCCCTCTGTCTGAAGAAACTGTCTCATTTGATCAATTCCTTTCTTTATTCCTCTAAATTTCATCCCAGTCCACATCCACACATACATCCATAATTCACTCTATCAGTTAAAGGGGAAGAGATAAAAAAACAACAGCAACACTTTTGCTGCCTTGTTTTTTAAAGTTTGTTACGTAGTTATTGCCAACTTTATCATTGTGACACTGCCCTCACATTCACATATTACACAACATACAATAAAATCTGTGCATTTTTATTTTGTTCTTGCGAGTGGATTTTTATGGGTTTTTAAAAAGTGTCGTTATGCAAATTCAAACAGCTGCTCTCACTGAAACTTTCACTGAATATACTGCAGATTTTCTGTTTATATAATGTTTATATAATGTTACACTGTAGACTAGACACATGATCGGTGACTTAACACTGAAGGAGAAATATGATATATAGGTTATATTTATAATGACTGACTTTATGTTCACTTTTTAAGTTGATTTGAATATCTGTCTATGTAGCTTGAAGGGTTTTAGTGTCATTTATTCTGTAAAGTTGAGTTTTGTTTGTTTTTTTTTACTCTGCCAAGGAATGATGGAGTGATGTAATCATTGCTGTTCGTTTCCTTTGATTTTAGGAAAATAACTCAAAAAGTTATGGATGGATTTAACTGAAATTTTCAGGAAATGCCGATACTAACTGTGACGGAAGAGCTCCGTCATGTCCCGCGTTGAACTAGTCCGAGTTTAGCAATGCCGCGCTCACTACCACACACACACACACACACACAGGCGCGCCGCGCTCATAACACACACACACACATAGCGCAGCATTCATTCAACTTACCTGCTCCATTCACTGTCTGCCGTCTGTCAGACAGTCATCACAGTAGTCTCGGTGCACACTTGACCACTGTTTAAACATCTTCATCCATAGTTTTGTCGTTCGTCAAACATCCCTTCAGTATCCACCTCACATTTACAATTCCCACCTGTCAAACCGAGCGCTGGCGTAACTTCCGGGTTATACGCTGGTAGGCGCGGGGAAACCGTCTGACATCCTGATGACGTCACCCAAAAAAGAACAGAGTTGTTTTTTGATAAACGATTTTCTAATTTTTCTGGACTGTTGTAGAGGCCCATCAGTGATTGTACTGGGTGTGTTTTAATTTTTGGCAATTTATAGTAATGTTGTTTAACTAAAACTTGCAATGCTTGGTCAGTAGTGAGCAATTTTGCCTCTTAATTACCTGGGGGGAGGAGCTTCAGGGTTTTGAAAGAGGGCCTTTCTCCATCAGGTACAAAGAAGGTACAGAGAAGTGAAAAGAATTAACTAAAAGGACTTGTTTCTTTAATTGTGGTTTTTTTTGTGTGTGTATTAAGAATGGACTTTATTTCAGAACGCTGTAAATACTTCTTTTTGGACAGCTAAAACCAAATTTTTTGCACTTAAAAGATGAGCCCAATAAAGCACCAAAAAATCATTTTTCGACTACGCCATCACTTATTTAGTTATTTTTTTTACAAAGAAGAACCCTGTCACATTAACACAAGGAGAAAGTGATAAAAGTTTAGTGATGATCATTGGAGGGGGTTGGGTGTGGCATGTACTTTAGGAGGGGGGCTGATCTGCCTATGGCGGAGTCTGCGCTCTAAGTTCTTTTCTAGTTTTTAAAGTGCACCTCCCAATGGAAACTACTTTTACTGGAGTTACTCAAGATAATGTGTGTGTGTGTGTGTATGTGGGGGGGGGGGGTGTTAATGTAGAAAAATGAACAAGAACTAATACATACTTACAAAATTATAAATAACATGGAAAGATTAGCAAAAAAAGAAGTCCAGTAGCTTAAATTTTTTTTACACAGCTTTTTCTAAATTAGTTGCTGTTTGACACCTGTTCCGTGAACAAAACTCAGTAAAAGCAAAGTTAAAAAGTAAGAAAATGGTTGAATTTTTCCAAATATTTAAAACTAACCCATCCATTCAAAATGTGCCAGCGCTGACACTTAAAGAATTCATAATCATCATTTCTGCAGAAGACTGATAATGATGTAATGGCTTCCAGGTGTGATGGAAGAGGGAATTATCTCAAACATGCAGGACACCGACCCTCCAGGACCACAGTTTGACACCCCTGCTCTAAAGCATGGATCCAAAAAAAGTAGGAGATCCAAAGCAGACGTGATGAACTTAAGGATTTATTTTTCCAAAGTACCAAAGGTAGAAAACAAAAAGGGAGTTCTGTGACCCACCTAAGAAACATTCTAGAACTATTTGATTACAAACAATCATAGACTTTAGGACTCGACTGATACTGACAACAGACGAAGGGGAAGACATGAATAGATAAGGTGAGTGGGGATTCCAATCAGGTGTGGAGAATCACCAGGTGCAGACAAAAGAATCATGGAAAAAAGGGAAATAAATGTGAATTCAATTGAAAACTTTCCAAACACTACTACTGTGCTGTTTACTCACATCATCACCATCAAACAATTCAAATTTAACAGTGTCGTCTGTCACAAAATTAAAAGGCTTTTTATTTGTTTTACCGTCTGTGCAATAAAATAAAAATAAACTTTGCTCACGACTGTTTTTCTGTTATTAACCGTTACGTAACTCTTGTCCGACACCTGAATCGGATCACAGTGTGTGAATCGAGATTCGAATCGGATCGTCGTGTGAGTGAAAGATTCACACCAATAGTTTTTACTATACACTATGATATTTATATGCACTTTAAATGTGTACTGACAAATACAGTGGTTCATAGATGTGATAATATCTCACCATCATGATAGTCTATCAATTTATTACAAGAACATCCTGTTTTATGCATTCTCCTACTTTATAACTAGATATTAACTTATTTAGATAATGTTCTATATTTTATTAAACTGGATTTATACATCTTTTTCAATGCACAAATTGACGAAGACGTTTTTAATATTTATTATCATAAATGCTTAATTTCTTGAACCATAGCATATATTTTGTGCTTTAAGGTTATCAACCTATTCATGTAAAAGAACATTAGAACAGAGCTGATCTTAATATAACAGGTCATGACAGTAAAGAAGCATATATTAAATTTAACTGTAATGTCGATTTAGTTTCAATGGTTGCAAAAAAAACGTCAATACTCCAATAATACATGCATGTAGTATAGATATGCTTAGACTACCAAGAGTTTTATTGTTATTTAAGGACAAGAGGTGGGAGCTTATAAGTTGTGTTTCTTCTCACTCCTTTTTAAATATGTATTATCTTCGATCTCATACCTGGTGTTTAAATGTTTCCACCAAAGAGGTTGTGTTTTTCCTGCCGTTTATCTGACTGTGTACAACATAACTCAGACATTTATGGACAGACTTCAATTAAACTTTCAGGATGTGTGAATGACACAAGAACCAATTGATTATATTTGGGTGAAGATCTGGATCACTTTGAAATGTAAAATTTCCAAAACAACATCTATGCAGTTTCCAGTGTAATTACTCTGCAGTTTTTAGGTAATAACAAACCAAATTAATTAATTAATGTGGACATTTCTATGGCATTTCAATGTATTTTCATGGTAATAATTAACCCTTTGTTCTGAATGGATGGTTTAGTTTAAAAGTTCAGGAAATTCAAGGTTTTTTTGTGTTATTTTAATGATAATTTTATTCATGGAACTGATGTATAGGTGTCAAAAACTACTGGAACCAAATTACAACACTAGTTATTTATTCCTTTTTTTAAATTTTTTTTTATTTGGATTGTATTTGTTAACTTTTTTCCTGTTATGTTATTTTGGGAATTTTTATTATTTCCTGTTGATGCTGTTACTTATTTTTTCAATGTTTTGTTTTTTTATTTTATTATTTTTATTCAATTGTGTTCTGTTAGTGTCTTACTTTGTTCATATTACACATTTTGTTAGTTGATTATTCATTTTTGTTCATTTTACTGATCACTTTGGCAGTTTTTGTTAATTTTTTTGCTTATTTTATCATATTCATATTTTTATCATATTAGGTCTGTTGAGCCACATTTTGTAATAAACAGCCAAAATGTAATAAATTTGTCATTTCATTTTGTAATAAAGCCGCATTTTGTAATAAACTGCCACAACACGTTTTGTAATAAATTTTGCTGCAGTTCTATTTCCAAAATATATTTCAAATATTTTAGTGTTTTCTTATATAATTCAAATTGTCCATGTCTAATATGTCTAATTACCAGCCAAGCCATAAATCACTTTGAATGTTTCCCAAACAGCTCCATAAGTTTTAATACCACACCAACAAAGCTCCCTGCTGCTGCAAAATATAAAAAATTATTACAAAATGCGGCATTTTATTACAAAATGAAAGTTATTACAGTTAGGACGTTTATTACAAAATGCGGCTCAACAAGGTCTGAAAGACTAAAGAACTTCAAGTCTTCAAAAACAAACTGAAGATTTAGTTAATTACATTAAAGGAAGAAATCTAAAAATAATTACCACCTTATTAGTGATCTGTGATGTTACAGAATGTCCATAGTGTTACCGAAAATCGCACTAAAAAAAAAAAAAAAAAAAAAAAAAAAAGCGAAATAGCGATGTCACAAAAGGTAAACTAAGTTAGTGAAGGACTGCTTTATTATTGTTTTAAAAATTAGCCCTCACTGTCATTTTGTTGTCAAGTGTATCAATCTTTAAAAAATACTCATGTGAATTCCAGTATAAAATGCAGCTTCCTTGTTTTTACACAGGTAATAGTACAGCAGGAGCAGTCTCAGTAACACTGACTTTCACAGCCCATTTTACAAAACACACTTTGAAATGTGCGAAAATGAAATGACAGAACGTTCTGCATGTCCTGAAGAACAACACTTGGTTATTGTAACTCAAAAATATTTCATCAAAGTGTGAATGTTGTTAAAGAACATTCAGAGATAAATGTTTCTGAACAGAGTCTGATTGTTCCCAAGTAACAAGGTACTGTAACACACACATCCTGTTGGATGGAGGAAACATCAAACAAATGCATCTGTTTGTCCGTAGTCAAGACCACCTTTGTCGAGTCCAAGATCAGGACCGCTCGAGACCAAGTCAAGTCCAAGTCCAAGTGTCCAAAGAGGTTCAAGTCCAAGACAAGACCAAGTCCAAAAGACTCAAGTATGAGTCAAGACAGAGTCCAGGACAAAAAAAACAGTTCTATGCATGACAGTATAAAGTCATTTTTCATTATTTGTTGATCAAAAAAAAAAAACATTGTCACAACACCCAGGATTTCTACGTACAACCATTCCCCTGGATATGACATCATCTAATCGAAAGAAAACACAATAAATACCTATAGTTACCTAGTTACAAGTACAACTGATACAAACACCAATCCACTACTATTATCACTGATAGGTACTAGTACTGAACAACTAAATTACAATATAGCTGAAGTCCAGACAAAGACCAGAATGACCAGTATTACCAGTGTAACAGACCAGTATGACCAGTATTACCAGTGTAACAGACCAGTATGACCAGTATTACCAGTGTAACACAGACCGGTATGACCAGTATTACCAGTGTAACAGACCAGTATGACCAATATTACCAGTGTAACACAGACCAGTATGACCAGTATTACACACACCAATATTACCAGTATTACTAGTGAAACAGACCAGTATGACCAGTATTACCATTGTAACACAGACCAGTATGACCAGTATTACCAGTGTAACACAGACCAGTATTACCAGTGTAACACAGACCAGTATGACCAGTATTACCAGTGTAACACAGACCAGTATTACCAGTGTAACACAGACCAGTATGACCAGTATTACCAGTGTAACAGACCAGTATGACCAATATTACCAGTGTAACACAGACCAGTATTACCAGTGTAACACAGACCAGTATGACCAGTATTACCAGTGTAACAGACCAGAATGACCAGTATTACCATTGTAACACAGACCAGTATGACCAGTATTACCAGTGTAACACAGACCAGTATGACCAGTATTACCAGTGTAACAGACCAGAATGACCAGTATTACCAGTGTAACAGACCAGAATGACCAGTATTACCATTGTAACACAGACCAGTATGACCAGTATTACCAGTGTAACACAGACCAGTATGACCAGTATTACCAGTGTAACACAGACCAGAATGACCAGTATTACCAGTGTAACAGACCAGAATGACCAGTATTACCATTGTAACACAGACCAGTATGACCAGTATTACCAGTGTAACACAGACCAGTATGACCAGTATTACCAGTGTAACAGACCAGTATGACCAGTATTAACCCATAAAGATCCAGTGATACTTCTGTGATTTTAAATTTCCTCAGTGATTTGTCAGTGTTTATCATGAAAAATTCAGTGAAAATATTGTATTTTCCATTTTTTGCACTGATGTAGATTTTCATAAAAACTCAAATCAAAGTTGAGGGTTATATAAAAAATAGAGAAAACTGAAGAAAAAGTGACAATTTCAGTCAAATATATCATTCACTGAATATAAAAAAGGTGTGTTGATCCACTGCCATTTATTAAACTATGAGTTTTACTGGTGAATTAATGTTATTAAAGATGATAGTGTTTCCATGGTAACCCCAGAGCCTCTGAATGTCCAAATGAGTCATTTCTGATGAGCATGAAAAGATGACAAACTGCATTTTACATAAATTATTTACATATTTTGACAGGATTAGTGGTTTCATCGATTTGGTGGATTTTTTTTTTGGTTTACACAAATTAAACAAAACTATAACAACTGTACAATTTATAGCCAAAGACAAGTGGTTCCACACAACAAACCCCACCTCTTGCACAGATTGTATCTTATCTTGACATCATCCCAGCTGATGTCATCATGTTTATGTGTGTGGTGATGTTACCATATTGGTTGATTACACACACACACACACACACACACGTTTGTGCGAATGTAAAAGCAGCTTAAATTAATACAAAAAAATACAAATTAGAAAAGTTAAATAAATGTATAAATAATGAATGAATAAATTAAAGACAATGTAAAAAAATAAACATAACTAAATAAAATAAACGCTCAAAAAAAAGAAAAAAAGAATTTTAAAAATGCTTAAAAAATAAACCTTTTTTTAACAGTAAATGCACCTTCAAACCTTTGAAAAATATACGTTTTGCTTCATAACTGTTTCCCCTATCCTTTATGAGGACTTCCTGAAAAACAAATTAATGTATTTATAGGGCCACATCATTTCCATTTTACTAGTGGGGACCTTTATATATTTAACCCTCGTGGGGACCTGAATTTTGGTCCCCATAATATCAGAGGTCCCCATGATGTAACTGTGTAAACATATCAAAGATAGGAATACAAACAGACACACACATCAAGTGTAAAGTAAATTGAAACAAAATTGATGTTTTCATAGACATGAAATTTAATCTATTATAAGTAAATGGGTTGGGGGTTCAAATATTCATGAAAATTGGAACTTTGACCTATTTTTCCCCAAATATAGCCACATCTATTCTGGGCCCCTGTCAATTGATAAACCTAATTTAAATTCAACCTCCAAAAGTGTAGCAAAGGGCTCAACTTGACTCATCCAAGAGTGTCATGACCTCCGCTCCGGTGACCTTTACCCCAGTCATCTCCACACTCACCTGGTCCTGCACTGCGCAGCTGCAAGCCGTTCCTCATCTGTGGCTATAAAAGCAGTCAGGCTTGCAGTTGCCAGTGTGGGACCATTCAGTAATGTCACCTCCATAACCCGGACATTCATCGTCACCTCGGACTCTGGCCGTTTGTTCCCAGGTTTTGGTTTTGTCTCTGTCTTGTCTTTATGTTTCTTAGTTTTATTATTAAATTATTTTTCCCTTCAGCACTGTGCATTGGAGTTCCTCCTTCACCTCACCCCGATCCTGACAAAGAGGCTTCTACAGTTTTGACAAGTGGAGAAAATAGTTTTTACTCTCATGTCCTTAGAGGTGGCATTTCAGAGTCGTTACCAGACAAAGGGCGTCCGTCCCATGAGTCATTTTAAGGGGCCATTTACACAAGGACGATTGCCGGCAAATATGACGGCATATTTTATCAGAAGTGTCTTTCATTTACACAAAGCTGATGCCGTCCGGTTGTGAATATGCACGAATCTGAAAACTCCTTCCAGAGTGGGACATATTGAAGACGCGCTGGTCGTCTCTCCGTCAAAATGGCAAGAAACTTACATGTTCATGTTGTGAACGTCTTTACGTCACATACACTTTCACGTTCCATTGATACTCTGAGCAGGTAAAGCAAAACACATGTGGGACAACTTGGATCACACAGGTCTTCCAGCTGCATTAGCATTAGCAGTTATCGTACAGACATCACATACATACCATAGCTGAACAGAGGCGGGTGGACAATTGCATACGTCAAAAACAGAAAAGGACTCGTCGGCGGTCTATCACAGTACCACATAGCCTGCCTGGCAGGACTATCCAATCATATTTCACCTACTGTATAAATAAAGATTTCCTCCTGAATATGTGCGTCTAAAACTTTTGTGTCTTCCGTTTTCATTGTCTCCGCATAAATGTAGCCTCAGTTGTCAAAGGGTCGAGATAAGAGGCAAAATGTCATCAAGGGTTTCAACAAAGACCAGTTGACCCTGTTCTTATGCTTTTGGATACGATGACTAAGAAACTCCACAGATATGAATTCAACCAATAGTTTTGCTGCTACAGACATTAGAAATCTCACCCATTATAAGTAAATAGGGAAGAAAATAATCTTAAAATATTCATAAAGACTTTTTACTTCAACTATTGTTCCCAAAATGTTGTCAGGATTTTCATGTCTGCTGATTGGAAGCTCCAAACACAAGTTAAAGATACAGTTGGTCTCGGTTTAATAATTTATTCAGATCACATGGAAAATATAAAAGCCAGCCCTGGTCTCTGTGGACCAGAACCCCACAGGGTTTTCTGGAGTGACTCTACCCCAAACAAATGGGTTGGAGTTTGCAACATCAACTGACTTCATCTTCTAATTGGACCTCCACGTATTGACATGGCTCCAAGAAAATGTGGAATGCTATGTGCATGTGTCTGTTGATTATGATGCGCATCCATGGCATCTGTACTTTCAAAACCATAACTCAGGTCACATGGGTCATAGTCAAAACATTAGTTGCAGCAAAGAACAGAAGAAAACAGGACAATACAGGGCTAATAATTTAACTAAACTTTAGTTACTAAAAGTAACTAAGTTACTAAAATTAGAAATTATAGAAAATTCCTAACAATGTATAGAGGTCTATTCTAGTTCACTGGTCACCGATAAACCCAGTGTGGTATGAATTCAACTTTTGCTGCTAGTGTTAAAACAAAAAAAGAGAAATCTTCAGGAGAAAATCTGAACAAAGCTAACTGCTACAGTTTAGCATCCTTATGTATTTTTGGCCAGGCTGCAAGTTCACATGACCAATATTTTGGGAGGTATTAGGAATTTTTTTTGTGGGGAGGATAGCATTACAATCACATTATAATGCCATAACTGTTTGGCAACTACTGTTGGACATATATTGTATAGCATGCATGGATATAGTCACATCTAGAACCCATGGATCCCCACAACTGGCTCCAATACAATTGAGTCCCAACAAACCAGACGACCAAAACCATCTACTGATCTAAAATGTTTAAGAACATCTGAACCACTAATCCTATGAATCCATGTACGTAATTGGTGTAAAACGGTCTATGGTTTAAACTGTTTACCTGCCCTGCCGGTACACCAGCATAAGCAAATGAAGCGCACCTCAGTTCCAGGGCCAAATATAAACAGCTCTTCCTTGCAGTGTTAACAGTCAACCATTAAGTAATGAGAAATGTTACCGTCGTTAAACTAAGTTAACTAAACTATGTCCTGCTTTATGACATTTACCCTCAGATAATTTGTTGAGGGTAGGAGGAGCACTGTTGGATGTTTTGAGTAGGGGTAGGTTTTTATTCTTATTGTATTTCTGTCGAAAGTTCTTTTTGGAATAAAGGTTTGAGGAAAAACACATTTTTGTTATTTTTCTGCCATATATAACTTTTTTTTTTTAAATATAAAAATGTAATTAATTTTAAAAATTGTTGGTTAATTGAGAAAATTTGGATGATGTGCCACAACCTAGAACACCCCCACATTTTAAATGGCTGTGACGCCCCTGGGTCCATAGTTACCATGGAAACGCTGTGATCTTCTACAACATTGACAAATATTTATTTTTATTATTTACAGAAAAAAGTCAAATGCATACAAAACAACCAAAACAAAACTGGCACAATAAATACCAAGCACAACCCCCAAGGACAACAGTAAATAGATGTACACATTAGAGATTAGCAGTATGAAGAAGAAAAACAACAATAACATGAATGAAGGACATTAAGATACACAACCCCCCTTCCTCCAAAAATGTCATAAATGAGTCCCATATCTTCGCAAATGTGTTATATTTTCCCTTGACAATGTGTGTCATGTTGTTTTCCTTTGGCAATATAATGCAATAGACCTTCAGCCACCTTTAGCATACATGGCTGATACATAGATCTTCAAGATAAAGCAATATGTTTTGCTTCAAGTATAAAATATGACGATTGCTTTTTCATTTTTATTAAGTGTACAGTTTCCTGGGAAACATCCCAGAGTTCGGGAAATAATGGAAGATGTGTATTATATATAGTACCATTTTAGACAAAGTTATGATTATCTCCTTCCAAAAGTCTTTGATAATGGAACATTCCCAGAGACATTGTACCGCATTTAATGCAGAGATCAGGTGTATTAGGGTCAATAAGACGCTGCACTACTGGAGTGACATATTCTCAGCCATTTGTACTGAAGTAACTTAAACCATGTATTAATCGTTTGAACTTGATGCTGTAAACATACTCTGCCATTTATCTCATCTCCAGTAATTTCTTCAATAAGGCAAGCACATGTATAGCACATTTCATGTCCAGAACAATTCAAGGTGCTTTACATAAAACTTACAAGAAAATTAAAATGATGAAGATGCATTAAAAGACAATTAAAATAAAGACCTAAAAACATTTCAAAGGAAATGAGAATCTAAGTAAAAGGCCTGATTTAAATGAACTGACAGGTGAACTTAAGGTCTAGACACCAGGAACGTCTACAACATTGATTCACCAGTAAAAACCCATGGAGTTTTATCAATGACCATGGATGAAAACACTTATTTTATGTTCAATGAATGATATAATTTGCTGAAAAAGTCATGCTTTTCTTTAGTTTTCTCAGTTTTGGATGAAATACTGTTCAAATTAAATCTGAGCTTTAATGAACTGTTCTATTGTCATTTAATGAAATATAGTTAAATACTGGATTTTCACTGAAAAATGCAAAACAGAACATATTAGAGCAAATAGTAATTAATCATTTAAAAAAAGGTTAAAATAGAGGGGTGGGGGGATCATTTGGGAACTGCCACAAAAGCAACACAGGGTCTTTATGGGTTAAAGTAATTTGTCTTAAAGGACACTATTGCAAAACACTGGCAAATGTATCTGCAAACAGAAGGTGTTGGACTGTATGAATCCCTTACAGACAGATTTGTAATTAAAATTTTGCATCTTAATGGATCCAAAAATGAACAAATGAATGTCATTAGGTTAAAATCAGACTGAATAAATGTTAAAATACCTTTGGCAGGTTTTAGTTTCATAGGCATTTCACCTTTTTGCTCCAAAGGAATGATTACGTCCCCAAAGTGAATAAAAAGAGCTTTAATGCTTTGCTACAAAAACAGTCCAATATAAAAAGGAACAGATGTGTCCCTTAAGGGTTGCCACCTCAGTTACACGACACCTTGTGCCTTAAAGTGACTTCATGAAAGCACACGTTAATATTCAAAGAACATGAATACATAAATATAAATGAGCATGCATAGTAGATGTGCTGCTCTTTCAGTTAGATTGCTTTTCCATGCAGACTATTAATTATTGATTTAAAGACACACTTTATTCAAATACCAGATGAAAATCAAAGCTTTGTTGTTATGAGCCAATCATAAAACTTTGACACCTTACCAAATGCATTGTAATAGTGGGACTAAGGGTTATGTAGTAATACAAATGACCACTGAAAAACAATGACAATTACATATATTCCATAGGACATACATGACAGAAATTATATTTAATTGTAGTGAATTTAAAACAAATGATGCTGTTGAATGTATGAGTTTTAATGCTTACCGATCATTGCCAATAATTTAACATAATAAACTCAGATTACAGACTAAACAATTTGGAACAATTTGGAAAATAAAACAATGTTCCAGTTACATTTTTATGCAGATTTAAAGCAAAATTACTGTATCATGTTGATGCCAAAAGTGCTTTTTTTCCCCAGCATGCCAAGTTTTTTGCTCCACAACATACCTTCCAGAAAAGTACATTTCCACTCATTAGCTGTAACAAGACTTTCCAGGTGATTATGATTGGACTCGTCTGCAGCTACGTGGAAACGCGTTTGTCCTGTCACCATGGAGACAGTGTGGTGAGAGGTGTGTGCATTTGCCGATAGGTTAGTACAATTACAGACAACATTACTTAAGGCCAATTAATGCATTATCAAACCTCCAACAATTTACATGTACAGGACGTTTGGAATAAATCACTAAAATTATGTCCCTCCTTTAATTTTAAAAGTCATACTAAAACTGCTTTTATACATAATCCACATTTCCCTAACTTTTAAGTTTTCTTGTTTACCATTTCTCTTTCAATTTTATATTTAATTCATGTCCACGTGTCAGTCTATGTAATGATAAATTATTGTTGGTGTTTGTGCCTTTTTTTTTTTTTGCTTTTTTACTTTGTTATTTTTTGTTTATTTGATTCATTTGAAGTGATGAAGGGAGGATCTATATAAGCATATTAAGCTTTTGGCCTCCCTTGCACTGTGATATTATATTTGTTTTATGGATTTGTCATCTTTTAAAGTGCAAATTAAACTAAAATCAAATTACAGTAGACATATTCTTTGTAAAAACATAAGTGCTGAATAAACATTGCACACACATTTCTTTCATATGTTATTTTATGTCAATGTTTGAACATTCTTATACAAGCATCAATTTATCCTACAGCTCCAAAACTCAATTTGATAGAGAAAAAAATCACAACAATGTCCCCTCACAGGGCTTTACAGGAGAGAAGAATCAACCACAGAAATTGATGAAGTCCCAAACATCCCCAGGAATGTCAAAACTATTCCACAAAGGGCCAGTGTGGCTGCAGACCACCACCAGTACACCCTGGATGAGTCTCCAGTTCATCTCAGGGCTGAACATATATAGACAAACACTACTACTCAGTAGTGATTTTCTATCCCTGGACTCTGAACTCAATGTTCGGATAGGAAAAGCAGCAACGGCAATGGCTTGACTCGAAAAGAGAGTTTGGGACAATCCCCTGTTGACCACCAACTCAAGGCCGGCGTTGAAGAGGGATACCCAGTGGGAGGTGAAGAGGACTCGAAGGTGACAGAGGCTCCAGTCTGCCCCCATTCAACCAACCCCCACATACGATTTTACCTGCGCAAAATGCCAGCGGGTCTGTGGCTCCCGTATCGGGCCTTACAGCCACAGCGGGCGGTGCAGCTCAATGTGATTTTACTTCTTAGGTGCAGATTTCTATCGTCTTCCGAGACAGTCAGATGCCAACTTTCAGTCATAAACAAAATCCAGTTTTTCTCATGGATAGAGACTCACTCTGCTACAAGTCACAGATTTTCTAGAACTTCTAGGAGTAAAGTTGCCGTCAAGCGCTGATGTTCGAATTCGATCCATTTTCTGTGTTTGATGGATAATGCCTGTGACGTGATGATGTAAGAGATGACAAAGTTTAAGTTTTGTGCAGATGTCCAGTGGAAAAAGCACTTAGTGTCTCCATTTTATTAATTATAAACTGAAAATACACTTGTGCAAAACTGTTTATTGACATGTCTGCTGTTCTGTTTTATCTAACACTGGGCTGACACACAGTAAATGGAGTGAAAACCCACTGACCACCCAGTGGAGCCAGATGAAACAAACTGAGACACTGAGGCATGTGTTTGTGTTGTCCATCAAATAACAGTGTGGGTTTGCACGTGCATTATTATGTTTTCATTAGTTTTATATGGAATCTAATAAGTGTATGAAGCAGCAGGGGTGGAATCCTGCAGGTTTTTTTTTTTTTTTTTATCTACAGGCTGTGTATGATTCATTAACTTTACTCAGTGGTAAACAGCTAAGGGCCAGATCTACTAATGTAAGACAAAACAACAAACCCTCAATTGGTGTTAAAAAAAAAAAAAAAAAAAAAATGACTGCTGCGGTGCAACATGAAGTTAACACTGGAAATGTGTGGACACAGTTTATCTGGACTTCAAAGACACCAGTGTTGTCTGTCCATAGAAAATAAATAAATTGGTAAATTACAAATGGTAAATCAGGGTGCTTCTACAGATCTGATAAATTAAACTTCATCCCACTCCTTTTTAACGCTTTGACTTTTTAAAAAAAATATAATTATTTTGTTTCATAGTCTCATTAATAATCATTATTATTATTATTATTATAGATTACATTTATATTGCAGGTTTTTTTAGCCACTTAAGTGTTTTACATTAGTGACCCATTATTCATTCACTCTCACATTCTCACTCTGGCAGAGGTGGGTAATCCTAATTCCAAAGAGTAAAAATCCTGCTATGTATTTGCTCCAACCACACCCTTATAACTAGTCTATTTTGATGAGCACAACTGCCCATCCAGGTAGATGAATGAATTACTTGCTTTAACTCCTGAGATTTAAACTATTCTGCAGTAAGAAAATAAAATAAACAAAATTAACAAACTGCCAAAGTGATCAGTAAAATGAACAAAAATTATTAAACTAACAAATATCAACAAAGCTAGACACTAACAGAACATAATTTAAGAAAAACCAAAATGCAACAGAAACAGAAACAAATGTGAAAAAAATGCAAAAAAAAAAAAAAAGTAAAAAGGAATAAATTACTAGTTGTAAGTTTTGAGACAATCTGGAATTTTTTTTTATTTAAATAATGAGCAAAAAAACACTCAGTGAAGGAAGAACAGTTGGTAGAAAGAAAGGCTTTAGAACATGCAAGACATTGAATAGAAGGAAAAACATCAGAGGAACCTTTGTTTCAACTACATTTTGTACTAATAACTAACAAAAAAATAAATAAAAAAGACAAATCAATGATCAGTCTGTCCAAACTGATAACTATGAGATGATTTAATTCTTATAATGGATCTAAGTCTGAACCTCAGAGTCTGATAATCAGGTTCATTGCCTTTGAACCGCTGTAGTAGATAGAATAGAAGTACTTTATGAATCTCACAAGTGGGAAATTGCTTTGTAACAGCAGCAGCAGCAGCACTCACATAATAAGAACAAAGTGAAGTGCAAAACAAAAGTAAGGTACTGGTGTAGTACTGTGTAGAGACAGATAACGGTAGAGTGCAAAGTAAGCAACAGAATGTAATTACAGTATTATTTACAGAAAGTGCATAGTGTAAACAGAAAAAAAAACTGATGGGGATTTATTATACAATGTGATGCTTGTAGGAGGAAGGATTTCTTGTTTCTTTCTCTCCACCACAGTCTGAAACTTGTCAGAGCGATCACAGAACCACAGCCTTCCATTAGAGTTTATCCATTCTGTTGGTGTCACTTAATGTTTCAGTTACTGCATGTCATAGTACTGTCAACTTCTGTTTTTGTCATTGTCTATTTTTTTTTTTTTAGCCCATTTCTTGTTTTATTTTGGCATATTTTCTCCTTCCTGGTGTTTCCCTTCTAATGTCTCCTTGTGTAAATTATCAACATTGCAAAAGGTCAAAGGTCAAGGCTGCATTTAGCAGAAAGGTCAAAATCACATTAATGGCTCCAATTCAAGAACAGGTTGTGTTGAGGTGCATTTTGTAACAACATTACATTTTGGACATTTATTACAAACTACACCAACTTTTTCATTTCATTTTTTAATAAACTGCCCCAACGCATTTTGTAATACATTTTTGCCACATTATGTAATAAGATTTTACAGCAACAGGGCACTTTGGTCATGTGGGAAGGATGTTTATTTTTCTCTAAAACTATATATATATATATATATATATATATATATATATATATATATATATATTTACACTATTATTTGCACTGCATTACTTCCTTTTTGTACTTTTTCTGTGAGCTCCTGTAACAGTGAATTTGTCCTGTGTGAGATCAATAAAGTCTCATCTTATCTTATTAAAACTCAAGGAGCCGTTTGGGGAACATTTCAAGTGGTTTATGGCTTGGCTGGTAATTAGACATATTAGACATGGACAATTTGACATTACAAATATATTTTGGAAATAGAAATGCAACAAAATTTATTACAAAATGTGTTGCGGCAGTTTGTTACAAAATGAAATTAAAAAGTTATTTTATTTTGGAGGTTTTTTACAAAATGCAGCTCAACAGGTTGTCATAGAAACTTGAGATTGGCACAAAATAGGGGTGAGATTAGACCTTCTCTGAATACTTGTTAAAACTGTTTTCAGTTTTCAGCCTTGGAGCTCATCGTTTGAGTTAAATGTGATAAACATTCATACTAATGTGATGTAATTTACACCCGACATTAAATACAACTCTAGTGATAAAAGTAGAAAAGTAAACTTAAGAAATCATGTCACAAACTAGATTAAACAAATTAGGTTTTAGAAACATTGTTTTACTTTTTTTTGTTTTGTTTAACTTTATCCATATTAATTATTTTGTTTATTATTAATTTTTGTTCTTTTTTATTGATCACTTTGGCAGTTGTTTTTTCTTGCTTTTTTGTTTTTTTCTGTGGAAGTAGTAAAGTCTTAGGAGTTAATCGAGTCATTGTGATTTATGAAGGTTTGTGGCTTTCGATTTACAACTAATTGCATCATTATTTAACACCAACAAAAGCATGTCTTTATCCATTTGTGCTTGGCATGACTGCGACAGTTACACGTGGAGGAGGTGCTGTGGAGAAAATAGAGCAGGTGGTAGAAGAGAGGGAATTTTATCCACTCATGTTAAGTTATTTAGAACAAATGTTGCATTGTTCCTTTGATTGAAACTGTTAAGTAGAGGTTTTAATTTCACACATGTTCATTTGGCTTTGTGCCAAAGTAACTTTCATTAAACATGAAAATATCTTGCGCTTAATCATATCCAGATTATCCAAGGGTTTTTGTCTGATTGTGTAGCAGATAAAGACAGTGTGCAAATGTTGCCTCTGGATTACATCTTTTAAAAAACATCTTCTATACTGGTTAAGAATATGATCCACTGACTTGCATTTGCACTTTACATTTTTATATTTTATATTTTCATGGCACTGTTTCCAGTATGTGTATGTAAGAACAGTCCAATCATATTTCAGCAATCGTTTTACTAAGTTAAAAGAAATCTGCCTTAAGGCTCAGAATCAACTGTTACTTTAATCCTTTATCTCCTGAGATATTATTCCAGGTAAATGTGCTGTGGTGAATTTGTATGCATTTCAGGTTCATACAAACTACTGTGAGTGAGTGTGTGTTGAGTGAGTGTGTTCCTTTTTTTTCAGTGCTTTTGTTTTACTGTGCGTTTTAGGGTCAGAACAGGGTGAAACAGCAGAAAAAGACAGAGACAGGAATTAAAGTTCGACTTTTTTTGTCAGTAAAGAAGGCATGTTGAGCTGCATTATGTAATAATGGTGCATCTTGTAATAAATGTAAGAACTTTTACATTTCATTTTGGAATAAACTGTCGCATTTTGTAATACATTTTATTAATGCACATAATGCACTTGCAACTTTTTTATTCTCTAGAAAACAATTACATAACAATTCTAAAGCATAGTTTGTCAATTGTATTTTACTTTAATTTTGGCATGCATTTTAGGCTGAATTAGCCAGAAAAACCCCTTGGCACTTAAGAGGTTTAAACAACATAAGTGAATTCTGCTTGTTTATAGAGCTGCTGTGACCAGATCATTTATCTACTAAGATTCATTTTTAACTAATTGCCTCAAAAGGATAAACAAAACAAAATTTCTTCTTCCAAAATATATCCGTAATTTCAAATTGTCCTAATGTCTAACATGTCCAATTACCAACCAAGACAAACCATTTGGAATGTTTCCCAAACAGCTCCTTGAGTTTTAATACCACACCAAAGTACCCTGCTGATGCAAAATGGAGTAAATTATTACATATTGCGTCAAAATGGATTACAAAATGTGGCAGTTTATTACAAAATGAAATTAAAAAGTTACTACATTTTAGATGTTTATTACAAAACGTGGCAGTTCATTACAAAATTAAATTAAAAAGTTTTTACAATTTGGATGTTTATTACAAAATGCGGCTCAACAAGGCACTCTGAATGTACATGAATTACAGATTTAGGATGTTGAACATGATCTGTGAACTGGAACACACTGAACCAGTATGTGCATTTTGGTTTGTATTCTTACCTCTGCCAAAGAGGGATTCATTTTGCTTCAGTTTGTCCATTTGACTTTAAGCAGGGTTATGCAAAAAGTTCTGGGTTCATCATCTTAAAATAATTTCTGTGGATAGATAATAACCCAAGTGAGTTCCCATTAAATTTTGAGAATGATCCAGATAATCATCTGGATTCCAAAAATTACCAAAAATCTGGATTTTCCCATTTACTTACAATGGATGCATTTTCCAAAATTCATGTCTTGTACAATGCACATTTCATGTTTTATAATTCATTCAATAAAAATCACAGCCATAGAGGGTTAATATATATAAACCACCAATGAAGCGTTCTTCCAGATCAGATCCTGAAGAAAGCCGCCATTATCAAAAAATGGGATTTGCTCAATAGCTTCAAAACTATTGAAGGAATCAACATTTCAAGTTCCAGAAGTATGTTTTCAGGGTCAATGGGTCAGATTATCATACAACCTAAGAGTTATAGAAGCTAGATCCACTCATTCACTGTGACCCTATTAGCCTTGGTGGAGGTTTTCAATGTCTGACTGTCTTGTTTTTAGTTTGTCTTTTTTAAATGTTGTAGCTCCTTTACCCCCCTAAACTATTCCAGCTAATTTTTAAACCATGAAAGCTTTTGTACATAAAACATATCTACAGGTCTTAAATATTTCAAAGCTTAAAAGTGTATAGTTGTTTAAAATATGACATGTATGAAATTAATATGATTTTTTTGTCTAGAATTTAATTAATTAAAAATGTAATTAATTTTGAGTGTTGTGGAACATACCAATGACCAGAAATGTAAGCAGTAGTCAATGTGGGATTAACAAAAAAGAAGTCTCTATTTTGAATGTCTAGGGTCAGGAGAAATTTGTGATGTTGAAAATGCGATCACCAGCCAAAAAAAAAAAAAAATCAGAAAGAACACTGTCAAAAGGTAAGAGGGATTAAATCAGGTTGAACCCCAGTGAATGCTTAGGAGTCAAATGCACATCTCACCACTGCAGAACACAATAGCCCACCCACCAAACAGTAAATTTGTCTACAGCTCAAATTTGACCACAGGCTTATGCGAGTTATGGAAATCAGTATTCAATGCTATGGCAGCTACAAATGTCACATTCTGCGTCTTCTCTGCATCATGTGCCAATCCATTTTTTTTCCCTTTCCTCTGTGGAATGAGCCATTTCCCCTCTTCCATTCATCCCCCTCGCAGTGGTAATCCAGACATGCCTTTGTGAACAGGTTGGACTTTGCAATTTAAATGTATTTTAGCCGCTAACTCCTTCTGTTCTACTGCAGAAAACTGTTTTGTTTTGTCTCATTGGTCTGTTCTGCTGTTTTCCAGAGAGAAACACCTGTGAAAACATACACTTATGCCTCTCATATAACACCATCAAGCTGTGTTAGCCAAATCCCCATGCCCTTATCAAGGTGTATCTATGTGCAATCTGGCTCTGTGCTAATTTCCACTGGTCTTGGTAGAGCAGCGCTGGTCATTTCTTAAATGAACTGCATCTGTGTTCATAATATTCTGAATACCTACTAAATCAACCATGCCCTTTAGTGCTTTTTCTGGATTGCAGCCTCCCTAATTCGCACTGCGTTAGTAACTCTGGCCCTAAATCTGTACCGAACCTATACGTCTGACAGTGTAAACTATTCAACATAATGCCAGCACCTCAGCACAGATGTATCACAGTTGTTAACTGCTGTTTGCTGTTGCTGCACATCCTCAGAGCGCCGGCTATATTTCAATCTGAGACGACCTAAATTAGTAGGCACTGATAACACACGTTGAACCAGTAGCTCTTTTGACCAGACCAATTAGAATATTCATAGCAAAGTATTGACTCAGTGGAAATTGGACTTTGGGCTTCCAAACGCTGCCATATGGACTGGACAGATGTAGGTGCCACCACCAAGGGACATGATGAGCTATTTATACGATACCCGCTTGCTCTCTCATTCACTCTAAACTTCCTGGCTGCAGGCTGCGTAGTCTGAGCTTTAACAGAGAGAGCATGAAGAGAGAGAGAGAGGAGAAAAAAAAAAAAAAAAAAAAGAAATCCACTCAGGTAAATTATTCATCAAAAGTCTTACATCTAATAGAGGAAACCGAAAGCCCCGCAGCACGTGGCTCAACAACAGCTTAAAAAAAGTGGGATAATATTTGTTAAGATCAAAGTGACACAAGCCAAATTATAATTGATGACACTAAAGGCGGTGACATTGCTGTACGTAATGATCAAAGACAGACTAACAAGCAGCGCAATCAGTCAGGACCGGCTGCCATGGAAAGCTGCTCCGGCAGGCTGGGCTAAGGCGATACAGGGTGGAAGCCTGTGTACCCACACACACTTATCCAGGCATGTTATTCTGTGTGCTTTTTAGGTGCGTGAGGAGTAGATTAAGACCTGGTGTATGGACATGAATAAAGAGAAAAAAAAAAAAGGAATAAGTGTAGCCCTCCAGTGCCTAATAATAAATGCTCATTGTTGAACAAAAAGAATCATGTATTATGTTGCCCTTTATTTATGTACATATTCCGAAGCCTTGAGTTTGAGTTTTTTTTTTTTTTTTTTTTTTTTTTTTATCATGTTGTCTTGTTATGGAAATGGAATATATTTGGACAAACCTGTGTAATGAGGTGTTAAATGCTGCGAATAACTAAATGAAAAGAATCGCTGTTAACCATTCCTGTCATGTGAAGTCCTATCAGCCAACTGAAAACCATTAACACATACAGTTGTGTCAAACAGTAACGCAGGATGACAAGACTGTAATTAGTCCTGACAGATGACATTAATATATGTTAAATTCAAACAGTACAAATGCAAAGTCATCATTAATCACCTGGTGGAGTAGTAGTAGTAGTAATGGTGGTGGTAATAGTATTGGTGCAGTAGTATTGGCAGTGGTGGTAGTAAGTTTAATGTAGTAGTAGTAATGGTGGTAGTAGTAGTAGTAAAAATGGTGGTGTAATAGTATATGTGTAGTAGTAGTAGTATTGGCGGTGGTGGTAGTAATTGTAATGTAGTAGTAGTATTGGCGGTGGTAGTAGTAATTGTAATGTAGTAGTAGTAATAGTAGTGGTAAAAATGGTGGTGGTAATAGTATATGTGTAGTAGTAGTAGTATTGGCGGTGGTGGTAGTAATTGTAATGTAGTAGTAGTAATAGTAGTGGTAAAAATGGTGGTGTAATAGTATATGTGTAGTAGTAGTAGTATTGGCGGTGGTGGTAGTAATTGTAATGTAGTAGTAGTATTGGCGGTGGTAGTAGTAATTGTAATGTAGTAGTAGTAATAGTAGTGGTAAAAATGGTGGTGGTAATAGTATATGTGTAGTAGGAGTAGTTTTGGTGGTGGTGGTAGTAATAATTGTAATGTAGTAATGGTGGTAGTAGCAGACACAAACAGACTAAAGAAAGAAGGGAATACTATAAATACATGTAGCATGTTTGTCCAGGCTTAGCACCACATTAGCTTTAATGTTTGCAGAATCCCTGACTAATATACGTTTTGCATTAATGTGGTGTTTTTTGCTGGAAGTGATTCAATGAAAACTATGAGTCTAATACTTTATGTGGGTGGACTGTTCCATCTTGGTTTTGTTTTGTCCTCATATTTTCATCCAGACCCAGTGTACCATTTAGTATCTTTATAGGTTTCATGTCAGACGTCTATAAAACGTATTGGTTTCGTCTTTTATGCTAAATTACCTTAATAAAACAACTTTTACATGATATTTTAATTTTCCAAATGGTACGTCATAATACAAATAGTGGTGACAGTAGTAGCAGTAGTAGTACTAGTAATAGTGTAGTGGTTGTAGTAATAAGTACATCTATTACCTCAATAGCAGGATAAACATTCAGTTCAGTTCACTCCTCTTCATATCCAACAGATTCATATTAGGTACTTTAGATGATACTACAGAGAAAAGTACTCCTCCATTCTGCTGTTCCAGTATAGATAGAATTCATAATGTAATGTTGAATTAAAGTCTCAGTGTCAAACTGAAAATGAAGCTGGGATCCACATGCATGTAAATGAGCAGGCACATTAGTCTGGCACTTCCCCCATTCATGTCCACCAAGCTTCCATTACATAGAGCCAATCACAACCACATGACCACATGTGCTTTTACATAAAAACAGGTTGTCCACCTGTCACTGCTACCTGTCCAGCATTGGCTTTTGTCTTTGACCATAGTTCTGATTGGCTGGAGGTCATTTCCACTTGAATTCAGACACATTTTTAATCTGAACCCGATGATAAAAGCTCATGGAAATCAAAAATGTACAGAGAGAGCCCACACTAATTGTTATACAGAGAATAGTGTAGTGATACTGGAAAAACTAAAAGTGCACATATTGAATAAAAAATTTAGAGTATCTCATTAAGCTTCTACAAAATTAAATCAAAAATGTCTGTTTTAAGGACACCAGGATCATGAAGACAGTGATATGAAAGAGAGACAGTCTAACAAAGATAGTAGCCCTCCCATAAGCAGCTGTCAACATCCAAAAGCATCGACTGATCTAAAATGTTTAGCCACTTTTGAGCAACTAATTACCCCACCAAGAAGCATTAGATTTATGTTTTTGCCAGCGTTTATCCGTTTGTTGGACTGTTAACAAGATAACTCAAAAAGGTATGGATATATATATATGTCTGAAACTTTCAGGAAACGTTGATACTGGGATAAGGAACAAATTATGAACTTCTGCTGGTAATCAGTGAAGGTATTGGGGGGGGGGGGGTCATTCAGTAGTGTGGTGGATTGTGCACACAGTGCTTTTCTAGTGATAGATTTCATTGCTATGACCTGAAATATGACATTCAGATGCAGCACGGTCAAAAAGCTGAATCAGGTGCATTTCATTGGACATATTTCTTCGTGGTGTGCTTTTATTTATTTATTTCATGTGGAGTGTTTTGGCAAACCATGAGGATGGAATACTGTTTTTTTTTTTATTTGTTATATTCATCTGAACCTGATTAGAGTACCAACTCATTCAATACTGTTTTTTTTTTACTCCTAGTTTCCTGTACACCACTGAAACTAGAGGGGAAGGCCATGGTGATGCAAAGTGACATTAAAATAATAAAGTGACAGTGAAATAAGCCTTCAATGACTTGCAGGAGGTTTATTTTTTACAAGTCAGATATGTTTGATTTGATTTGAATGATTTATTTCGAACATGTGCAAAGTGCAACAATAATCAATACAGCAATAATAATAATAACAATGACATGTCCGAAAAGGAGTAGGATGAAGCATAAGCTTATTTAATCCTACCCCTTCTTCACTTCCCCAACAACCTAAATTCATCTTGTAGCAATATAGTGCATAGTACAAAAATGATGATAAATAAAATAATAACAATAACAATAATAACAATACCAATAATCAATAACTGAAGTACTAAACATAGAGATATATACAAAAAAAACCCAAAAAAACAACTAAAAACAAATGAGCAGATAGGAAAGTAGGTAACAAATAGATTTTTTTCGTTGTTTATTGTTTTCTTTTTTCCTCCCTTCCTTCTTCTTCTTTTCCCTTTTTTCTTCTTCCCTTTTTTTTCTTTCCTTTTTCTAAGTTGTCTGCATTTTGCTCTTATTTTTTATTTTATTTTTCTATTCATTCACTTATTTTATTCATGTATTTATTTATTTATTTATTTATTTATTTATTTATTTATTTATTTATTTTTTACATCTTTTAACCCCACAGAGGGGGAGTCAACAGTGCTCAAGATCAGTGCATATTCCAGTCTGGCAGCCATATACTATACTATTTAGTGCATGTGTGTGACCATCATCGGTCCTCCCCGAAAGCTGAGCAGACATTCCCCTTTAGAACTCTCCCTTACAAGCCAGTGAGTGCAGTGCTGCACCTCAGTGATGTGCGGAGGAAACAAAGACTGGACAGGACGGACAGGACGAACGGGGACAGAAACCAACAGGCGGTGCTATTGTAATTAAAAACTGCAAGGTGATGTGTTATTCCCAACCACCAACTGTCCATCAATAAAAAATAAATAAATAAATAAGTAGATCAGAAAAAGAGGAGAAAACCAAACCAGCACAAAAGGAGAAACAAAAAAACAAAACAAAAAAAAAACAAAAACAAAAAACAAACAAAAGATTAAACAATCGGCACCGAGCACCACAACCGTGGATGTCCTGATAGTACAAAATAGAATGCAATGTAATAGAATAGGCCAGAAGTGGACACCAGTGTAGAAGAAAATGAGTTTAGTGTAGAGATTGTGGAGAAATTCTCAGCACATTCTGGCGAGTCCCATCATTCGTTGAAATGGGACTCAGTAGTAGCTGGCAATACCCGATCAAAGATGCAAGTGTGAAGGACCCCGAAGCCCAGAACAGCAATCACGACAAGGCAGGGCCAAGCCAACAGGGCAACCCCCACCTCGGGCCACAGGACGCCACTCCCAGAGAGCCAATGTTCAGTTTTTTTTAAGAACTTCTGTTGAATTATATTATACAGTAATGTATACACTAATACATTAATGGTAAATGCTTCCAATTCTTTTGATAGGTGTGAACCCAGATCCCGTTTTTTTAATGATATATTGTCTTGCTCTAATCTATACCTACTTTATTTTATGGTCAATGGAAAGAACAAGGACACACTCATGCCCCAGCAACAACCCGTTTAGCACCTTTGGTCTGGATACCCCTCTAGAGGAACACGACACTTTGCATAGCATAATTGTCAAATTTAGAATAATTTAAATTGTCATATTCAGACTTCTATTAGTTCTGATGTCATTGTGGGTCATTCAGTGGGGGAGGACCAGACCCAGACCCATGAAAAAAAGTGATGCAAAGCAGTGTCACATGTCCCGTATCATGTGACACTCCACCATCCCTTTCCCGACTGAAGTTAAAGTCACAATTTAGGAGTAGTGGACTTCTGCAAGTGTTAGGTGCTATATAACTACTTAAACATAGGGTAGGAGATCTTGGAAAACGGTTCCTGCTGCTATATTTTGAAAGTATACACAACCATGCATCTTCGTCAGCCCACCCATCAAATCCACGCCTTCAAAAATACATCAACGCTCATGCTGTGTGGAGCGATAACGGAGGTTCACGAGCATTCACGAGAAGTCAACATCAATTATCCTAAATAACAAAACAAGCAACATTTATCAGGTTGTGTCACATGAAGCTTAGCTAACAAGAGGTTTAGAAGTATGAAATAAACACTATGGGGAAACTAATTGATAAGGACAATAGTTTATGGTGTTACAGCAGGTGTTTACACAGTGTTGGTAACTTAGCAAAACCTGCTGGAACATTCCATTTGGTCAATATCTGAGATTTTCTCACTGACAGGGTGAATACTATACCCATAACCCATTAGTATGTCCAAATATTAAATAACGTTATCTTACCTATAGAGTAGAAACATGGTGACATTAGCATCAGGTTTGAGCCCCTTTTTCTTTTTGGTTGATTAATTGATTGACAAAGGGAAGTCAGAAGATCAGTCCAGTTCATACATGTGACAGACAATGGATTAAAAGGGAAAAACATGAACGCGCAGGCGTAGGTCAGCAACGATGGATCCAATAGACCAGACGAAATCAGGAAAAGGCACAAACTGAAGACAAAGGCAGGTACAGATCATGCAGGCAAACGGCGTACAGACAGGTGGGGTCAGGCAGAATTTAAGGCTAGGATTCAACACAGGTCACAACAGAAAAACAGGCAAACAGACTAGGCTGGTGTGTTGCTCATGAGTGAAAGAAGCAAGCAAGAGAACAGGCAGCATTAAAATACACTGACTAACGAGGGAATAAACGAGACAGGTATGAGGAGCAGGTGGGAAGAAAAAATAAAATCAGGGAGGACAGGAAGTGAAGACTGCAGACATGACACACAAGGAAAGTTAACAAAATAAAATAGGGTATGACAGAGAAGACATAAAAACCAGACAGAGTGGAGATGGATGTGACAATCCATCAGTCCTGGTGCATCTACAGCCTGTCTGTCAATGGGACTGGATCTGTCTTTCACTGTGGTTCTACTTGAAATGTCTCTTTTCCCATTGGGTTTTTGGAGTGTTGGTGGAAGGGAAGTATCGAACGTCCAACTCCGTAAACTACATTAGAACACCTTTCCAAGTTTGAGGTCCTGGATACACAGTGGGGCCATTTCAAAGTACCCTGACCTGACTGACCTACAACTTTGCATCAACAACACAACAATGGTGGTGTACAGTGTGCAAGTTCACAAGAAAAATTACTTTACAATCATAAAGTACGAAAGTTTACATTTGTGAATGTGGTTGTAAATGCTTTCAGTTCAGGTTTCTTTTTTTTCCAAATGTGTCATAAGTTTAGTGAGTAGGTAAAACTAATGTTTTAAATATCGTGTCCAATTTTGTACCTGCTCATTTTGTAAATGTTCCCTTTTTTCACATTTGTTCATTTTGTTGCTCATTTTATCTTATCTTTTTTTTTTTTTTTTACTGTGGAATTGCTGAAGTCTCAGGAGTTAAAGGGTTAATATAGTTATAAAACTGAATTTAATATCAGTTCAATCCAATTGGGCCCTTTTTTGCTTCACTTCCTGACTGTAACTTGACAGACTAATCCAAAGTTGGAAGCAGGCCTCTGTGGAAACACTGTGTGGGTGGGGTCACTTCCCTGTGGAGGGTGAATCTCTTCATTATGATCCTCATCTTCATCACTGTCAGGATAAATGTCCTCCAGAGGCTCCGGGACACATGAAACCACCTCTTTAGTCCACTGGTACTCTGCTCAAACACTGATTTTAGTGAGCAAATACAAGTCCATGGAAATAACTGAACAAAAAGGAAACACTAAAGGTTCTATGGGGAATATATTTAAACTACCAGGACACTTCCAACACATTTCCTGTTCTCAAATGTTAAATGGAATTACACATCTTAAAAATGTCCCTGTGGTAATGATAGGAAGTTTTATTCTTTTGACTGACAGATTTTCCACTCAAACAGTAAATTGAATGAATCAAACAAATAGATTTAATTTTTACAGCTGGTGGCGCTGTTGCCCTCTCGTGGTCAAATGAATGACAGACCGATCTGAACAAACATACTGCTCACCACACAGCTTGGAGCTGTGAACAAATGAATGAAAATGATGAATGACAACGAAAAACACTCATGTCAAATGAACAAGGAACGGAATGAAAACCAACTGCTTTTTATACAACTCATTTTGACAATTAGTGACACAAAACAAAAAGTAAGAAGTTATCTAAAATTTAATGTGTCCAAAATGTTATATCATAATTATTATTTTTTTAAGTTTTATTCTTTTGGCAGAGTATAACAGTCAACCTGGTGATTTAATTTTCAAAAGTATTAAACACTTCTCATTATATACATAATCAGGGTTTTCCCCCCAGACATGTTGAAAAGCCTGGTGGTAGGGCCGCTAGTGAAGCCCATCAGTGGTCCACCATGTTTTTGTTAAAAAGTAAAACGTTGACAAGAAATACCAATTTAGAGCCATTATGTGTTATTATGCAACATTTATTAACAATATGTACACCAACTACTAACAAAAAGGCACACTCTGAAACACAGGTGGGTAATTCCAGGTCTATCAAGTCAAAGACCAACCATGTATTGGTTCAAATTGGTTCACTGAACACAGATGATTCCACTAATTATCCCATTTTCCTGGATGAGGCATTGTGCTCATCAAAATGGGCTGGTTCAATGAACAGGTTTAAACCAACGCATGTTAGGACTTCGACTTGATGGACCTGGAATTACCCACCTCTGGTCTCAAATACACCTTCACCTTTAATGAATGAATAAATAAGTGTCAATGACAGAATCCACACAGTGAGATGAAGATTTGTCATTGAGGATTCATTATGATTTATTTAAATGAATCATTCCACCGTTATTTCAGTAATATTGTTGTGTTCTCCATTGTTATTGAATACATTGTGTGTTGGTTCTATTTAAAAAAAAAAATCCAAATAGCTTCATTTCCAGCTGTTTTTAGAGGGTAGAAAAATGACTTAAGGTGGAACAATAGCGTTTACCGTTACTTCCTAATGCATGTCCATGACGCACTAATGGGGCATCTGATTGGCTCAGGATGTGTGAAGGAACACCCCCTCTGGCTCTGTGTTTTATCGTCCCAGAGTAACATCCAGCTAGGTTTTATGCAGTCGCTCGTTTTGAAAACGTGCAGGGAAAGCTACTGTGGTGCCGTCTTCTCTTGTAGATGCTAATGCTACATAAGATTCACTGCAATGTGGGACGGGCTCAACCCCACGTGAGTGACATCAATGACGTGAAAACCCTCGTTTCTCTGTTTTCTACGAATGGTAAATACAGCCAGTGGAGGGGACACACCACGCAGCAAATGCAGCAGGTGTTGGTAACTTGGGGTGACTCATCACATTCCAAAAAGAGCATGGAGACGTGCTTTCCAGCGGAATTAGACCTTCAATAGAAAACATGTCAAGGAAGTATAAAGGGTACATTTCAACTTTATTATACGGATAAAAAAAAAAGAAAAATTCCAAGGCACTCTCTTAAAAGTGAAGAATAAAAAGCCTTTATTAAACTGGCTTGGTTAAGAAAAAAACCTATAAAATCATATAAAAACATATAAAAAAAAACCAACGCGTTTCGGCATAAATGGCCTTCATCAGGGAGTCAGGATTTATTATTATACGGATATTTAAATCTATATTCAGAGCCAGGCCAGACTGATATATTATCCAAATTAGCATTATGTTTAGTATTGCTAGTTGTAACTTGTATACAATTCTTTAAAATAAATAAATGGTGACATTTGGCCTGGTGGTATGCCAGGTCTATAATGCACTGGGGGAAACACTGACAATATCATTATACACATCTACAAGACCCAAACACCACTAATTAATTAGGATTTCATGGATAAATAATGTATGTCGGGTGAACGTCAGATATCAGACTTTAATTTCCTTGTTCGTTTCTCAGTTCACAGCCCCGTAACTGAGCTACAGCTGTTATGTGACAAATGAAGAGAAAGATAAGTATGAATGATCCAAGAATGAACTGTAGTGCTTTCTGCTCACTACAGCCTGAGCGGCCTGGCTGTCATGTGACAAAAGATTGAGGACGGACACACAGTTGAGAGGACTCATTACACCCAGGTCATAGAAAAGATTACTTCATATTGGAAAAAAAAAAATCAGTTCAGGTCAATTTATTTCAAATGTGCAACAAACTTAACAATCCCACTGCCCCACTAGTAAAATAAATAAGAAAACCCAAACAAAAATATATCCACGAAAACCAAAATATGACTTCTTTTGCATATTTGAAAAGGAGTTGGGAGAAAGTAAAAGTAGCACATTACAGCACATTATTACCCTGAGGTCTCTATAAACTGTAAATGCTCTGATTGGGTCTGCGTGACTTTGAATTTTAACATTCAAATATAATTTGAATGTTTAAAAAAAAAAAAAAGGAGACATTCGAATGAATAATAGGAAGCTCTAAATATTTGAACCTGTATATGTATCATTAGGACTATTGATTTTACTTTTGTGAACGCGGTTGTAAAGGTTTTCAGTTCAGCTCTGATTGTTTTCTTTTTTTTTACATCTGGGTAAATATGTGAATCATGACCGAAGGTTTTTGAGTTTATCTGGGCACCTGTAGATGTTAGCATCCAGCTGGCAGTGTGGTCTCTAGTCAGTCCCGTGTTAGAGATTCATACTCTGGAAAATGTCCTAAGTGTCATAAGTTAAGTGAGCAGGTAAAACCAATGTGACCCTTTTACATATCGTGCCGGTTTTGTACCTGCTCATTTTGTAAACGTTCCCTTTTGATTGTCAATGAGTCTAACAGTTTAGAAACTTTCATCAGTACAGGCAACCAGGAAAACCAAGGAACAGTGTTTCACACACAAGACAAACAAGAGATGATGTTTGTGGATTATGAAACGTTAAAAGGGTCCATCAATAATAATCCTCATTACTCTGTTGTCCATGTCCAATAGTCTACCTTTTGAATAACTACATCTAATCCATTAGAAAAAATAAAAGTCTACCTATAATGGGAGCATTATATGATGGCTAAATAGACTTGTCAACATGGACTACTTATAATTATATGATATCAATAGTAATGTTTCCAAATGCAAAGTAAAATACTTTTACGCAATAATGTGAATTTGTAGATTGTCAATTTCGGCTGCTGGTAGCTCATTTTGACGGTGATGCCTATTTTGATAGAACATCCAGGGGAAAGGAAATTAATTCAACTAGAATGTGAGACAGAGTGAGAATTGTTTATGTGCTCACTAGATCCAATTCATCACTGACGCGTTGTTCTTTTCCAGATATCTCAATGTTTCTGTCATTATTGCACCGTTGTGTTGAGTGGGTGATGTTAATGCAACTCTAATGAGACTGACCACAAACATTCTCCCTGCACTGTCTAATGTGTAGTGTTTGATTAACTCACTGTCATTCAGTGTTTGGAGACTATTTAGCCTGTTCATTTTCTACATTTAAGAAAATCTTCCTTTAAAGTCCTTCTCTTACCACAATCAATAGATAATGTGTTTGATTAGGTCTTTTATTCAGGTTTGTGGGTGTGGGAAGGAAATTTAGGAAAAATAAAAAGTCATGGTATACAAGATAAAAATACACACTTTTTAGAGAAAGGGTCAAAATTGTGAGATAAAACGTTAAAATTGTCAAAAGTCAAAATTGTGAGAATAGTCATTACTATAATACATAATCGTTTCTCTCCACTGATTTCCCCTCTGAAGTGACTTATTTTTCACCCTGTCACATGCGCCTCATAGCCAATGGGATGCTACATAGATACATGGTACATACATGGTATTTAATATCACCAAGGAGATATTAAAATGGGGTCCGTTTGTCTGTCAGCAGGATTACGCAAACATTTCTGAATGGATTTTGATGAAACTTTCAGGAATGATCGATGATGAGTCAAGGGAGAACCCATTAGATTTTGAGCAATGAAGGTCAAAGGTCAAGGTCGCACTAAGGATTCAGACAAGATAGAATCTGGTGTGGATTTTTCCATTCACATGGTCCGACCATCAGACACCAGATGGGTCAACACCTATGGCTCCATCACGTCATGTTTTGACGTCATATGATGCCATGTCAAGCCTTGGCGGATGTCTGCGGTCTCTGCCTTTTCGTTTCTGTTGCTAGGTAACCCACTTAAATTATGCAATTCTGGGCAGAGTGACATGGTTCAAAATGATTAATATCCTCCAGACTATTGGTTTTAGTTACTCATCCTTTTTACTAGTCTGCTCCTTGACCAAAAATACATAATTATAGCAAACTTCAGCAGTCAACTCATTCTGGATTTTGTGTGATACACACAGTCCACCTTCCTTTGATAATTATATAGATTTAGAGACGGGTGTATAAATATTTACAGGAGATACAGTCACATTTATAATTTCCTTCCTGTTACTTTTTCCTTACACAGAGCAACACCAACTACACAATTTCCTGTGGGATTAATTAGGTATTTTGATTCTGAATAATATGAAAATGATGCAGGTTTTCTCAGAGTTTCATCACAAGGAGAACTTTGCACAAGGAAGCTTTACAAAAATAATGATTATGACTCCTGACCTGAAGAAAACTTCACTTCTTCATGAGCTAGGTTTAAAAAAAAAAAAAAAAAAATATATATATATATATATATATATATATATATATATATATATATATATATATATATATATTCCGTCACTTCATTGCCAAACATCTCTTGTATTCTTTCTAGTGAGCATGTGTGTCATATTTTTATTTTCCATTATTTAAGTCTTGCCTGACCCATTTAAACGCTCTCCATTCAGAAGCACATCTAACAGAAAACAAAAGCAGCACTTTAAAAACAACCAATCTTCCGCAGCTCTGTATTCCCATCTGACCGGCGTTCCCAGTTCTGCCGGCGACACGCCGCCACAGGCCCGAGGGTCGCCGGGGGCTGCAGCGAGGGCCGACCATATGCTGCACAGCGTGGTCATCTGGGAGCCGCCGATCCTGGCTCTGCATCGAGGTTCATTACAACAACGGCATCAGCAGGGGAGCAGGGCAAGGCTCAACAGCAACAGCTCGCTGTCAGAGTCAGAGACGAGCTGCTCTGAAACCCACTCAGCCAAAGCTTTCACATCAAACGCTCCTATTCTGTGTTACGGACTCCAAACTTTTATTCAGCCTTGAAAACAGGCGATTGTAATGTCTGCGAGAAGCCTGGAATTTAACTTGTGTAAGAGAGCGAGAGAACAGAAGGAGTTTCCCAGAGAGGGTTTATGTTTGAGAGAATTAGGTTAATATCGCTCAACCAGTGATTTCCTCAGGACACTTGTTATCAATGTTTAAACAGCGTTTTAAAAGCAGAAGTTCATTTCTTAATCTCTAAAAAGTGTAGAAACTAGACTATGTTTCTGTCGTCACTCTGCTCAGCTCCACGCAGAAAAAGAAAAAAATAAAATAAAATAGAGTTGGTGTGAGGGAAAGTATCCCAGTAAATGTGATGTTTTATTCAGACCCACTTCTCTTCATCATCCGCAGCCCACTCCCCCACCTAGAAAAGTCTGGATCTGCTTCCAAAAAACTCAGATGTGTCTCCATGACAGTGTGGACCATGTGAACTTTTGACATTTGGTTGATTTTCTTCACTTGTGCAGGTGCACGTTGGTAAGAAGGGCTGCGAACGGATTTGTATGCAACGTGGAGCTGCTTAGCATAGCAGCTCAGGCTGCATGGGGGAGTGTGGGGGTGGGATTGACATTCTCACTCACAGCCAGACAGAGCTACAAAGGGTATGCACGATGAACAGGAAATTTAAGCAGCTTGTGAAGGCTAGTTATAGGAGGACATTATAGCCAGGTGGAAAAACCTGAAAACTCAACCAATTACCCAGTGTTTACTTGCAATTCATTAAAGATGAATTCATTAAAGTGAGTGTAATTGATTTTGTGGCCACCTGTTGACAACAAAATAAAGTCAAACACCACTACTAACCTCCTCAGTGTCAAATATATGTGACCGTTCGCTGTGATTTTTAGCAACAACTACACCCAATTAAAAACCACAATGAACAATTTGTAAAATCATAACTTCTCCACAACTTTTAGTTTGCTAGTTTTTCACAGCGTACATAAGGATGGGATATGATCTTTGAATATAGAATACTAATTACAATTTACTTATTGTACATATAAGTGAAGATCAGAATTGTTCAAGAAAAACTAAATGTCATTGATATGTATAATCTATAAAGTGTGTGGGAAGAGTAAGAGGTATTCTTAATATTTACACAATATTTAAAGGTTTCATAGTCATTGCACATGAACTTAATGTAGAAATACCAGGTAAGTTTTAATAGTGTGAAGTGTTTTGAACCTCCTGTTGATTCCCCATTTAATTATAATCCCCTCCACCCTATATATTCTTCTCTTTGTTGTCAGTGCGCAATTCCAGTCATGTCCTTGTTACCCTACAGTCTGTATAGTTTTTTTTTTAATCTTAGTCTAGTTATCTATATCATACTATATTTATAAAAGCACTTTAAAAACAGACAGCTGGCACAAAGCACTGCACACTACAAGACAGAAAGGCATAAAACAGAAAGAACAAGGGAATATAAAATGCATCTAAAAATAGGACGAGAAAGTACATATACAATAAAAATACTAACACTACACAGATTTTTTTTAAAAACATTGAGTTAAAGGCCAGGGAGTAAACATGTGTTTAAGACCAGTTTTAAAACTGGACAGTATTTGTGTCTTGTTTGAATCTAGTCTTTTTGTTAGGTGGGCCACAAAGCTCACCTTTTCTACCCTTTTGTGCTTCAATATTTTTTAGCTCACCATGACTGGTTTTGATTTGCTTTTTTGGATTCATCCCTAGAGTATTCCCTTAACACTAACTTTTATGACATGTACTGCTCACCTCTTGGCCAAGTCAACCTTGTAAAAGAGAACCTGATCTCAATGGGTTTTATCTGGTTAAATAAAGGTTAAATAAAAAAAAAAAAAAGACAATTGTTATAATTCAGTAGAGAAAATAAAACGGCATCAGAATTATTATTATTATAATTATTATTATTATTATTATTATATCAGCTCAGAATTATTGGTAGCCTGTATAGGTCAGCGGCTAAGGCTGATATAACAAAATTGGAATTTGGGCCAAAAAAAACCATCCCAAAATATACAAATATTCATTAAACTGATCTTTATCCCCCCCAAAATATACACACAAATATAATGCAAAAATAAGAAAAGTCCAGTGTATAATTTAATTTCAATTGTGTAAAATATAAAAAACATTTAAAAATGGATTTCGTCCTCTGCATTCAACCCATTGAGTCAACTGTAAGGAGCAGTTGGCACTGATTTGCAGCTGCAGAGCCATGGTCATGGTCAGAATCACCTGGCCAGAGGATTTGACCCCAACAAACATGTTCTTGGGTGGTGGGGGGGAAACTCATCCAGACACAGGGAGAGAAAAATGTAAACTCGACAGAAAGGCCCAAACGGTCTGCGAATCAATCCTGGACATTCTTGTTGTGAGGCAAGAGCGCTAACCACTCAGCCACTGTGCCACCGATGCCTGACGTGCTTCCATTATTTGTGCTAAGAGACCAAGCAAATGCAATTTTGTTTGATGTGTCCTTGTGATATGACAAGTGATGAAGTCCATTTCTATTCTATAACATGATAGAATTTGTCATTGTGATTTTATAGCTGAGCCGCAGACCAGGGGCCTGAACCCCTCATAAAAGCAATTACTCAGCAAATTAGAGGCGAGACAAAATGGATCTTAAGTGTCCATTAAACCCCCAATGAATGAGGGATAAATTGATATAGTATAATATATAATAAATATATATACCTACACATACAGGCACATCAATAATCATTATCCCCATTAATATATATTCTATGATAAATTAATTATAATATAATGACAGTATATCACTAGTATATTAATTTAGACTAATTTAGATATAATGAAAATGTATACACACACCTACTATATACTGGCATACATACATAACAATAACACTTCTGTAATACAGTCAACTAAAAATCCATCTTACATTATAGTCCCTGTGAGGTGGAAAAAGAAAAAATAAATTGTGATTTTTGTAGTGTGACCAACTAAGGGTTAAGCATACAAAACGTTATCACTGAATGAAAGAAAATAAACTACGTGTGAATTGTGTTGTGTATTGTGCTTTAAACGAGGAGCAGGATGTTTGCTGACACGACGCCACGGTTCAAATTACAATTGCTTCGACTTAGACTGAAGTGAAATGCAAACGTCACATAATTTTATAAAAATTCTATCATCTTAAATCCCTACATATTTGGGCTTCAACACTCAGAGGTAATGCGCTGCCTCCAGCTGGAAGATAACTTCTGAGTTATCTGAGGGAAAACTTAAAAAAAAAAACATGCAGTAGCTGCTTCAGCTCAGGAGCTCCTGTCTTTAAGTCCTGGCACTCATTTATTATTTTTTCTTGTGGCAGCGCTGCAGATGAGACGACATGATTTTGGAAAACTAAAAAAGCACTGTGGAGTTCAGTGGGGCTTTTTTTTCTTCTCTCGGGGGGGGGGGGTACTCAGTCGCTGGGCGATGCTTCCAGCTGGCCCAGACATGAAATGGACTGCCAGTCTGGGTGACCTTTGGCAGATCATTCCCTCCTGTTATATCAGGCCAAACCAAACTGTAGGTCAGATAAGAAGCCTCGAACATTAAAACCAGCAGGAGTCTAGTATTCAGCAACGTCACAAACTTCTAAACTACACCTGCGCTGTAAAAAATAGTGTTGGTGGCATCATACTGCACAGGTGGAAAGTAACCAAGTAAAAGTACTTTTACATTTTTTTGGCATCTGTACTTTACTAGAGTATTTATTTTTCTGGAAACATTGTATTTTTACTCCGTACATTTGCTCATAAATATCTGTACTTTATACTCTTTACATTACTGGGTGTGGATCAGGTTGACACGTTTAAATACCTCTGCTTGGAAATTGACACTTGTCTGTCCTTTGGTCCTCATGGGGACAATGTAAACAAGAAAGTCCATCTGCTGGGGAAGCTCAGGTCTTTTAATATCAGCAAGAACATTTTAACTATCATTTACAAATCACTCAGAATCTGTCACATATAATATCTCAACCTGGTTCTATTTTCTCACCATGAAACCTTCCAGAATAATAAATCAGGCCAGTAAAAAAAATCACTCAAACAGCACAAGCCCCTGTGTCTGAACTGTACCATCGCTCAGTGATGAGGAAAGCCACCCTCGTCACTGAGGACCCCTCCCATCCACTCCACCATTACTTCAAGCTGCTGTCATCAGGCACGTGGTACCGACACTTCTGGCCAAGAAAAACATTTACACAACATTCTTCATCCCCTCTGCCATAGCTGTCCTTTAAACAAATCAGTAAACTGCATCTTTTAATATTTTTTAAATGTTTTTTAAAAAAATTTTTTAAAGTTGTACATGTGTGGGTGAAGGTTGAATGTTTCTGTTTTTATGGCAATTAAGCCGTGAAAAGAAAAAATTCGGTTTTTAACTGAAACAGACAAAGTTATCCATCTACATTCTCAGAATAGACTTATTGCTTTTTCAAACTAAACAAATGTGACAGTATGAAAAAAGTAGCTTCATAGGTTAAATCAGTGGAGGATTTAATTATATTATATTATATTATAATGACTTTTCAATTTTGTGAAATTATCCCTTAATTTTGACTTTATTATCTCACAATTTTTAATTATGTTTTAAAAAAAATTTCCTTATTTTATCAGTTTATCTAAATTGTGACTTATTTTCCTACATTTTCTGAATTATAATAATTCACTTTTAAGGGCTTTATTTTTTGGCTATTTTTGAAATTTTCCAGATTTTTCCTGGTTAAGGAAGTATCATTTCATTCAGGGCAAAGAAAAAAAAATACAGTTTAACTTTATCACAATTGAGAAGTTGTACTTTTACTTCAGTAAAGCAGTTCAATCAGTACTTCTACAGAGATGGGGCAAATCGGGTAAAACGTGTTTTAATTGTGATGAGATATTTTCACTAAAATTGAGGAAAGATACACTTATCTTGTAAAAGAAATTATAAAAAAAACTGATCAAAACAAGATAAGCGATAGGGCAAATCAGGTAAAATGTGTGTAGGGGGTTGTTATGCTGGGCATTACTTGTTTTTCATGATTTTAAATCAAGTCTGTTCATACAGTATGACAAATGGAAAATGTTCTGCACTAGTTCTTTTCCACCTTCATGGTGCTCAAAGCGCTACATTAGCCTCACATTCACGCAGACACAAGTAGGTTTTTAAGGTACTGTCAGTCCTACTGCGAGACCAAGTCTACATTTATACAGAGATGATGAACACAGCTATGTTAACATGTGCGTTTCTTGCCATTTAGACAGAGACTGAACCCAGTGCGTCTTCAATACGTCCCACTCTGGAAGGAGTCTTCAGATTTGTGCATATTCACACCATCGGCTTTGTGTAAATGAAAGTCACTTCTGATAAAATATGCTGTCGTGTTTAGCCAAAATTGTCCTCGTGTAAATGGCCACTAAGTCAGGGTTCAGCATCTTTTGACAGCCAGAACTGGGACATGAACCTCCGCCCCTTCGGTCATGGGACGACCTGCGCTAAAAACTGATCCACAGCCACCCCAAGTGACAAATAAGTATAGTCACACAGGTGGTTGTGCTGATAATAGAATTATTATTATAAAATAGAACATTGAATATATACACAAGCTTTACAGAGATTTAGTAAATGATGAAAAAAACAGAAGTATGTAGTCTTAATTTTTCTATAAAATTACCAATGTGATGATTTTCCATAAACATGGTGATGAACATAAGCATCACATTGTTTTACAGATATATCCATTATTATTACTATTATTTTTACCATTATTTCTATTATCCACTATCCTGCACTATATTAAAAATGATTGCGTTTTCTGGAGTATTCATACAATCCTGCCATATTTCTTGAAAAACCTTCCTATTTTCTAACATCTGTCAACATCTATATTTAATTCACCTCACTGTAGCTACAAAGAAACGTGTTTCCATTGGAGTTTTACATATTACACCATTTGTGCTCTGCCCGAAAAACCACTTTTAGCCAATGCAAAAACCTTGAATCAAAATGTAAAGTGTAGGTTTATTTCATTAGGTAATTTTTTATGTGCAAGTTATATTTGCACATATAGGGTCAATGGAAATGATACTACTGATATCAAACTTTTTTTAATGACAATTATAAAAACTACTCAGAATTATATTTTTATAAATTACTATTACTTCATCCATAACACAAAAAAATGCAGTTATACTTTTTTATTTTATTCCAATTGAGAAGTTGTACTTTTTTTTTTTTTTTACTTCAGTGAAGGAGTTGAATCAGTACTTCTACCTTTACCAGAATATTTTTCCACATAAGTAGATGTACTTCTACTTAAGTACAGAATGTGAGTACTTTGACCACCTCTGTTCTGGAGCGGTTCTTGACTGTAACATGACATATTCAGATTTCTAGAAGGTTACCAGTTGTGGAAAGAAAAAAATTCAAACAGTTGGTCCAATTTAAGAATAATAAAAAGGTTTGACAAAGTAACAGCACTTTCATTCGAGAGGCCTTTGGTTTTGTTTTCAGCTCAGTGAGTGGGACTATGTAGTTGGAGCTCCAGCCAAGCACTGAACAATCTGTTGAACAAATCTTTTAAACAAAATAAAATAAAATGACTCCAGTATTTCTGTATGCTGAGAAGAACTGATTTGCCCATTACTAATCTCTACTTAAAAATACTTGTGTAAGCCCTGCTTTTACAAATGCGGTTGTTGTTTGATAAGCTTGTGTAAAAAAAAAAAAAAAAAAAAAAAAAAAAAATCAGTACATGGACATCTGTGAAAAAAACCTGGAGGGAATTGAGAAGAAAGAATGGATGGATGGAACGACATGTTAAAAGAAACCAACATCAGGTGTCTGAGTTTAAAGGGATAGACACATGAATTTGTGTAGAATCAGCGTCTTTACTCTGGTGCACCCACAGTGACTTACCCCCGACAGTGTCCTGTGAGTCCAGTTTTGGTCAAAGCAAAAGTAGTCCCGGCAGGTTTCCTGGGGTCAACAAAATAAAACATGTCTCTTCTCAAATCTATATGTGTTTGAATGAGTGATGAGTGAAATAAATGTTGGAACGGCAATTAAAATGTGCTCCCTGATGGGATATTACTGTGTTTGAACCCACTAACTAATTAATTAGTGCATGTCTTTGGATGGTAGGAGGAAGCAGGAGTACCCATAGAGAACATGAAGAGAACATGTAACCTCCACACAGAAAGGTCCCGCCACCATCGACAGGTTGTAGGATGTTCACGCTGTGAGGTGTAAGTGCTATCCACCACACTACCATGTCACCTTCTCATCATGTTTTCACTCCACAAAAATGGCTTCTAGTTGTGGTTTTTCAAACTACAGATGTTGGTAAAAAGGTGTGAGTGTTTTTTGTTGAACGTGTGAACCATGGTGTTTCCAGTTTGTGTGTTAGTGCATGGTGCAGCAGATGTCATGTGTATCTCTGTCAGACGTACCTTTGACTTTTTCACTCAAATGAGCAGCTTTCAATAATAAACACTTTGTCTTCACAAACCAACTAAGATTGCAGAGGTGGAAAGTAACAAAGTAAAAAGTACTTCATGACTATACTTAAGTAGATTTGTACTGTCCTTTAGAGGGGTGTGACGAGATCTTGTGTGACGAGATCTTGTGTAATTCGGCGAGATTTCTCGTCGCGTTAAAATTTTGTTTCGCGAGACTATTGACACGTCCCTACCTTCTTCTCACATAGTTATAACTTTATCTCATAATTTAGATTTTTTTTTATCTCACAATTTTGCCTCTTTATCATAATTATGCATTTTTATCTCATATTTATGACTTTTTCAATCCCATAATGATGACTTTTTTTTAATCTCAATTGTGACTCTTTCCCACCATTTTTCCTATATTTCCTGTCCATACACACAAAACGGAGTACTGTGAACCCGTCAAACACATTTTCTACACAGTCATTCACTTTTAAGGGCTTTAATTATGGATACCTTTGAAACTTTTCTGATCTTTCCTGGTTAAATAAGTATTTCATCCATGGTTAAACAAATACAGTACTAGTGTACTTTTTTTTTTTTTGATTCAGTAAAGCAGTTGAATCAGTACTTCTATTTCTTCACACAAGTAGCTGTACAGCTGTAAGTACAGAATCGGAGTACTTTGACCACACCTGTTATTTTTTAAAAATTTAAATGTAATTGTATTTATTTATATTTTTACGAAGATGTTTACTTTTCCCATTGATTTAATTATTTTTTAAAAGTGTATTTAAGAACATTTTATTATTTTGTGTAATATTTTTAATATCTTTTTTTAAAATAATTTGTATTTATTTATTTAAAAGAAAAAGATGTGATTATGCTCACTACCCAATGGCTACTTTTACTTTGATGATTACAAACTTGGTGCTCATGAGATATAGAAACTAGTTTGTGTGTGTGTGTGTGTGTGTGTGTGTGTGTGTGTGTGTGTGTGTGTGTGTGTGTGTGTGTGCATGTATTCCTATCTTCATGGGGACATTCATATGTTCCCACTAGTAAAATAGCAATGATGTGGCCCTATAAATACTTTTTTTTTTTCAGAGGTCCCTATAAAGCATGACGGAAACAGGTGCAAATTCAAACAAGTATTTTTCAAAGGTTTGAAGATTACTTCACTTTTTAAAACAAAACAAAACATGTATTTATTTTTATGTATTTTTTAAAATGTATTTTATTTTCTCATTTATTTTTACATTTTTTATTGATCGATTATTTTTTCAATTATTAGTATTATTTACTTATTCATTAAATTTTTTAAATTATTTATTTTGTTCATTAATTTTTATTTTATTTTAAAAAAATGTGTGTTTACACTCACTACTCAATGGCTACTTGATTACCGACTTGGTCCTCATTAGACATGGAAACCAGTTTGTGTGTGTGTGTGTGTGTGTGTGTGTGTGTGTGTGTGTGTGTGTGTGTGTGTGTGTATGTGTGTGTATGTGTGTGTGACCTTTAGTTACATCTCTAATCCATTTTAACAGTCATTCAAACCAATCACATTTTGATCAATAAATATTTACATTTATGGTAGACATGTCTAAAATAAAGAATAAATCTTCTCTTTGTTTTTAAACTCCCTTTTATTGTTTTTGTTTCTTAGTTTAACCCTTTTATTTGTCTTTTTTTTAAAAGTGTACTTCATTTGGAAGTTTTGTTTGTAAGTTCTTAGTGTAGCCTTCATTTAATTTTCCAAATGACGCTCCATTTCATGTGAGAAAATTCAACAATGCTTTACAAATTACAGCAATCATGGCCACTGATAATTATGCAAACAAATCCACTGGGATGTCTCAATTTAATGTCTATTCAAAAGCATTTCAGTTTTTGCTTGTGATTTTTTTTATTTTTTTTTTCTCTAGATGAAATATATTCCAACGAACAGATTGCACATTCCCGCTCATTGGCCATCAGGGCATGGAAGACAGTTCTTGGCAGGCTAATACTGAAACGACTGATGCGTAAACATGCATCCTCACTGTTCTGCAACTATGGCCATATTTGTCATGATAATAATTAATAATTGCACCATTAGCAGCATTTTAAAAATCATGACAGTGTCATAATCCAGACTCAAGGTGTTTTGTCTTAATTTTTTCGTGCACCTTCATGTATTTTTTGTCATTATCATTGTTTGGGCTTTTATTTTGGGATCTGTGTTTCATGTTCACACCTACGCTCTTTGCTTCCTATCACCAGTGTTTTCCCCGCCTCTCATTAATTTGTCCCACCTGTCTTCACCTGTATATAAGGCTACATTTATACGGAGACAATGAAAACAGGAGACGCAAAAGTATTACGTTTAGATGAGCGGATTCAGGAGGAAATCCTTGTTTATACGGAGTAGGAGAAATACGATTGGATAGTCCTGCCAGGCCGGTTATGTGGTACTGTGATAGACCGCCGACATGTCCTTTTCTGTTTTTGACGTATGTAATTGCACACCTGTCTCTGTTCAGGTAGTGCGTGTAATTTCTGTACAGTAGCTGAAGCGACTCCTGTTTGCCTCCTAGAGCCATTAGTGCTAATGCTAATGCTAATGCTTGTGCAGCTGGAAGATATGTGGGATCCAGGTTGTCTCACATGGTTGTTGTTTCACCTGCTCAGCGTATAAATGTGACATAATATGTGACATAAAGACGGCTGAAAAGGTTAACATGTGCGTTTCTTGACATTTAGACAGAGATGTGACCCCGCATGTTTTCAATATGTCCCACTCTGGAAGGAGTCTTCAGATTTGTGTGTAATGGCATTGGGTTCATGTAAATGAAAGGCACTAAGATAAAATATGCTTTCGTATTTAGCCGCAATTGTAAATGGCCCCTCAGTCCCTTCTGTGTCTCTGTCCTGTGCAAATTCGTCAGCCTTAGAAGTAACATATGAGCAGTATTCTAGTCTTTGGTTTTCCGTGTTCAGCTTTGCTTCTGGTATTCTGGTTTCTGTCTTTGTCCCTGTCTGTCTCAATGGATTTTTTCACATATTTTGATCTCTAGCTTGTCCCCGACCACAAGCCTGTTTTTCCCCTGTTGGTGCCTCATTGTCTCTCGGACCCTGGACCTGACTCTTCTTCTGATCACCGGGATTTTCCTGGTTACTAGTAGCCTAGCCGCATTATCCCTATTCATTACATGTGCAGGTCTAGTGGTGCTTCATAGTCAGGGGAAGCGGGGATAAAAAGTTGTCTTTCAAATGCTCTGTATGCAATAGGACGGTACTACAACCGATCAGCGTAACATTTAGGATGATAAAGTTAGAGCGCCGGAAAGTTCAGAGAGGAGTCCGAAGGAAGTTACGAATGACTAAACAAAATAGTGGATTATGGAGCTTAACGACTGTTGTCACTTCTGTAAAAATTATTTAAAGATTGCTGACGTTTTGTCACATTCTTCACTCATCTTTGATAAAAGGAAATCACCACCCATTGTTCTTCTTCTATGGTTGTTTCCGGTTGTTTCTCTCTGAATCGTTGCAGCGTCACTTTGTTACACCCGCCCTCTAACTCTATACTTCACCGCGATTGGTTGGCCAGTTTCAGAGATAAAATGATGTGTCATCTTAGAAAATCCTTAATGAATTCTTTTTTTTTTTTACCTCCTAAATGTCTTGTCACCTTCGAGCATAATCATGCAAACAGCAAGAAAAGACTGTTAGCACTGCTGGCTCATAGCAACTCTGGGTGATGACAGTAACATCCTGATTATCATAATAATCTTAATTAGTTTTCTTGCCTCCTACTGGGTTTCCTTAAAGTTTAAGAAGGATTTTTCTTTTTTTTTTTTTTTGCACATGCCCCCCGTCGCTCCATCCATTACCAAACACCTGCTCTCAACCTTCGATGAACCCTTAATGCTAGCACAGCTCCTGCAAACCCAGCACCACATTAAAAACAGTGAAACATTCCTAGTCTTAATCAGTCTACTCATGTCAATATTTCAGTGATGTTAGAAATGCAAATCAGCCATAAACAGTGCTATTAGCAATTCAAATGCAGGAGGCAGTGAAGCACCACATTTCATTTGTGTGTGTAATGTTGTATTAAGAATGCAGCCCTCCTCATCATCCGTCTCTGTCTTTGCACCACCCTTATAGATACATCACACCCGCGACACTCCAGATCTGTCACTGACACTGTGGCTTCACAGATGAATTAACAACACAGACAGCTGTTTGTGGCTTCGCTGCTAATTCTCTACATTATAATATCATACAGATGCCATTGTCCTCAGAGGACTAGGCAAGAATAAAATAACACATTAATGAGATGCAAACACTTAAGGCTGTGAGCGGGGGAAAGCCAAGTGCTATTTTCTTATGCACCGACAAATGATTCACTGTGAAAGACGAATTTCAACAAAGTGAAAAGTTTGTCTTTTTGAAATGGGTTTCACTTCTATCCTAAAATAAATCTAATCTAATGTGTTGCATTTTGAAAGTGAGCTCATTACACAATTTGCAATCACCAAATGCTGACTAAAAAAGTACCCCCCCCCCATCTCCTTGGTGATTAAAAATGTGAACCGAATTCAATTAATGGAAACGATGATGCACAGTCTTCGCCTACAACATTACAACAGCTTGTTGTGGAGGTTGATACACTCTTTTTTTCTGCCATGATATACAGTACTAACATGTTGTTGTTGTTTTTTCTTTTTTTTTGGGGGGGGGGGCAATGTTGGGAGCGGGGGTTGACATACCCTGTGCCAAAGTATTGTCTTTGGGTCAGTTTGTTTGTTAACACTCTAGTAGAATATACTATATGTTGAATTCATACCAAATTGGGTTTGCTGACAGTGACCCAGAATAGATGCCATTACTCACTCACTCATCATCTGAACCCGCTTTATCCTCACTAGGGTCGCGGGGGTCACTGGGGGCCTAATCCAGCTACAATAGGTGAAGGCGGGGTACACCCTGTATGAGTGTCCAGTTCATCTCAGGGCTGAACATATATAGACAAACAATCACTGTCACATTCACACCTATGGACAATTTAGATTAACCAATTAACCTATCAGTGCATGTGTTTGAATGGTGGGAGGAACACAGACACAAGGAGAACATGTAAACTCCACACAGAAAGGTCTGGTGTGGGAATAAAACCAGGGACCTTCTTGCTGTGAGGCACAAGTGTTAACCACTGCACCAGCATGCTGCCCTAGATGCCATTACATTATGGAAAAAGTAGGTCAAAGTTCACCTTTTTAATGCATTTTTCATATACAATGTCTATTTCACGTAAATAAAAATAGTTTCAATTTAGTTCAAACTTGTCACACATATATATGCAATTAATATGCTGACATCAGCACAAGGAGGTCTGATGCCAAAATAAGCTAGAATACATGTCACTTCTTTTTAAAAATGAATTCATTTGATTTTTATTATTATATATATATATATATATATATATATATATATATATATATATATATAAAACCTGTGAATTGAGTCTGAGCTTTCATGTACATCTCCAGGAGCTGTTGATTAAATATATAACAACACCTGGTGATCCCTGAAAAATGTACAGAAAAAAGTGAATATTGACATGAATTGTGATCAATCATTTTGGAAAGGTCAAAGGAAGCCAGGAATCAATTTCTCAGTTCCCCCAAAAAATGTTCCAGTTTTTAACAGTTAAATACATGTTGTAGCTTCAGCTGAATATCTATCCTTATTTTGAGCCTCAACCTTCTTTTTGATACATGCACATTATCCTTCACATATCCACAGTGTTTTATTAACATTTCACTGTGTTTGATGACATTTATTTTTCCATTGCTGTATCAAGACTGAATCATTATCTTAATAATTATGTTTCAGGCCCTGCTTTAACAAAGACAGCTGACAAAGCAGCTTCATGACCCTGACTGATTTGCTAATGTTGGATCTATTGAAGCATCTCAAACCAAATACAGAAGAGGATTAGTGGTAACTCTTTAGCCCAGGGGTATCAAACTCATTTTCTTTCAGGGGCCACATTCAGCCTAATTTGATGTCAAATGGGCCAGACCAGTAAAATAATAAGCATAATGACCTATAAATAATAACTTCAAATGTTTGTCTTTATTTTAGTACAAAAAAGTCATTGAATAATGAAAATACTTACTTTTAGAAACAATCCAAATAAAATGATGTGAATAAACTGGAGCAAAAAAAAAAGTATTAAAAAAAAATGACATTAACAATATTTTGCCTCAAATTACCATTATGGATCATACAGAAAGAACAGGTAGAAAAGTTTAACAATTTTCCTTAATATTCACAGTTGTTCAGGTTATTTGCATTTTATTGTTACAGTATAGTTTCGTTCATTCATTTGTTCGTCGTCTTCCACTTTATCCAGGTCCGGGTCACGGGGGCAACAGTCTCAGCAAAGCAGCCTAGCCTTCCCTCACCCCAGCTACCTCAGCCAGCTCCTTCAGAGGAGTCCCGAGGCATTCCCAGCCCAGCCCAGAGACACAATCCCTCCAGCATGTCCTGGGTCAGCCCTCCCAGATGGACATGCCCCCAACACCTCCCCAGGGAGGCATTCAGGAGGCATCCTCACGAGGTGCCCAAACCACCTCAGCTGGCTCCTCTGGACATGGAGGAACAGCGGCTCTACCCTAAGACCCTCCAGTATAGTTTGTTAAAGTAAATATTTCCATAATTTAATGTTAATTTTGCAGTAAAACAAAGACAACAATTTAAAGTTGTCATTATTTAAAGGCATCATGTAATATTTTTTCCCACATCAAAATGAGAAGAAACATGGGTCATTAGTTTTTGTAAAAAAGAGTTTATTGACTGTGGACTTTTTGCACTTTTCAAATTCATCCTAAGGGCCGCATTGGAACATTTGGGACCCAGGCTGCATGTTTGAGACTCATGCTTTAGCCTGTGACATGTCTGTGGTGATCATTACCACCGCCAAAGAGATTATGTATTTGCCGGCGTTTATCTGTTTGTCTGTGTTCAAGGTAACTCTAAAACTTATGGACAGATTTTGATTACATTTTCAGGATATGTTGGAAATGTGAACAGGAAGAACTGATTTCATTTTGGGAGTGATCGGGGTGTGTGTGTGTGTGTGGGGGGGGGGGGGGTCTACCTTGGCGGAGGTCTGCGCTCTCACAGTGCTTTCCTAGTTCTTAATGTTTCATTTATTTTAAATATTCATACAAATTCAACCATTTAATCAATAGAAACATTTTCAAAACTCATTAATAGAATATAACTTGTCCTTTCATATGCATCTGAGCAATTCCAATGTATTTTAATGAAAATATGAGCTGATTAAACTCCACAAAGTGAGCCGCTACAGGATCATTTTAATTTTTACATCTAATGGTGCTCCTGTGCTCTGTAATAGGTGTTTTTAAAGCTCTAGATATTTTGGCCACGTATGATTTGCCAAAGGGCCAAGTAAGCAAATAAATTACCAATGTAGTATTGAATGAAATTATGCCTTTAATTGGAATCTCTTTTCTTTTATGTGGATGCTTACATTTATTGCATTTGTAGGAATAATTACATTGGGTACAAGATCTACATCTTCTGTTCCCATATGGGATAGGGGTTAACACAGATTGGGAACTGGAGGTGTTGGGAGGGAGATAGGAATGTATTAATTGGTCTATTAAATTTTTACCGCTCTTGTACACTATTAAAAAGTGTTCTACTGGTTTTGACCTTAAAAAAATAACTAAAGAAAATAGTAAAATAAAACCACTTAAGTAAAGGAACACAAGCACATACTGACAGCAGCTTTTATGACAGTGAAATAGACAAATATTCACAGTAGCACATTTACCTGGAATAATGTCTCAGAGGTTAAAGGTTTAAAGAGGTTGGTTTCTTCTAAAAATAAGAAATGAATGAATGCTGTCGACTGATAGAATGTAAATGTGACGCAATAACAGTATAGATTTACATTACACCAGTGTATTATTGGATGCCTTTTCAGTCATTCACTAACAAACTGACATCTGAAAGTCTACTGAAAAAAAACACCATATGAAATTTTTTACATTAAGTGTATTTTATTTTTCATGGTAATTTATTTGCAATATTTAGTAGTTTTTTTAATCCTTATTTCAAAAAAATCTACTGAAGCTAAATGTGCTTACAACAACAACACCAAACCTTTATTTTTTCAGTTAATACAGGAAAATATGATTATTTTTTTTTTACTATTTAGCACCATTCTGGGGGCGGTCTGCTTCTGTAGTGTAAAGTCAACGCAAAATAACTGTCAGTTAGATAGTCGAAATACTGTGTGAATTCACAACGGCTCATAATTCGGTAACTCTGCTGCTCCCATTTGCCACAGATTTGCTGTTTTTTTTCAGGAGTCTCCTCATTAAAACTGTCAAGAAGTATTCTCCAAAGTTCAAACTTTACCAGAGTGAGCGTGAACATGATATTGTCTTCATAATATCGGTGTGAATGGAGGATTTTTATTCATTAATTTTTCATGACATGTAAAAATTCCAAGGACAAACGCACTTAGAATAGAACGATTAGACTAAAACTGTTAAGTATTTATTCATTTTTAATTATAAGGTTACATTTCAGGTCTTCCAAAGCCACTATCTCATACATACGTTCATCTCAGAACACAAGAGTGTGGAGGAGGTTCAGGTTCTAGTGCTACACTATTAGTCTAATTGAGTGAAGAGTGCACTGTAATGTCTCCCAGTCAAACTTGTTCTGATTCGGAGCCAGCTGCTGAATATTACTGTATGGTAAGTGTCTCAGCTTAATAGATAGAAACCATCCCCAAAATGCAGTCCTATGTAATAAGGCTGTCAAGGATTATTCCAGAAAAATGTGCCATGGTACAGGTATTCCAATCAATTCCAATTAATCAGGAATTCAGTAACGTATAAGCATGACTGTGATGGTGTGCAAAGTTTCAGGTTTTCCTAGGCCTATAACATTCATTTTGCTCTCTACTAGATGGGATTCCAAAATTATGCAACAATAATAGGTTTAGTGATGATAGTACTTGGTAGGAGCCTTCCATTGGAAAATTACTGTAGTGAATAATATGTTCTTTAAACCGAACTGATGCAGTGAGTAGGTCCTCATTTCACACCATTAGTTTGATAAAGAGCATCGATATTAAGACTGTGCTCAGTGAAAAAAGGTTCTGTAATAAATAATAATAAGTGATGCCAGGCACAGAAAATCACACCCTTCACAATGATTTTAGTTGTTAAAGGGATAGTTCACTATTTTTCGCTTGAATTTGTATAGAATCAGCGTCTTTACTCTGGTGCACCCACAGTGACTTACCCCCAACAGTGTCCTGTGAGTCCAGTTCTGGTCTGGGTTTGGTCAAAACAAAAATAAAATGTGTTTCTTCTCAAAACAATATGTTTTAATGAGGGATTTATTTGTATAACAAAACTGTCACAGAATAAAAACTCACAACTCGTAATTGCTTGGAGCTACTTTCTGTCAATAGCGATCGATGCGCGTTGTCGCTGCTAACAACTGTGTGCCTTAGGAACTACTTTCATTAGTTGTTCGGCAGTGTTTGCGGCTGCTATGTGCAGGTGCACAGCTGTTAGCAGTGACAATGTGCATTGATCGCTACTGAGAGAAAGTAGCTCCAAGCAATTACGAGGTGTGAGTTTTTGTTCCGTGACGGTTTTGTTATGCAAATAAATCACTCATTCAAACACGTATTGTTTTTAGAAGACACGTTTTAATTTCATGACCCCAGGAAACCTGCCGGGGCTACTTTTGTTTTGATCAAAATCGGACCAAAACTCAACTCACAGGACACTGTTTGGGGAAAGTCACTGTGGGTGCAATAGAGTAAAGACACTGATTCTATACAAATTCACATGAAAAATAGTGAACTATCCCTTTAATGGAGATCTCCTTCTCAAAATGTGAAACTATTGGTTTGATCTTCAAAGGTTATTCAAGGTCAAAGGCCATGATGCCATTTTTGAGACTACACATATTTTCCTATCTGTCAACAAAAGTCACCACTCTTTTGGGAATTACGACCACTTATATATATATATATATTTGCCAAAGTGTGTTTTTGGCAGCTGACACAAGGTGATGCCCATATGCTCCCTGTGTGTAATTTTGGGGCTTCTGTGATACATAGTTGTTGGTATATCAAAGCCACATGCAGTGGAAATGAAAATCAGAGAGGAGAGCAGAATGATCAACCCAGAGGTCAAATTTCAGCACAAAATGCCCCTCAAGAAACATAAAACTGTCAGACAGTTTCGTTAGCGTATGCTGGGAGAAACCCTATACTTTTGTTTGAAAAAAATAGTTCGTGAGTTAAACTACAGATCGGCCTGATTACTCATCAGCTGCAGCTTCTGAAGAGGCTGGCAAAAGTCTTCAGCCAGGTGTGTCGCGTCCTCTTCAGAGGTGGATTTTTCTGATCCAGATTCTGAAGAATGGCTGCCAAGTGAGTGGAGTGGCTCTTCTTCCCCATCCCAGAGCGATGGAGGTGAGTAAAGTTAGGAATCCACTGATTATTCAGCCAAATGGAACCATCACTCATGTGTTCATGTGATTTCAGAAGTAGAATGGAGAGCAGAGCAAAAGCTCCATGCAGTTCTGCAACAGTCTGTTGGTAGAAACAGAGGTAGGAACTAAAATAAAAATAAAATTTTTTATTTATTATTAGATTATTTATGAACTATAGATTTTAATTTATTTATAAACAAGTATTCAGAGAATGACTAATCTCGCCTCTATTTTGTGCCAATCTCAGTTTCTATGACGACCTGTTCTCAAAAACTATTGGTTGTAGGTGATATCACCAACTGTGAGAATTGTATACATCTTCATTCCGCATCGTTTGCCACCAATCTGGAAGTTCTGTGACCTTCCGTCCTTGAGTTCTAACCAATAATGTGATTTTAACCTTTTAGTTAATTTTGACCTTTACTCAAATAGATCATTGCATCTGATGCACATTAGCTATATGTATATGTCCATGTAATTTCATGGTAATAGCTCAAGTGTTCATTGAGTTATAGCATGATATGTCTCTGCACAAACACACACACACACACACACACCCCAATTACAATAATCTCTCCCAACCAATGTTGGGCAAGATTAACAAACAAATCAATATTACATTTCATATTACTTCTATAATTTACATGTTAAATGCAGTGCCAGGGAACATGGGTGCATCGGGGGAACCCGTGGAGGCAGTGCAGAATGAGTGGCATGCCCGTGATTGGATGCCAAAAACCATCCTATTCACTGCCACTCCTGGGTGCATCAATCGTGCGGCTGCTCTTGACACTGAAGACTGAGTTGACTTTGTGAAGCTCTTTTTGTCAGATGAGCTGCTCCAGGGCATTATAGAGAAAAACCAACCAGTATGCAGAGCAGTGCATCCAAACAGTCAGTTCAAGTGTACCACAATCCAGAATGCATGGAAACCTGTCACTGTGCCAGAGCTCAAAACCTTCCTTGGCCTTTTTTTTTAACTGGTGTTGATTTCACGTGACGTCACAATGCTATATAGTCAACGTGCGATGTTTAGATGGAGGGCAGGAAGTGAAGCCAAGTGAGTTTTCCGTTGCAAAAATTTCTATGTTTTGTGTAGTTTACGGCTGCACCAGTCATTCTAACCCAGAGAAGGAAAATGTGTTTTTTAGAGTACCACAGATTATCATTCACAAAGGTGAGAAATGGAAAAAGTTCACAGAAAAATACCATAAAGAGTGGATTTTAAATCTGCATTTGAGGACGCAAGATGTTCACAACTTTTATTATGTACAAAACAGTCACCCATGCACACACATGAACAGCAATATGGCGTTATGACACTTTTACTTGCACTCCCAGAGTGACGGTCTCTGCTGGATTTCCGGAGATGTGGGGATGAATCTGCCACCTCACCCTTCTCAATCACAGTCAGACACTCTGTTCCAGTTTAACCTGCTTGTATTTTTTGATCCACTCGATTTCATCTGCCGCTTCGGCATTTTCTCTCTCACTCACTCTACTCGCCAACCTCTGTCTTCTTCGAGGCTCAAATCTATGGCTCCCTTTTATTGGGAAATACAGCTTCTGTGCCGGACCGGGACAGAAATACATTGGCCACAAGTCTGAAATTCACACATATGATGAACAAGACTTTGATCCACGGCCACTATGAAAAAAACTGTACATATATATATATATATATATATATATATATATATATATATATATATATATAGTCTGCCAAAGTTCCATTGTTTCTCAGGATTGTGTGGTGTGTTACTTCTCCCCATCCCACACTAACCAGGCACAGGATGTGCACTGAGCATGTGCAGTAAATGCAATATGAAGTGACATCATCTGTAGAGCTCTGCTAGGGAAAACTGTGTAGGGCTTAAGGTCAAATGTCAAGAGGATTCCATGTAGTGCTTAATAAACGGTAAGAAGAACTTCACATTGAAGAAGGTTAAGCATTATGACCATTAATGCAGAGATGCTGAAGAGCTTTATTAACAGGTTGAGTGTAACGATGAACACAGGAAGCACAATTTCAGAGCACGTGGGAAGCCCTGGCCTTGAGCCTCCAGCTGCACTGTCAGTGTTGATCATATTTCTGAGAGTTCTGCATAGAACCAGCGCCGATCACTTTTCCACTCCATTGGCTTTGCTTTTTTATCTGACTTTTTCTGACTTGATCTCATTTGTGATGTCAAACTTTAATTAACCTGAGCACTGTCAGAGCTTAGTGGTAGTGTTTTCAGATCCATCTGTCTGATCGATTTGACCACAAATGGAACCTCCTAGAGTCATTACATTTCAACTAAAAATATTACCTACAAAAGTTTGCTTCAGGAGCGCTACCTGGACTCACAATAAGTAAGAATTAGAGGTAATCTTTGGATGGGAAAACTAAGAGTAAGACAAAAAAGAGAAAATATTAAGGCACTCTCTTACATGTGAAAATTTAAAAAGCCTTTATTACATTGGCTTGGTTACAAAAACCTAGAAAAAGACCCCAACACGTTTCGGCAAGAGTGCCTTGGAATTTTCTCTTTTTTGTCTTATGAATATTACCTATTTGATGGAAACAATCTAAATCTTATCAAGTGTATTTATTACACTTACATATCATGCAAAATGTACTTTTTAATGTCTTTACAGCACACACATATGTGTTGTCTGTACATGAGAGTGAGTTAGCCATAAGCCCTCTGCGCCTTCTTTAAGACCTTATACTGCCAAAATATTCATATTACACAGAGGGTAATGATACACTGGGGGGAAAATACAGTGGAATTACTATATAGAGACCTTTTTCACTCTGAAGACTCTGAAACTCCCATATGTTTAATTATATTTGAAAAACAATAATGGTAGAATGCATATGTATATACTGTACACACACACACACACACACTCATTTCTGTGTCTCATGAGGACCGAGTTTGTGATCAAGTAGCCATTGGGTAGTGAGTGTAAGCAAATTGTTAAAATAAAATAATGATAAAAATTTGAAAATGTAATTAACAAAGACACGAATGAATACATAAAAATGTTTAAGCATTTAAAAACAAAAAAATAAATGAAACAACAATATATTTTAAGAGTAGAAATAAATGAAAAAAAAATGAAATAATTTTAAAAATACATACTTTTTTTAAACTAAACACATCTTCAAACATTTGAAAAACACATGTTTCACTTTACACCTGTTTCCCTCATGCTTTATGAGGACTTCCTGAAAAAACAAATTAATGTATTTATAGGGCCACATCATTTCTATTTTACTAATGAGGACTTTTATATTTAACCCTCATGGGGACCTGAATTTTGGTCCCCATAGTGTCAGAGATGCCCAGGGTGTGACTGTGTAAACATAGCAATGTCCCCATGAAGATAGGAATACACACACACACACACACAGATACAGATCTGGAAAAAAAAAATCACAGACCACTGCAATTTCCTGTGAAATCAGCATGTTTACATGTATTACAGGTATTCCATTACTGTGTCTGTTGATTTCCAAAACAAACACCTTATTTTACTAAATAAACATCTGTGTTTTATTTAAGAAGGAGATGGTTAAAAAACACTACTGTGACTATCTTCTTACAAAAGGCTAAAACAGTGCTATCAGTACCATTAAAGTAACTGGAATTAAGTGAAAAACTATTGAAAACTACTGGACTTCTGTTCTGACAATGTTCCCAAACTCTGTGGACAATGCTCCTGGCCTGAGCTACATTCATAAAGGAGTAGGTGCTGGACCACCAAATGCAGACCCTGTCATGATCAGACCTACAGACCTGGAAACACTCTGAAAACTTCTGGAGGAACATGGATGGCCTCAAGTCATTGAATATTACCAAGGTTCTGGAATTTCTATTGTATTGTATTGTATTGTATTGTATTGTATTGTATTGTATTGTATTCTATTCTATTCTGTTCTCGGAGCTGCATGTTGTTTCACCAACAGCCATAGTGGAGGAACAACACAGGTGAAAGCTGTCATTATAATTGTGTTGTTTAGAAATGAATACGGACTGGTTTTCTTTCCACTATTTGAGGTCTGAAAACACTGCATCTGTTTGTTATTTTGACTATTTGACACTATTATTTACTATTTGGCAAATACATGCTATAATCAAGTATTGCCTGGCACAACAAAACCCCCACCCCCATTGGACACATTTTACCTGATTTGTCGAATCTCTTATCATTGTGAAAATAGATTGTGAATTTACCTTAAAAAATTACCTTACAGCTTTCTTGAAAATTTCATGGAAACAGACAGACAGACAAACTGAAACAGAATACCCCTCTCCCCTTCACAGGGTGGGGTAATGCTAATGTTTTTATCTGAAATTTGGAAGAAATATTCTTGGTAGTTTAGAGAATCAATCAAGAGAATGTCTTAATTTTGATCAAATATATCAGTTATAGATAGTTATAATTTTGCAGTCGTTTCTTTTTCTTTCTCTCCCACACAGAAATATTTATATATATATATATATATATATATATAAATTTTATATTTATTTTTTTACATTCCTACTATGACCTCAGATGACACGAAATGACCCGCTGAATTTAAACAAAAATAAACAAAAATAAATGAACCAGGATTCCCTCAGTAACAATGAGTGAAGAGGGAAGAACCCAGCACAACGAAAGTGAGGAACGGCATGCACTGACTGAAGTGGGATTCTGGTCCTGCGGGGCGGGGCCCATGCAGGATGGTAAAATCAGTGATGAAAAACTCCCACTGTTTTTATTTTCCCCAATTCCCATTCATGAGCAAATGAACTGCAGAAAAGGACCCATTTTGAAATTGGAAATGGGTTCATTCCTCGTTTCCCATTCTCCGACTCCCAGACAGTAGATGGGAGACGGCCCTTTATCTATTTTCCACTTCCTGATTTGAAAACAGAAATTGAAGGGCCACCACGTACACAGACCCATTTCAGTATTTGTTGAGAGACTGTTTGACCCTTTTTGAATTATGGTATGATTTACACATGTAGTATTTCATTGTCTGAAATACATGAGAGTACAAAGACTACACTGATGCAGAAATGGTATCTTCATGTTCTACTCAGAGTTACTCAGTAGGTTTACATGCCACATGAAAAAGGAGCAAAGGCGCTGTATCTGACCGGCATGTTCTGTCAAGAATCAATAAGTTGAATTTGTGGGGTTGTCAAGTTCTGCCACTATATTAGATTCCTGTGGTGTTGAAGCAGGAGATCAATGTCTCAATAGAAGTGGGTGGCACTTTCACTGGAGGACAACTCTACACTCACTCATCTTCTGAACCCTGTTTATCCTCACCGTAGCAAACTACTTTCATCAGTTGTTCAGCAGTGTTTGTGGCTGCTATGTGCAGGCACAAAGCTGTTAGCAGTGACAACCCGCATTGATCGCTATTGTCGAGTCCACCTCAGAAGGCGGTCCTGGATTTGGGTCATCCATGCTCACCACAATGAGGTGTGACCTGATCCTCCTCCCCGTATAAGTGGGTAAAACAAAACCATAGATGGAACTCCTCTGATCCACACAGCACAGGCTAAGCTTATCCACTGAACCACTCTGTGAAACATCAGAAACAACGAAGGTCACTCTTCTTCTCTTTTCCTCAAACAGACTAACAGTCTTCTTCTGACTTCCACATTTGTTAGATAGTGACAGATTCCGTCCACACTGCCACCTACTGTTTTGGCCGTGTAACACACATTCATACTTGTACATGGACCATGATATTCTATGTGAACACATCATCTATGGGGAGTAGGTTCAATTGGCAAATTGGTAAAAGGGCACTCGCTGATTGCATGAGGGCACGGCACCCTTATTAATCCGTTCAGGAAAAAAAAACCCTGTATTGTAGTGAAGGCCAAATAACTTCAACAATAAAGAGACTGTATTCCTGTGCATGTAGGCTTAGAGAATAACATGCATCCAATTAAATGGTTGAGTTGAACTATGGTTACATGTCTCTGCAGCCTCAGCCTGACCTCAGATATGGTGATTTTCACATCGTTTGGTACTACTTCTTTTTTTTTACATCCCTCTTGAAAAATGAAATGAAATATACTGAAGTGGAGTACAGGTATAGATTTACTTCATCAATAATTACTTACTGGGTTCCTACAGGTTTCTACAAGTTAAATTTAGCACTTTTAAGACCGCTTACAACAGAAGTTAATGCCTATTTCATGACATACAAAGACTAATGGCTGCACACATACAAGGATGAATGTTCCATAATTATTTCTCACTGGGGGCTGCACAGTTAGTGATAACACTGGTCTCTATGTTGTTTTTTAAGAAAGTATTTGCTTCAGACAATAAATGTGATAAATCTTACATACTTTAATCAGATAAATCAGAAAAAAAAAATACTTTAGTGCTGGTTAGTTCATGTTTTTAATTATATGATGGTGTGTTATTCCACATATATGGTGGTTTATGTACATGTATACAATGGATTTGTAAATATTCCACTAGAAAGAACCTGTAAAATGAATGGATCATAATGTGCAGACAGTGGATTGAAGTAGATCTGGTAGATCTGAGACCAATATTATTTGGACTAAAACCCATTCTCCTGTTCATTATAAGAATATATGTATGTATATATATATATATATATATATATATATATATATATATATATATATATATATATATATATATATATATATATATATATATATATATATATATATATATATATATATATATGAACTAATAAAAAGGTTAATTGGACAGTATTTGTGTGAGATGTATTTTAAGTGTAATAGTTTAAACAGAGACAAAAAATAGTAAAAGTGTTGGTATCACATTATAAATACATTGTATCGAATCATACAAACATGGTATCACACAGCATTAGAACCCACTCTGATTTTGTCTGATTGGACTGAAGACTATGTAGAGTGTGTGTGTGTGTGTGTGTGTGTGTGTGTGTGATCAGTGATGGTTTCACTGTTGTAGTTCACAGTAGTGAGTTCTGCTTTCTGGTTGTTGAAGATCAGCTGTCTTGTTAGTGGTGATGCAGTATAATGGGTTCCTGCCATTTTCTATAGTTCTGTGGATTTTTTTCTCACCATCACACTGAACATGTAGACCAAAAAATGAAGCACTGTCAGCTGCAAACCCATTATGCCCCCAATCACTGCTTTGTCTCTTCTTTTAACTAATCCAGCCTTTTGTTACCAGATCATCAAATCACATTACATAACCTGAATCAGGAAATGTCAAAGCTCATTAATTTTCCTGTGTTTTTTAAATCATCCAGGACATTTGCTATTAATACTTGGATTTGTAAAGCCGGACTGGTACTGCCAAAGTCAGAGCTGTGTCATCAGCTAAAAGCTTATTTACCATCTTTGCCAGTAACAGGACTAAAAAAAGTGTGAGTGGGAAGGGTAGAAGGAAGAAGAAGATACATAAATAATTTAATCAGGTTCATTATTTCGAATTCTCTGCCAATAATTAGTGAGAAAAAGCTTCAGAGAAGACAAAAACATTGGCCTTCCTCCATTATTCCAAAGAAAAACTGACAAACAGATTTGCTGTCTTTGTTAGTGCAGTCGGTAACAAGTAAACATCCCATTCTTTCACACATTACAGCAGGAAAAAATATGTTTTAAAGGGGAAGTGCTCTATTTTTAGGCAAGGTAGGTCAGTTTGACTCCAAAATCAGAAAATTTGGACAGAATCAGTTGGACGGAATCAAAAACAAGTGAACAAAACTTTTTTCAATGTCATAATTAGTCATAAGAGTGAGAAAACATTACAACTTCCTTCAAGTTCATTCCATGACATGCACTTATGACAGTTATCATCAGGTATCATTACTCATAGCAGCACAAAAACAGGCCCTGAACACCAGAGCAATAGAGGCTGAGGTCTACCACACCAGATAAGACCATACCTGACCATTTCAGTAGCAGAATCTGGGAGATTTTTGCGGTGGCGGTGGGTGTTGTGTTTTCAGGAGACACAAGCAAGCAAAAGTTTTCATGATGATAAATTATGGTAAAGTTGTGACGTGTCATTAGTTTCCAGTGCATGATTTAAAACTTTAAGACTGTATTTATCCAGAAATATAATTTTATTTTTCAATGGATGGCATGTATTGTTAACTTCACATTAACTTTATGAATTTATTTTGAATTTAATCACACACACACATACTTTCAACAGTGATGTCTCCTGTCCTTGCTTCTACTTTTCCCTTTCATGGCTGCTGTCAGTGTTGGTAACAAAGCATGATGAATAAAAAATATGATTGATAAATGAAAGAGCTAAGTCCTCCGTATTACTTTAGTAGCTAGCTAATCTGATGTTAGGCGATCAGTCAGTGACGCTGTGTGAGTCTATTGAGTTGGGCGACCAATTAAATTAGTTTGGGGTGTGGTATATGTAAATCAATCTGTCGCCATCCTCGGAAAAAAAAGTCTTGCATTCGGGGAAAAATTTCAACCTGCGCACAGATCAACTACACATCTATGAGTTGTCAGATAGTCAATAAATGAAGTGAATACATTCCATATATGATTTGTGTCAACAAGAGAACACCAGCCAAATGATATGTCTTCACATTTTGTTTTTGTCATTCAGACCTAATACAGTATGGGAGATTACTGGGAGAAATTACAAAAAAGGAGGGGGGCGGGAGATGGGTCTGTAATACAGGAGAGTACACTACATTTATTTCCATATATAGGGAGTAGGGGGTAGAGAGTGAGTGGGTGATTTCGGACACAGCCTTGGTTTCTTGAATATAGAGGCAATGGCAGCTGTGTTTAGTGGTGAGGGGACTAGACCAGTAGTGAGGGAGGGGTGGATGATATGAGTAATAAGAGGTGCCAGTGAGGACAGAGATGCTTTGATAAGAATTGTTGGGAGGGGATCTAGACCACAGGTAAATGATTTGGATTTGCTTATCAGTTTAGAGATGGCAGTGATGGAGGGACGAGTGAATGCAGAAAGGGAGAGGGTAGGATGCACAGTGGGAAGTGTTGGTGAAGGATTGTGGGAGATCATTGGAACAAGCTGTTGATGGATATTCTGGATTTTGGAGGTGAAGAATGAAATCAAATTGTCACGGAATACATTGGAGAGCATGTGCAGGGGAAGGGATTCAGGCAGTTGAGTGATGGTTTTCAGTATGGAGAATAGGACCTTAGTGTCACCTTTATATGAATTGATCAAACTAGCATAGTAAGTGGATTTGGCATGTTTGCACAAGTCCTTGTAATGAGTGATGTGATGTTGATACATTTTTTGATGAGCAGTTAAATCGGTTTTCCGATTTAAAACCCTGCCGAAGCAGGGTGAAGAGTGGCCATGTGACCATCTATCCATCCATCTTCTTCTTATCGACATAAAATAGCTAAAACAAAATAAATGAATACATTTGACAACTCATCCATTGCCCAAGCTAAAATCAGGCTGGAGCTGTGGGACACCTTTGAGACATTGTGCACAGGAAAACACACTCTTGTCTTGTCTTGTAGCTTCCCATTTCTGATAATGGGGCAAGGCAGGAACAAGTTAGAGAAGAGCCATGCTCCAGGAGGAAGTACAGAAGCTGGAAGAGGAAGGACAAAGGGCAAGAGTGGTCGCATTAGCTTCTCAGGCTGCCTGGACCAAATGGGACCTACACAAGAGGAAGATCACTTGGACAGACCAATGGAGGCTCTATCTATCTATCTATCTATCTGAAAATCTTATTTTACAGAAGTTGGTGAATTATATTTCAGTAATAGGCTCTTAAATTCTTCACAGTTACTAATGTGTCAGTGTGTCTGTATCTGACTCCTATAGGGAGTGATGAATCACTACAGCCTTGAATGTGCCTGGCATTCAAAACTAACTGCAGGGGCACTTGACCAAAGCAGCAGAATGTGACAAGTGGGAGTACAAATATGTGATTTCCGTAATCCTGAATATATTCTGGAAAATGATTTCCCCCTCTCTGTTGATAAGTGGACTGATTTCTGAATATATTGCTACCTATAAAACCCCTTTAAGCTTTTAAACATGTGAGCTACATAAGACAGAGAACATTTTAATTTAAGGATCTGTGGGGATTGGCTGAGTTTCTGTGTCTGTTTCAATTTACAACCATGGAGGAAGTAACTATTACAGATGTGTATTTATTTATTCATCCATACATCTGGATATCAGTTTTATCTTTGTGTATTTGTTACTATTTAAGCCTGTTGGTTATCATGTGATGCCTTACAAGCTCATACTTTTAATGGTTTAATCTGTTTTTGATCTCATTATTTTGTGATGCTGTAGAAGTGTTTCTTTTTTGTGATTAAATGTGTTGCATAAGTACGATTGACTCGATTTGCAATGATTGAATAAAAAAAACCCACAAAAGTGACAAAAAATTGAATTTTATATTACATGCATTGAACAAACAATCCATATGAACAAACACAACACATTACATTAGAACTGCACTCAAACCCTAGGTGAGGTCAACTCAAAGGTGTGTATCTAACTGTGTTAATCTGCTCCAGTTACAGTTATAAGTTATATATGTGCGTGGATGTATATATATATATATATATATATATATATATATATATATATATATATATATATATATATGCACATAGTGTGTATTTGTGTGTGTAAAGACATACAGTAGAGAGAGTGGGTGGATTTGTGGAAAGACACATCATGCCTTAGGATTAATCCTTTTTTTAGTGAATGGTGCATTCCATGTCATTTGTGTTTGCACACACACACACACACACACACACACATACACACACACCCCTGTATGTACACTCACACATCAACCATGCAGAGGTAGACCACCACTCAGAGTGTGACATGCTCCCTCCCAGAGATGATCAAAGCAGAATCATCGAGTCTCGTCTGTAAAACATGGCAACACTGCGAGCAGTCCGCTCCCCCTGACAAAGTCGATATTTTCTCTTTTGTCATTTCATTTCCTTTGAACACACCAGGCCATGCAAACATTGTCCTACATGGGGGAAAAAAGGTGCATTATACTCCACTGTGAAACACAAAAACTAACCATTTTCTCTTCCACTGGTAGATAAAAAGGACATTATCGCTCATTGTATGACATGTAACCAGTCATATTTCAGTTATATAAAGTAACATTTGAGGAATTCAAACAACAGTAAATATATATATATATATATATATATATATATATATATATAAGCGTATATATGTAAGCATATTGCATTCACATGAAAAAAAAATCAGCTCTGTTTTTCTCAAGATCATTATCTCATAAGTATGTGAAAAAAATGGTAAAATAAATTTGGCCCTTCCCCCCAATGAAGTTGATATTTTCTCTTTTGTCATTTCATTTCCTTTGAACACACCAGGCCATGCACACATTGTCCTACATGGGGGGGACAGACGGGGGACCTCTCTCCTATGGTCTCCCTCCACCACCCGATAGCCTCTCTCTCTCTCTCTCTCTCTCTCTCTCTCTCTCTCTCTCTCTCTCTCTCTGTCTTTTTTGATAGACATTGCACTTTTTTGGTTGGAAAAGCAATTAAATTTGAAGCCCCCCCCCCCAAAAAAAACATCAAAAAAAGCAAGCAGTGTCCAAAGGATCCTTGTCTGTTCGATAACACAGTAAGACAATTTTGTAGTCAACTGCATTCTGGTATTTTCAGTCCTCATTTGAGAGTATAACCAGCAAAAACACTGAAGGCTCACGTCTCTATTTCACAAACATTTTTTGAGAGAACTATCAAAGCGCTAGGGTTACAGTAAACAAAGGTCACACACATGCTGTTGGTGTTTTTCTTTCCTACTGTGATGTTCAGGACTTCAAATCTCCATTTCCCCCTGTGCACACACAACAATGAAAACACTAAATCTCCATCTGTCGGCAGTTTTCATGTAAGGTGTGTATATATATATATATATATATATATATATATATATATATATATATATATATATGTATATATATATACACATTAGATCACATCATAAGCATTGGAAAGTGGAATATTTCAAGCCAGTCTACCTCCTTAAATTAACAGTACAATAAGTAAGTAAAACACAAACATCACTATGTGAATTAACATGAAAACTAATCACTCTATCTTGACAACCCTGTGTCATCCATCACTGGTGTAGATCTTCATCTTCTACCTTAACACAACAGCTGGACACGTTTACAAGTTTAACTCACATCCTATTGATGGCAGTAAATGAACACACCTAAGACATATCCACAATGTGACGTTATCATTTGATAGGAAATAAAGTCATGTTGGTTTATAGCACTATTAGCTGTATTATAGCCATGGCTATAAAGTTTGATTTAATGAAGTAAACTAAAAGGTTATGTTGTAAAAAGGTCCTTTTGCAAACAGCAGCAGTAATGAGCAACGAGGATACTAGGTTTCGTCATGTAAACAAGCATATAACTATCCAGACTTATCTGTGTGTCATGTAAACACTATCTGAATATGATCAAAAGCGGGATACGCCTCATAACCCGGATATGAGTACGCATGTAAACATAGTCATTAAAAATGAACTTGTAAATTAGCTTACAATTATCACAAAGTACCAGCAGATGTACATGCCTGCAAGAAGATATGAATATTCACAGATGCATCATGTTATCTATGAATATATTCATATATTCACTAAGTTTTCTTAAATTGTTTTCTGTTGTTTGCTTGTGTTGCCAATGCTGACTTACACCACTGAAAAAAGATGTGAATCAAGGATAATATGAACAAATCTATACATGAATATTGATGACATTCTATAGTATATGAATAGCAAAAGAACTATAGATGACATGAACCAGGGGTGGCCGACACAATCCAACACATTGTAGATGTTTTCCTCTTCCAACACACCTGATTCAAATTATCAGTCGATCATCCAGCTCTGCAGAAGACTCATAATAACTGTCAGGTGTGTTGGAAGAGGGAAACATCTAAAACATGCTGTATTGGCGCTCTTGAGACCTCGATTTGTCCACCCCTGACCGAAACCACAGACTGAGGATAATGCCGTTTTTTGCAATTGCAATTGTAATTGTAATTTTAATTGTTCTACTCACTGATGGTACTTTATTTTATTTTGATTTCTCTGGAAGAAATATCCACAAAAAGATACCCACAAAACAGCATACAACGAGTCAGTGAGGCAGCAACTTGCAGGCGCTAAATCGGTTATTTTGTTCAAATCAGTTAATATATCCATTGTGATGCAGTAGTGATAATTCTGTTGCAGTCCCATTTCAACTTTGAAACACCCAGAATGATCTAAAATAAATAAATAATGTAAACCGAGACACACAAGTGGCATCATCTGTGCGTGAGCTGAGTTTTGAGCTTTTTGCTGTAGCTTAGCTATTTAGGACTCAGCAGTTGATAGTGAAAAGTCACGACGGAGCTTTTGTCTGATTTGAACAAAATAACTGATTCAGCGTCTGCAAGTCACTGCCCCGCCAACTCTTGTTGGATGCGGTTTTGTGGATATCTTTTTTTTTATATTTCTTCCAGAGGAATCAACATTTTTAAAAAGTAACATGGGTGAGTAGAACAATTCAAATTACATCATAATTAATGCCCCTATTGCAAAAAAAAATTAGCATTGTCCTTTAATATCAGTTGATCCGATCTGTATCTTATCCGTAACATTTTATAATACTCACTATATATTAACTATTTCCAAATGTTTTTTAATGTATTATTCAGACACAATTCATTTAATAATTTTAATGACATTCAGGTTGCAGTCGGTCGTCATTTGTCGTTTGAGATAAACATTAAAGTAACCTCGTCAATACGCTGTCAGTATCCTACAGTATGGAAGGAGTAAGAGAGAAAATAAAGTTGGGAGAGTGGAAGCTCTGGAAAAAAAAATTAAGAAAAAAAGTAAGGTTTGGGACACATTCGCTGAGATTTTTAAAGATGATGAGCGGCTCCTTATTCATGGAAACAGGGTTCAAATGTCTCTTTGGGTGTTAAATGCAGGTATGTGAATAAAGTAATTTGATTTTCATAAAGACCATTGACTACTCTTTAAAAATGCGGGTCCAGAAGCAGGTTGGGTCCGTCCTTTTCAAATAGAGTTGCGGGCGGGTTAGAAAAGTGGTCAATTGCAGGTCGTTTATACATCGATCCGCGCATCACTGGTACATAGTTATCCCCCCACTTTAGGCCGGGACATGATTTCTGAGAAGCGGTTCTCTCTCGTAGTGGAGGCCAAACAGGACGGGTTCTACTGGTCCACACACAGTGCTGGTGTTTTAACTGGGCTCCTCAACCTCCTATATAAGCGCAGATGCAGATTTTCTGTAGGCTTGGGTTACCAACATTTACTACAATAATTGCCATCATTTTAGCCCATGATGGTAAATTTGATATTTTACTAAAAAATAAAACAAGTGTTTTTTGTCTATTTTTACTGTGTGTGCTGGCACGACATTTTCATTCTCCTTTAAGACAGTGTAGAGCGAGTTTAGTCACATGACTCCACCCATCCAGCCTGACCAGGAAGGGAAACAGACGATGAGGAAATGACTGATGGTTCAAATGCAGAACCGACTTAAACAGATGTAGGCACACACACACCCCTCCAATCCGAACTGTGCCCCCCCCCGCCCACACACACACACAGATTTATCATACATTTATCATTATGGAGGTAAAACTACCCAATTTATCATGATATTAATTTCAAATCATATCGCCCAACCCCAGTTTTCTGTCTTGCACACAGGCTTAAACCATTTTCCTTCACCACACAGAGCAACATGCAGAGAAGATCTATTTATTTCATGAATAATACTCTTCACCGCAAATAAACAACAGCAGAGAAACATCTATTCTCTCTGTGTGGAAAAAGCAACTTCATACACATGAGTGCTGGCCAATCCAAGAGCAGTTTCTCCACCATACTGTCTCCATGACGACGGCCAATAGCGTACGCAAAATCCATATTTAAACAGGTCAGTCTCTAGGATTTTGCACCTGTTGTCATTTGTGTAGGTAGTCTTGACATGCAAATCAATAGTATGTCCATTTCCTAGTATGAGCATGACATTTGCATCCATTATTTCTGATCTTTGTAAACCAGGTCCTCAGAGGCTCTGTAGGGAACATAGCAACACCGTTATTCTACAGCATTTATTCACCAATAAAACCCATGGAGTCGGATCAATGGCGGTGTATGGACACACTTAGTTAAAGGGATAGTTCACTATTTTTTACATGAATTTGTATGGGACAGCGTCTTTACTCTGGTGCACCCACAGTGACTTACCAACGTCAGTGTCCTATGAGTCAAGTTCTGGTCCGGGTTTGGTCAAAGCGAAACTAGTCCCGGCAGGTTTCCTCCGGTCAACGGAATACAATTACAATGTGTCTCTTCTCAAAACAATATGTGTTTGAATGAGTGATTTATTTGCATAACAAAACCACCAAGGAACAAAAACTCACACCTTATAATTGCTTGGAGCTTCTTTCTCCCAATAGCGATCAATGCACGTGGTTACTGCTAACAGCTGTGTGCCTGTAACCTGACACGTCATCTGGCTGCATTTTGCTACGTTCATGCAACCATCTGAGTACCGTGAGATTCAGGTTTTCTTCAAAACAAAGGAGCCAATCAGTGTCACAGGGTGGGAGTACCCGGCGGCATTGTGGCTGGTGTGACGTAAAGCAGAAGCGATGGAAGTGTAGTCTTTTCAGATACACAACAATGGCAGCATTAGTTTGGTATGGACTGGGCTATTTCCACTGTTTTGTCGACTCTACCGCATGTTCATTCCTTAAAAGATGAACAGAGGACGGCTTTGGAAGTGTTTGTTGATAGAAATGACGATTTCACTCTTCTTCTGACCAGGTTTGGCAAGAGTTTGATCTATCAGATGGCTCCACTGTTGGATAAAGAAATAGTACCAGTGCAGAATCCCATGGTTTTTGTGGTACCCCCCTGGTTGTGTTGGTAGAGGAGTAGAGGCTGGTAAACTAGGGCTGACAGTAATGGAACTGGGAGGAACTGATTCTATACAAATGAATGTGAAAAATAGTGAACTGTCCCTTTCTTGATATTTTTGCTGAAAAAGTAGTTTATTTTTTCTCTGTTTAGATCGAAGAACTTTTGAATTTACTCTGAGCTTTAATGAATATACATGATCAGTGAATTAAATATAGGAAAACATAGTTCATGGTAATTTGGGAAATGCCGCAAAAATACCACCTGGTCTCTATGTGTTAAATGTACCCATGAAAATGAGTTACAGCTGTAAGATACAATAAGCATTACCTACCCATAATCCAACAGCTACGTCAACCAAGAGAATCAAAGTCTGGAAACATGTTTGATGTTGAGATTCACATGTCAGCTGTGATGTCTGTAATGCTTTTATTTATTTGCTTGTTTGATGGTTCGTAGTGTCGGACAATAGACAAACTGTGTCCAGACACAAAGGTGATGCTGAATAGAAGACATGTCCTCTGTACAGACTCAAGGACAGGGTTCCCCTCAGTGAGTTTCAGTCTGGATGTAATGGAGCCTTTAACTAAGAACAAGGTCACAGTAGATGTTTGTCAGTTCTAGTGGCAAATGTGTGTCCAGGAAGTTATAAAGTATTATTTACTGTTTTGTTTCTGTTGGTCACTTCCTGTTTATTTTGATAGATTTCCTTTTGTGTTCTGTGTCCTGTATGTTGTTTGATTTACCCATATTTCCTCATATGTGTGATTATTTTTTCTTGTCCTGATGTGTGTCTTGTTGTATCCCTGTCCTTATGTGTGTGTATATAATATATAGTAGGTGTTTTCCCCTTGTCTGTTGCTAGTTTGTCTTGTTTTATAGAGAACTAAGGCAGTACCATTCTTGTAGTTTTTGATTCCTTGTTATTTGTTTAGTTTTGTCTTAAGTTTTTCTTTTGATATTTTACAGGGTTTCTGCGGATCCTTGAAAAGTCATAAATGGCATTGAATCCATTGTTCTAAAAATAAGGCCTTAATTGGCATTAAAATGTCTTAAATCAAATTTTCAAAAGTCTTAAACATTTGGACACATTAGTGAGATTTATGTTAGTTTGAAATAAAAAAGTATTTGGTAACATTTAGGCTGTCTATATTACAAAACTAATTTAGAGTAAGTATAGAAAATGAGGACACATCATTCTGTGGGTGTAGTATTCCTTTAACTATACTTAGTTTTTTGCAAGTGTGTGTTTATATGGTGTGTGTGTGTGTTATGTATTCGAATTTCAAAGTTGATGCAAATGGTTCATGAATGTAGCAGCAACTGGACAAAAAAGACCTATTTAAAATAAACAGTTGATAATACCAACCAGGTAATTCATCTGCTGTTTTTCCCCCCTTTTCAATTTTAGTTCATTGTCGGCTTGGTCTTAAATGTAATTTCAAACGGCATTAAAAAAAAAAGTCTTGAATTTAACTTGCATTGAGCTGTAGGAACCCTGTTTTATCACTTAACAGTTTTAGATACAATGGATTTAAGTTCATACTTTGTCACATAACATTTTTTCCTCTATAAGTCTGATGTTTATTTGATACTTTTGTTATTTGTTAGAAATCTTCTGTATGAGCGTTTTATGTCATTTAAACATTGTCCAGTGCTTCTGGTAGTCTCCAAAACAAAGCAGAAGCTTAGAGGTGTCAGAGTACCAACTCTCTGAAATGAGGTGTGAGACAGGCCTCTCTCCTGGTTTTTAATTCGTGTTTAAAAACGCACTGTTTTTCTTTGGCCTTTAACTCGCTGTAATTTATCTTGTTTGGTATATGTAAACACCAAACTGACATGAAACTGTTTCTTTTGTCGTGGTATGTTTTTGTTCCCATGTCTTTTTAACTTTTTTTTTTTTTTTATGTACAGCACTTTGGCTTGCCCTGTGTATGTTTTAAATGTGCTATACAAATAAAGATGCTTGACTGATTGGATGAGCAAAATAATGAGTAAAAAAAGTGTTTCCTCTGTTTTCTAAAAGGCCGAGCATTGATATAAATACATTACAAATCCGAGAAACGCTGTAAAAATACAGTCTGAATCCTGTATATATGTGTCCAACAATTTTATTTATTCAGTATTTTCTTGTTGGATGAAACATAATACAAAAATAATGTGTGTCCAACGTCTTGTTTCTAGTACCCTGATCCAGCAGCGTAAACACTTTACCATCCATACTCATGACCTCACTGCAAGGTCAGCAAGCCTTCACACACACTTACCTCTGTAACCCATAACCTGACACACTGGTAAAATACACTCTACACCATGACTGTTTAGAGAAGGAAAAAAGGATTTAAATTGATATGCACAATAGAAGCGAGGTGGAAAAGCTCCATCATAAATTTCTGCAGTGTTTTCATATATACTATTCTGCAAAATAAAGCCTTTTAACTCTGGTGTACATGACACGGGGTCCCACTCTCACTTTATTTCTTTCCTGTTTCCGCACTGCTTCAATGAAAACTGCAACATTCCAGTATACTGTACACCTCCACTCCAGCTTCTACTCATACACTGTGCACATCCTCCTCCAGGGGGAAGTGGGTATCTCTGCTCCCTGCACCTCCTTATTTTTATTTTATTTTTTTTTTTACTTCCTCTTGTGGAGAAGAATGAGGTCAGAACTCATGGCAACATGTGCTGTATATATTCTACATTTATATCAGCTGTGTGAGTTGTTTTAAATACCACAGGCAGATTAAAATTAAAAAAGTGACCTTTTGAAGCGTGAACTATAGAATGCAAAGAGAAATGGTGTTATCATAGTAATATAGATAGCATTTGAAACAGGTAAAATGACTGAAATGCTTTTTTTTTAATTACAAGGTAAGATAGTTGAAAAGTGATTGTGTTCACCTTCTCCATGTGTATGAACCCTGCAGCCAATCATCAACCTCAGCACACAAACATATACATGGACAGACCTGTTTTGGCTTTTAATTGATGTCAGCATTCACTCCTGTTTGTTGATTGCCCTGGTTAGTCTTCTTTTAATTAAAGTGATCTCAGTTGTTGTAACTGAGTGTCAAAACCAATAATATTCAGTCACGAAATTTGTATTTATTTTTTCACATTATAGAATGTTCTTTATTAACTCTTACTTCTTGTGTATTCGAGAACTTAACCGTCAGGTTAAGATAAAGAGGATAAATCACCTACAATAACTTTATAACAATATTCATATTTAAATAAATAGGCTATACATGATGCAGCACATAAGTGCCATGTATAAACTGCATTCAAATGTAGTATAAAAGTCTTTTGAGTCATTTAGTGAGCAGTCACATTATGTGCTATCTCTCTGTTTACCATAATACACTCTCATTATAAAAGATCCCTCCAATACAAGACATAGGAGAGCCTCTGGGCACATGAAATAGTGCACAAACACTATTGTAAAAAATAATCAAGCCTTTCCCTGGGAATGAAATCAGTGAATAGGTCTACATGTCATCAGGGCTGGCTGAAGCTTTTATGGGGCCCTAAGCAAAATCCCCCCCCCCAGTGATCACTATTAAGAAAAAGTTGCTGAAAACAATTATGAGGTATGAGTTTTTGTTCCATGATGATTTTGTTATGCAAATAAATCACTCATTCAAACACATATTATTTTGAGAAGAAACACGTTCTCATTTTGTGACCCTAGGAAACCTGCTGGGACTACTTTTGTTTTGACCATAACTGAACCAGAACTCGACTCATAGGACACTGTAAGGGGTAAGGCACTGTGGGTGCACCAGAGTAAAGACACAGAGTCTATACAAATTCATGTGAACATTTGTGAATTATCCCTTTAAAGACCATATGACACTGAAAAACATTTGTAAAATATATACAAATATTGAAAGTAGGCATACAGTACAGTCACTTGAAATTAGTTTAATCATGATGATTGAGAAATTCAGTTTATACAGCTTTTTTAAAAGTGTGTTCTTGAGACCTGCTGGCGAGCTTCCTAAGATGACATTACATTTCAGAAAGAATCCTCTGTCCAGACACCACTATCAATAGCAGCCGCAGCAACAACAACAAAAGTAACACCATGGATCCTGCAGAAGCCAAAAATTGTTCAGACTCATCCTCACATGTTGAGACATTTTGTGAAGTGGTTGAGTCCGACCCAATGCTGAAGGACAATGTAGAGGACATTATACAGAAAATCAGGCTTGGAATCATAATGTCCTGACAAACAATATGCAAATAGCTAACACTAAATGGATCTATAAACATATATATATATATATATATATATATATATATATATTACAACCAATGAATAATACGATCAGGATAACAGAGACCAGCTCATCTGACCAACCCGGGTCAAACTAACCTGACCCGAACCCACCAGGGCTGTGAAACTACTGCTCAGCCTGCTTTCATTCTCTACAGCTGATTTTATTTTAGTGGTGTCTTTGTCTTTCACTGTTACAACATTCTTTTAGTCTGCCTCAACTTCACAACCCCCGCCCCTCAACTGGCCACTGGGCAATAACAGGCTGAAACAGATGATTCCGCCATGTATGTATGTCACTTCCAGTTTGTTCCATGTGGGGCACCAGCCTATGGCTTTCAGTGGCGAGCCATTAAAATTTCAAAAACAACAGGAGAGCCATGTACATCTACTGTAAAAATGTATGCTAAATCAAATATACAACTTGTCATTCACCACAAATTGTGCGACTATGTGAGTTTTCCCTCTTCACCTGCAGAAAGATTGCATTTATTCAAGGCACCACTCTTTGCTATTTGCAGCTACTGTCATCTACAGCACTTTTATAGCCTCTGGGAATCCACAAAGGGCCAATAATGTTCCATTTGGGTCAGATCAAAGGCAGTACAGTCCACCACATGACCACCTGTCTGGTTTCTTTACATCTGCTACTGATTTATCTGAGACAGAACTAAAACTTTCACACATTCTGTGGAACCAATTGCGTGACTATGATTTAAACTCAATATGACTGTCGGGTCATTTTGACCTGAAGACATTATACCTTCAGTTTACATGGAAATGTGCATAAAGGCACTGGTTCTATTCCCACACCGGACCTTTCTGTGTGGAGTTTGCATGTTCGCCCAGTGTCTGCGTGGGTTTTCTCCAGGTACTCCAGTTTCTTCCCACCAGCCAAACACATGCACTGATAGGTTAATTGGTTAATCTAAATTACCCATAGGTGTGAATTATGAAAGTGATTGTTATGTTCAGCCCTGAGATGAACTGGAGAATCATACAGGGTGTACCCCGCCTTCACCCATTGTAGCTGGATTAGGCCCCCAGTGACCCCAATGAGAAAAAAGCAGGTTCAGATGACGATACAAGATGAATAAGAGGAGTAAAAAAGACAGGTGAGTGACCGACACTCACTTGGACAAAGTGCACAAATACACTTATATACAAGTACAACAAATGAAATGGACACCATGCATTGTTACTTCACCAAGGAGTGGTGGTGGTTATACTTTCATCTGGTTTTGTTTGTCTGTCTGGCTGTCAGTAAGATAACTCAAACAGTTGTTAGAAATTTTAAAGTTTGTAGAATGAAAGCTCCTAAGATGATCTAAGATTAACAACTTATTTAAAGTTCACATGGAAAATACCGGAAAATCAGCGCTGATCTTGGCTCATTGGACCGACAAGCACAAGGAAAAATTAGTCTCTTTTTCTCCCATTTCTTTGTTAATATCTTCTTCATTTCTCCTCCCCGAACACATGGTTTGGGGTCAGTCTTTTGATTGGGCCACGACCTGATCCCAGTCCCTCCCCTGTTTGTTCGTGCACGTGAAACGTCTAATGTTTGTGTCTACATACTGCGTGTTTTTTTCTCTGCCACCCTTCCTTTGTCAAAACATGACAAAAACTTTACATAATAATAATAATAATAATAATAATAATAATAATAATAATAATAATGGATTAGATTTCTATAGCACTTTTCAAGGCACCCAAAGCGCTTTACATTAGTATCATCTCTGGACACTCTATCCATGAGCCAGAGCCGGAGAATCATGAACCATATTAAACCCTAGTAACCCTAGAAATACTATAAACTCCCTCCTGTTGCCGTATTTATTCACGCCAAATAGTTATGGATAGATTTTGATGAAATCTTCAGGAAATGTTGATACTGACACTGAATAAATGAGTGAATTTTGGTGGTGATCGGTGTTTGTGTGGGTTGGGGGGGGGGTCATGCATGTGTGTCATGCACGTGTGTTTCATTTGCTAGGTTGGACTATTGATGGGAGAAGTGAAAGTGAAAACTATTGCTCATTTAGATTGTTTGGGGGGCTGACCTGCCTTGGCAGAGGTCTGCACTCTGAGTCCTTTTCTAGTTAAGTACATGATATGGAGTTTTTAATGCTACGCACAGCACTGGGAAAGAAACTATTGGCATATTGAGAGGTAGAACATTTGACAGAATGATAGTCTCTGCCAGATGGAGGAAGACCACCAGGGTGACTAGTAGGGTCATTTACAAAATGAGACAGAAGCCTGGATCTGTACAACATTTCAAGATTTGGCAGGTAAGCCCAAGTGAGTGAAAGAGATCACTGTTTATTGATTTTTCAGTCCAGTACAGTAAGATGAGTTGCATTAGAATACAGGAGATGAACACTTTCCTGGATGAAATTGACAATAGAAACGAATTGTTACTGATTTTTCCCCAGATAGACATGGGTTTATTCATTTGGACATGAGGTTATGAGCAACTGAGCAAGTAAAGGCTGTATTATCTGAAGTAAGTAATGACTAACATCAGGGGGAAAGTGGGGAAAGGCTCCTTTAAACGTACGACAACAGTAACATACTATGAGGGAAGCCCTGAAGGCAGTTCTTCCATCAGGGAACAATCTTACTGTCCTCTTTTCTTTCTCTGTTTTTCATAGAAAGTTTAAGTAGCTTCTTAAACTTAAATGGAACAAGGGCTAGAGATAGGAGAACTATGTTAGCTGAGCTGGCCAAAACCAAATACACAGATATAGTGTTCCTCTTCCTGCAGGAGACACACAGCACAGCAGATAATGAAATAGAATGGGGAATGAGCTGGAAAGGGCAGTTTATTTCTTAGCTGTGGCACTAACCTCAGTGCAGGTGTTGGAATTCTGTTTTCACAGCATTATGATCTGATAAATGTTGCTTCATGTGAGGTAGAAGAGGCCAGGGTTCAAACAATACAAGCAATGATCAGGAAGTTATTCTTTGCGTGTATTAAAGTGGATGTCTGCAACTATGGTGCTGACCCAACAAGGCTGTTTCAGAAACAAAAGACTTGAACAGTGGTTCAGTTACAGGAGGAGGCTGGAACTGCATCACACATCCATCAGACTGGACTGAAGAACTCTAGTGTGGTTGAAGACAATCATATGGTTTGCACAGTAGTGCACTGGTTAGCATTTGTGCTTCACAGCAAGAAGGTCCCTGGTTCTATTCCCACACCAGACCTTTCTGTGTGGAGTTTACATGTTCTCCCCATGTCTGCGTGGGTTTTCTCCAGGTACTCTGGTTTCCTCCCACCATCCAAAGACATGCACTGATAGGTTAATTGGTTAATCTAAATTACCCATAGGTGTGAAGGTGAAAGTGATTGTTTGTCTATATTAGGGTATTAACAGAAATGCTAACTAGTTGACACGTCGATTCTTGTAGCACAAGTCGACTTAAATTTGGAGGAGTCGACAAGTCGCATGTTATTCTTTCTCTCCTTCCCTCCCTCTCTTTCTCTCTATCTCGGCACATAAACACAGACTAGTCAGACCTAAACAAGACCTTGCTGCTGCAGGTAAGACAGTTTTGGTGGGCTGAGAAAACAAAAGAGAGTGACACACCTCGCATGTGTGGAAATACTTCAAATTAGATAAAAAAAAAGAGAGGCATCTCTTTTCGGACCATTTTTTACCATATTTTTTGAAAACCTCTTAATAATCCCATATCACGCAATGAAATAGAATGTTTGCAAAAAAAAAATCCTAAATGTTTTAGTCCAGTCTAGAGGGTGGAACCAGAGGAAAACTCCAACCAATCATTGTACTGATCATCTTTACAATGATTGATTTGATGATACATCCATCAAATATCATCCACCTCCGCCTCCATCCCCCTTCTGCACATACACATAAAGAGCTATGGTGGAAAAGATGACAACCGGCAGCAAAACCAAAGTAAAAACTGTGTTTGAAAAGGCTACGGAACATGAGGAAGCTGAACGAAGAACGGAACAAGACAAGGGTGGTAATCGATATGACTTTCCAGCGTTGTTGTCAACTGAAAAAGGAAGAGGCTCAAAACTGATGATAAGGTGACCATGTTTCTACTCCATAGGTAAGATGATACTGTTATGATTATATAATATTTGGACAAACTAATGGGTTATGGGTATTGTATTCACTCATCAGTGAAAAAATGTCAGATATTGACCAAACAGAATGTTCCAGCAGGTTTTGTTAAGTTACCAACACTGTGTGTAAACTGCTGCTGTAACACCATAAACTATTGTCCTTATCCATTAATTTTCATGCTGTTTATTTCATGCTTCTAAACCTTTTGTTAGCTAAGCTTCATGTGACACAAACTGATAAATGTTGATTATTGTTTTGTTATTTTGGATGATAATTGACGTTGACTTTTTTCGAATGCTCGCAAACCTCCGTGATCGCTCCAGACAGCATGAGCGTTGATGTATTTTTGAAGGCGTGGTTTCGAGGGGTGGGCTGACGAAGAGGCATGGGTGTGTATATTTTGAAAATATAGCTACAGGAACCATTTTCCAAGATCTCCTACCCTACCTTTAATGAAGTAATCATTCCCTGTTCAGTTAGATCATCCATATGCCTTTGCAGACATAACAAATGTCATTCTCTGGTGTTCAGAAGTATCTCTCTGCTCTGCTGTTGTATCCCCCCACCCCCAACTTGATAAAAAATCAGTCGAAATAGCATTCAGATAGCACCTGAGCTGCTGCAGACCACTCACCACAAAAGCACCTGAAACCATCAGGAGCATTTTACTACTCGGCACAGTAAATACAAAAATGTGATAAAAAAACAAACAAAAAGGAAATGGGATTAAACCATCAAATTTGATTACAGCGTCATACAGCTGCTACTGACGGTGCATTTCAAATGCTGCCTTAGTGGCTCTGGTGGACTCAGTCTGCACCCCCTGCAGGCACAAACACATGACAGGCTGTGATGACCACACCAAATGTAGTCAAATGTATGAAAAAAAAAAAGACCCATTCCTCAAAGGAGAAAATCCTGATTGGTTAAATTAGATACTATGCATTCAAACGAAAACGCCCCCCCCCACACACACACCTTTTTTTAATTTGAAGTAGAAACTGTTATCAGATGGAGAAGGGCTGTGATAAAAGATGAGTCTGTGCAGATGGATGGAGGCTGCTCTGGGGGACACATTCTGCAGGGATCACTGTCACAGTAAATGACAAATAATCCAATATGCTGTATTACTTTCTCCCACCTTACTTGGATCCTGTCTTCTCTTTCATATTTGCGATTAAAAAAAAAAAAAAAATCCTCTCTCTTATTCTACTACAGCACCTACATTAATCCACTAAAAATTTTATGATTGATTGATCAACTTTTAATCAGAGCGGAACCATAATTCTGTGTCATTTGTGTTATTTGACATTCTGGGTAATATTTGGAAAAACAAAAAAATACATACACACACATATTATTGTATCAGAATAAGATCAGGACTATGAAAAAATAATCCATATACAACAAAGACTGATGTTTATCACAACTACAGAGAGAACAAGTATTCAGAGAATGCCTAATCTCACCCCTATCCAAGTTTCTATGACAACCCGTTCTTGAAATCGAGCCAATAATGTGATTTTGACCGTTCTACTAATTGTGACCTTGACCTTTCACCTTTTGCAATATTGATAATTGCATTATATGTATATATGCGTCAGTGCATGTTATATTGTGATAATATATCCAGTATTGATTAAGTTATAGTGTGATATATCTATGCTGGACACACACAAACAGTGTTACAGAAGTGAATGTTGTGACATGTCACCTTTGACCTCCAGAGATCTCAAAAAATATTGGTCGTAGGTGATAACACCAAATGTAAGAATCTTCATTCCGCAATTTAGCTGTCTCGTTCATACAGTGAACATACAGCAGCTAGCAAGACCTCTGATGAATCATTTAGCCTTAGCTCATAACTTACCTTTCTTTGTGTAACTTCAGGTGACGAACAAAGTTAAAAGTTGTGGCAGCTTCGTCGCTAATCTTTAGATCTATGTCTGACAAATTGCAGTTCTTTTGTTAGTCACTACCTTGTAATTTTTATAAGCAAATGAAACAATTTTTGCCAATACAATGCACCATTGTGCCAACTGGTGCATTGTATTGGCTGGGGGAGGGGGCTTTTAGATGTGTTTGTCCTTTGCCCCGTCAAAACAGCCAGACAGCAGCACACGCTCTCAGCATGCATGTGGTGCTGATGCCCCCCCCCCACCAGAAGTAGATAACACAGCTGCACAGATTTTAGTTTTTATGAGAAGATGCAAGTCTTTTCTCGAGTCAAGAGGCTCTATTCCAAGTGAAGTCACAAGTCACGGATGTTGAGTTTCAAGTCTTTGTACATTTTGTCAAGTCGAGTCAGAAGTCCTCAAATTCACGACTCGAGGCCACACCACTGGGAGAACGTACATGTACAAGCTGTGTGATTTGTCGCTGTACATTTCATTCAGAATCCTGGCAGCATAGCAGTGCTCTGTGCCAGATGCCAAACTGAAATGTAGCTTGAGGGCATCTTCCTGATCTAAAAGCATCTCAATGCAGTCTGCAATCACCAACCATCGGGTTGAGTTGGGTGATATTAATTTAAGTGGACAGCCACCATCATTAATAGCCTGGTAGATGTTGTTATAATCACTCTGGGTTTTGTAGAATGCGTAAATCAATTGTAGGTTTCACTGATCATGTATTCCAGGTTGCTTGGGAGAAATTGCATTGTTTTGTTAACAACAATGTCAAGTGAGTGGCAAACGCAGCAAATAAGTGGCAAACTCGGCTGCTTCTCTTTAAGTACTGAAGTTTTTTCTGACCATAACACTTGCGCCATCTGTAGCAATCAACACCATATTTTTGATGTCCAGTCCACATTCACTGAGAAAAGTCTGACATACCACAAGCATCTGCACTGAGAAAGTTGACAAGCCCCAGGTACGTACTGACACACTTGCCGTGTTTCTGTGAGCGGTACACAAATGCAGAAGAGCTTGTTCACTAGTATATCAGTGCTCTCCTCCAGGTAGAGAGAATATGGAGACTCACCAACATCCTTCTTTAACTCCTCTCTGAAATGCGGTGCCAGAAGAGATGTTCTAATGGCCGTACACTGCATCTTAAATGCACCCCCAGACAAATTATCTACAGCATTAATGGAGGTGTGGCAGGCAGCCTATGTTCACAATGTTTTTGGTCATCTTTGATTGTGTCTTGTGCTGCACCAGATCCTTTGACACGGGGCTGACAGCGAGACGTGTGCTTTTTTGTGGCACCATGATCCTTCAAGTCGCTGAGGTGTGTTCTTAATTCAACATTAAAATACCTGCAATGAGCTTTGCTTTCATCTGGGGCAGGATGGTCTCCTACTCCTTCCTGTAAATGTTTTTATATTTTCCCCATTTTGGCATGTTGCTTATTTAGCTACCAGATTAGAGCGATTCACTAGCTAGCATTTTACGTGACCTTCAGGCTGCATCAGCTCGGCACACTACGCTAGTTTGTTGATGTGACGTGGTTATAGCAACTGAATAACACTGCAATTAAATTTTTAAATTGAATGAGCATACTATGAGTGAGTGAAGTATACTGAATTTTGTGTTTGTACTGTATTTAAACCATAAAATAACAGTTTGTTGTGCTATTTCTGCAATATTAAAAGAAATCAAATATAGGCAAAACTAGCCCAAATTTTATATACCCGCCCAATGAATTTTCTCCCTAATTACTAATTGGGCTTGGGACGCAAGCTGAGGCCTGATCAACCTACAGCTGGCCGCCTCTGGAGAGGGTGTATAGTGTAAAGGCCGAAACACCCTGTGACCCAGAGGAACACTACTGATGATGCGTACCCACAATCTTCTCCACTACCATCCACCAACAGTTTTTTTGCACGTGCTAGCACAGGAATTAACATCTCATCTTGTGTTTCTGGAATCTGATTACCTGGACCCGTCCAGTGACTGCTGAGAAAGGTCAGCTGACGACAGGGGAAAGTCCTTGTGACAGCATGGAGAGACAGCTGACAGGAGGAAACAGACCCCACCGGGACAGTCCTGGGTTAGCTGCCCATGACTGTAGTTTCTCACGCTTAACAGCATGCTAGAGACACCCCTTATTAGCTACGAAGAAGCAAACAAAGAGAATACCCCCAGAGTCTGCGAGAGCGGGGGCGGAAGAAGACTCATCGGCTGATAAAATGGTAACGACTGGACTGGAAATGACTACGAGTAAAGACAGCACAGTGCAAGAGAACACCACGGGTCCTGCCACAGCAGCGGACCACCGGCTGCAGATATGTAGCTGCGGATGGCGGAAAGTAACATCTTTTCGGGGTCCGAGGGTTCACCAGGGAAGGAAAAGGTGTTTGACAGAAGAGAGGCAGGGGCCTCGCATTGACTATTTCCTGCGGAAGAAGTCAAGTCAGTCGAATGAAGCTCACCAGCTGGACAAAAGCCATAGTCTGGAAGGCATCAGCACCCCTGTCACGGCAGATGTAAACTCAAGCACAGTACCAACGGTGGAGCAGACAGCTGTGGAACCCACCCAAATTCCTCAATCTGTAGTTGAGCGGAGCCTCCCTAGCTGCAGACTGCGAGTGAGGTGGCCCGGTGCCGCGGACAGGAAGCTGTGGGAAACGGTGAACAAGGACCTGTCTCTGACCCTCAGTCAGTTGCGAGGCACGGTGGAGAAGAAGTTGGAGAAGATGGGAAATATCATCCATGAATACGGAGCAGACCGCTTTGGGGTTCTGGAGTCAAAAGGCACCAAACAGACTCCCACTCCACTCGTCTCCAGAAGACAACAAGAAATCAAACGCCTTGTTCAAGAAAGGAGACAACTCAGGAAACTGTGGAGGAACGCCTCGGAGGTGGAAAAGGAGGGCATAAGCACCCTCCAAGCTGACATTAAGAAACGTCTAGCATCCCTCCGCAGAGCAGAGAACTTGCGGAAACGAAGGAGGAACAAAGAACGAACAAGAACTCGGTTCTACAAAAATCCCTTCAAATTCCCGAAAACTCTTTTCACTAAGAAGAAAAGTGGAGTGCTAAAAACAACAAAGGTTGACCTGGAGGAGCACCTAAGATCAACACACTCTGACCTAAAGCGCTATGAGCGCATGGTCATCCCTCCAGACATGCCACCAATCGAATCCCCAAAACATCGGTTCGAGGTTGGTCCACCATCGTGGAAAGAAGTGGAGAACATTGTCCGCCGTGCACGAACCGCATCGGCCCCGGGGCCGAACGGTGTCCCGTACAAGGTATATAAGAACACACCAGATGTCTGCAGGCTTCTCTGAGATGTTCTAATGGCCGTACACTGCATCTTAAATGCACCCCCAGACAAATTATCTACAGCATTAATGGAGGTGTGGCAGGCAGCCGATGTTCACAATGTTTTTGGTCATCTTTGTGCTGCACCAGATCCTTTGACACGGGGACTCATCTTGTGTTTCTGGAATCGACTACGCCATATTTTTTTGTGACATTGAAGAATTCATCACACTAACTATTATTGGTTTCCATGGTTACTGTATGCTTTTTCCCTTATTTAAACACAAACTGTATATTTTACAGACATGTTTGGATGGGTTTCAGATCCTTCAGTGTTTCTAAGGCAGAATGCAGAGTTATTGACCTCAGTTATAAATGTGGCTTCATACCATCTGTACTTTATAGAAACTTTTCCTCCTTATCTTTTCAGAGCTCCACTGAATAATTACCACAAAGAATTACCACCTCATTAGCGATTTGTTACTTGTAAATAAGCAGTTACAAACCTTATTACCATGAAATTACATCGAAATTACCATAGAATTAACATCATATTAGAGAAACGTAATGTAAAGTGTTACCAGTATTTTTTAATTTATAGAGAACCATTCACAGACAAGTGCTTTACACTGCAAAACAATTAAAATACAGTTCAAAATGCAATAAATATATTAATTGCACTTGGTTTGTAGCAACACTGGGCAACTGAAAGATAAGTTTTTTTATTTTTATAATTCTTTTTTATTGAGGATCATCAACATGGTATACAGACATTCATACAAAGGTGATACAATGCCCCCCCTCAACATGTGGGACACCAGTCCAACAGTAAAGAAATAAATAATAAAGAATGAAAGTCAATAAGATAGTATATACATATGTATACATAGTTGAGTGAAAAGACAAAAATAGAGCTAGATAAGAAGAGGATCAATACAGAAAAAAAGCAAACGTGTACATTTAAAAGGAAATATTCATGAAGCTCAGCGTGACTGAAACTGTGTGTTAAACAAGATAAAGTTAACATGAGTTTAATCACAATCATGAGGATTCCACTTCTATCACTTCTATTAATCATCATTAATCACAATAATCATCAACTATCTCTCTCTCTCTCTCTCTCTCTCTCTCTCTCTCTCTCTCTCTCTCTCTCTCTCTATATATATATATATATATATGTGTGTGTGTGTGTGTGTGTGTGTGTGTGTGTGTGTGTGTGTGTTATTTTAAATCCCTTACTAGACATTTTTTTATTAATAATTTCAGATGACCTCATTTGAATTCAGGGTGACACCACATGGGTTCTCAACCCCATGGTTGAATAACACCACCTTAGTGTGAGCTGTATGAAGCAGAACCATAATGTGAAGATACGATGCTTGTCGTCGACCCCATCCAGTCATCTTTAATAACAGTCATGTCAACTTTTCATAGTACAGTAGGAAGCACGCTGATTAGTGCTGGCTATTGTGTGTCAGTCAATGTCACATTGTTTTCAGTTACATGATGAATGGAATTTTGACTAAACGCAGGAAGTAAACTTCAGAATGGGTGAACCTGTGGACTGTATTAACTACTGACATTACAAAGAAAAGCATACAGTGTCTGATTAAACAGAGGAGCAAAAAGTCTGTCCCTGTAAACTCAGAAGTGTTATGACTGGGGTGTTCATGGCTCAGGGGGTAGAGTGAAGAGTTCATGGTTCAAATCTTACTCTGTCCTAGTCGTGTGCTGTTGTTTCCTTGGGCAAGAGACCTCAGTGGGAGGGCCATAGGTGCAAATTAGCATCCATGTTTTCGTCGCCCTGCCCTAGGGCAGCTGTGGATACAGATGTAGTTCACCACTACCAGAGTGTGAGTGAATGAATAATGGAGTCTTTTACTCATGGAGCTTTGAGTATGCATTCAAAGGAAAGCACGACATACATCTATAAATCATTGTTATTGTATTGACTTTATTCTTACAAAACCTGTATGTATAAACATATAACTAAAAAAAAATACATTAAAAACAATCACTAGAACAATTCAGAGTAAGTAAATATATAATCACTGTTACAATGGACTATCAGAGTTACAGACCACTGACAAATACAGATTTGGTGATAATATTAATCTGCAAAAGACACTAATGAACTTCTTCCTCTATAAATTGAAACTAAAATAAAATGTTAAAAAAGTTAAAATAAAATAAAATATCTATCCTTTTTTCAAGTGCACACAATATGTGCACTTGATTACAAACCAAGTTTGTAATCGAGTAATGGGTAATGAGTGTAAACTCATCTTTTTTCATTTTTATTAAAATAAAATAATAATAATAAAAATTTGAAAACTAAACAAAATGTAATAAAAAAATCATAAAAATTAATGAATAAATACAAATATTTTAACACAAAATAAATAAATTAAAATAAATATATACACTATAATAATAATAATAATATATTTAAAAAATAGAATAAATAAATAAAATAAATAATTTAAACAAATACAGAAAAATAAATAACTTTAAAAAAAGGAAACACATCTTCAAACATTTGAAAAATACATGTTCCACTTCACACGTTTCCCCCATTCTTTTTGGGGACTTCCGTAAATTAATGTATTTATAGGGCCACATTATTTCTGTTTTATGAGTGGGGACCTTTATTTATATATATCCCTTGTGATGTCAGAGGTCCCCATGGTGTGACTGTGAAAACATATTAATGTCCCCATAAGGATAGGAATACACACATTCACACACCTCATTGTAGACTAATGTGTGCAGTACAATACGATTTTTTTTTTTTTTTTTTTTTATCACATTTGACCAGTAATAGTCTCTAGCATGATATTTATCTTCAGGTGACCTTTAACACCCATCATTTCCCTTTATTTCCTGTCATCTCGACTATAGTCACTGTAATATAAAAGGGGAATAATGTCTACTTGTTCTGTGGTTGGGTCCATGTGCTGTGTACTGTATGACAGGGTACTATTTCTGATAATCAAGTTCTATCTTAGTAATGAAACAATTACTTACTTTCAAAGTCCTGGAGATAAGTTAGAACATAAGTCAAATGTGTTATTTATCTGCTAAAAAGACGAGTAGGTGAAGACGTTTGTTACTGAATGGAATGTGATTTTTGATTTCTATACTTTATTCTCATATTTGACATTAAGTTTAGTTCTATAGTTCAACTTTACATATTCAGGGGTTAATTATAGCCACATGTACTAATTACATAATCAAAGCATGTCAAGAGACTGTGTAGGTCTGAGTTTAATTAGCTCAGTACATAACATGCTGAGCTCACTCATTAACATCACTCATTATCATACATATGAAAACAACCAAAACACAGACTGGCCAAGCTTACACAATGAACTAGTGTAATATCATGCTACATTGGAGTCTGTATCAGATTCTCTTCATAGATATGACACTATAAAGAACGCTAATTCACATTTAGGAACACACACTTCAAACGTTAGCCACTGATCACTTAATTACTTTCTGGTAAATAAGGCTGATATTCAATGCCTGGAAGTCACATGATTTTCTTGCTGTATATTTGTCTATTACAGAATTTACCAAGAGCTAATACACTTTGCTTTATGCAAAAAGGCGTATGATGGGACTTATTTTTTATTACACACTCCTGTGATATTAATCATGTCTCAGTTTAATGATAACCAATGATAAATAGTCAAAGCATGATTTAAAAAGTGCTTTTTTTATGTTAGAGGTGTAAGAGTGTCCAGCAAAAATACACACCTCTGTGAATATGGGGTGTGTATCGGCAAAAATCTGCTGATATTATACAAATCACAACACCCCACATCATGATACAATATATTCAAGGGTTCTTTATTGTCATTCCAGCACATGTTAAATATGAGATGTAGTGAAGTTGGTTTTCCCTGGTCCCAGTGTTCTGTCAAAATGATCATCCCATCACATTGGGCTCCCAAGCACTTCTGAGCATGTGCATTACCATCAAGCGTTTTCACAGAGAAAAAGTCCGTCAGTTCAGTCATCCTCAACCAGATGTGCAATTGACTTGGATCCTGGATGAAAGAAATACTTTGAAAGTATATTTATTTTATCATGCCTATGACCAGTAATAATCAATCAAATGCGTATGATAGATTGGATATTGACGTTAGTAAGTTTTAAGTAAGTTTTGTATGATACAAACATTATGCACATGAGATGCCTGGGTGTTATTGTTCACGTTAGTTCAACTGACGGAAACAATAGCTTACCTTTTGAGTAAGTAAATCTAAATACAATATTGGAAAAATACAATTTAGTAAAAACTGTACCTATAATGGGAGCATTATATGATATCAATAGTAATGTTTCCAAATGCAAAGTAACATATTTTGATGCAATAATGTCCATTTGTAGAGATTATTGTCAATGTTGGCTGCATTTTGATGGGGATGCCCATTTTGACAGAACAACACAGTAACCTGACTGTCGCCAGATGGTATCACGATACCATCTGGGACGCTCCCACAATCAATACATTTTCAAAGGATGGGCCTTATCTAAAATCCTTACATGTGATTCGATGAAGAATCATCTTGACTGATGCGTCGCTTCAGCCACTCACGTTGAACTCAAGCTGTGACTCAAACAATAATTCAATTTACAAAAGGAAACCCCCGAGACATAAATATGTACATTACTGTACGTAAATACATCATGTATGTACAGTACGTAGCATCCCATAGGCTATGAGGGAGCTACCCATGATGCTTTTTGTAACTCTTTGTTCCTATGATAGTTACTGTGATATAGAAATACAATAAAGCTGAATATGGAGAACAGTACAGGCCTAAATGCTGCAGCTCTTGAGTATGTTCTGCTGCAAACACTGTGCATATCGAGTCTGCAAATCTCACAATAGATAACCTCAAACTTCAGACTTCAGATAAGTGTGTCATATTTTATGCTTTTCGAAAGTTCAAAACATAAAAGGAGGTGGATTAAACAATGTAACATAGTTCACTCACAGCTGAATTCACCCAAGTTGGGTTTATTTATAGACAGAGAATTTTGCTGGTTCTTCACTGATATTGCTTTCATTTTATTCTATAGATTTCTGGGAAGTGATTTTTTTCCCCCTCCATTCTCCATGATAAAGCCTAAAACACTGCTATTTTTCATTATTACCTGTTCTCAAATTCAATTGGCAAGTAGACTGAAAGGACTACAAAATAATATGTATTTGATTGATTGATAAATACTACACAGAGGAAAATAGATATCTTACAGTCAGCATTCCAGGTATTTTTCTTTTATGTGATTTATGGTATTTACTCAGAAAATCCAAAACTCTTGAAAGAGGTTTGCATTCATGTTTGCATTTTCCAACAATTTAAGGCATTTTGTTGGACAGAAACCAGTCTTTGCTTAACATAGCTTTTTATTGGTAAAGTGTTCATTTACTGTCATTTTGTACAAAAGATAGGTTTGCTGAAAAAGTAGACTATGAAATCAAAGTAAAAGTAGGTAAGAGCAAAACTCTTCAAGCCATTTCATTAACAATTCATTCATCTCTATGGTCTTGATTATTATCTGGTCCAACTGGTACAGAGGCTTTAGACCGAAAACAACCCACATAGCAAAATGCAAGGAATATATTAGGAATAGTGAACCAGTGGACGTTTGACCTTCACCCACACACGTTCTTCAAGATCAACCAAGGAAATGCAAGGTCCCAGTAAGTACATAAGTACATATCATTTACATGTAAATCTAAACACACAAACAGATTTCATTCTGTGCTAATGCTTCCAAATGTTTGGTGTTCATTTATTCATGACTTGTGTTGGCCAATCGAACTGAATATGAGAAACAAAGAAATATGGCATGAATTGGGAAACTAACATCTACAGAAGCAAAATCTGGACAAACATTTTGACGAAAGCATGATAAATTCTAACGAGCGATGGTCCAATTGATAAACCTGCTTGTACATTAGACCAGATCCGATAACCAAACACGCTCATGACTGTGTCGGTCTCCATCCAACTTTAAATACCATATTCATTCAAATATGGGATGAGTTATTTTTTTGTTGAAAATAATGTGAAAGGTTAGTTCTCCAGCTGAAAGAATCCTTGGATCCTGCTGTGAGGAATGCACTTGTCCCCACCTGAACAGGTAGGAAGTGTCAAGCAGCCCCAGAGTTTGCCAAGACCATTGGAAAGTCAAACATCAGGAGATCATCGGCAGAACACAAGAAGAGACATGGATGGGGAGATTCTCTATGTCTCTGGTCCAAGGCCATGAAGAGGAGGTGGAGGAGGTGTCAAGGGTGAACCAGGGGCAGTATACCATCAAGGCTGTGTCACAAGGTCACCAGGGAAGATAAGGGCTGACATCGGCACACAGCTGCAGCCCCCCCGGGAGATTACCACCACATAATTTCGGCCCGACATTGTGCTCTAGTCTGGTACTACCAAATCAGACATGCTCATAGAGCTAACCATCCCCTAGGAGGAGGGATTTCAACCACCCACGAGCGGGAAGCAGCCAATTACACAAACCTGGCTGCGGAGTGCAGAGAGCCAGGCTGGTCTGCTACTATCTACCCCATTGATGTAGGCTGTTGGGGCTTCATCAGCACATCAACAAGGCTGCTGTGAGACCTGGGAACAATAGGAAGCAAGCTCTGAAGGAAAACCAAGGCCCTTGCGGAAGAAGCTGAGAAAGGAAGCTTCTGGCTGTGGCTGAGGATAAGGGATAAGGACTGGGGGTCAAAACACTGAGATGGGTCAGCTTCAGGGGGTGGCCTAACCCTGCCACAGTGAAGCTTCACCACCAGGAGGCGTTCCGGGGTTAAAGAGAGCGAAACGCCAATGAGTGATGGTACCCAGCTGATGACCCTGCAGCCAGAGACCAGCAGAAATAACACCATATCTGTACAAGCAATCTGAAAATGTGGGGTGGTCTGATAATTAAGATTAGTTTAACTTCAGGTGGATACGGTACTGTGGTGCACGCACACACAGAATACAGGCACACATTAGAGAAAAAAGGTTTAAAGTAGCTTCATGTCTGAAAACAGCTGTCAGTCATTATGACACACAAGACAGACAATTTCTATCATAATTTCATGATGACTATGACAGTTTTTGTTGGTTAAGCTTGGATAATCTTTTTTACATAAGCGTTTGAGGCTATCCAACACCCACAGTAATATCAGTCATGTTTCATAAGGTGAGTGTGTGTGCATGTGCACAGAGCAACACAGGATTTTTCCTTAGAGCACAGAAGAAAGGGATGGAATCAGCAGCAAAGCAGATCAGTGGTCAACAGTTGTTGTATACGCTGCTCTGAATTGCTTTTTTGAATTGCCGCCATAATATCGACCAATAACACACCACCCACCCCATTTCATACACACCTCCTTCGAAATGTTTTCTTGTCCTTCTTGTGGAAAGCAATACATGGATTCCACGGCTAGTTTTCTTTTTTAATCACATCCCCAATATATTCAACCATGGCTTTAGTTAGCGCTTAATGCTATGAAGAGGGTCAGTTCCAACTTTGCGACAAAACCAACCCCAGAAATCATTACGGCCTGTAAGTATCATATTTCCTTACATTGTTTTATGTTTCTGCTATATCCCAGGCACTTTTGTTCTGATGCATTTCTCCAAAGGGAATGAGATAACCCATTAGCCATTTCTGATTCTGGCTCAAACATATATGGCTGGATCCCTGAATGGGCTATAACTAACAATAAAACATTGCTAGCAGTGAAAGTTAGCACTAGTGAAAGTGAGGCGAGAAAATGGAAGTGATGGCAATGGCAGACAGCTAGTCACCGAGTGTAGTTCATACTGAGGTTGCCAGATAAGTATTTCATAATGAAGTTGCCTTCATAAACAACATCAAGAAGGGCAAACCATGTGTTCTACACCCACCATACATACACAGCAGTTTGAGACCTTGAGCCTTTTAAGAAGGTTCAGAGCCATTACAGATCTAACCATTTTTATCACATCACAGAACAAGGATTAATACCTATACAATAGGACGGTACCACAACCAGTTAGCATAATCTTTAGGATGACGTAGCTAGACGTTGAAAAGTTCACAGAGGAGCCCGGAGAAAGTTAGGAATGACTAAACAAAGTGGTGGATTATGGAACGGAAGGACCGTTGTCGCTTCTGTAAAAATTATTTAAAAATTGCTGATGTTTTCTCACATTCTTCACTCATCTTTGATAAAAAGAAATCACCACCCATTGTTGTTGTTCTTCTATGGTTGTTCCCGGTTCTTTCTCTCTCTTCTTTTCTCCCGCCCTCTGACTCTGTACTTCACTGTGATTGGTCGGCCAGTTTCAGGGAAATCTTGCCAAAAGTTGAATCGAGCGTAACTAGACTCCCACTGTAGAACATTACATGTGCTGCCACTAGGACTCTAGCTTGGCTAGGTTAGTAGAGCACCACAAACATCACCAAAACACATGGCCATGTGTGGATATTACAATAAAGATTAAACTGCTAAATATTACATTAAAACAAATAATCACATCAGTGATCTAATCAAATACTTATGTATAAAAAAACAAAACAGCCAGCTGTGTAGAAACACATGGATCATTAAATCAAGTTTATCATATACTGGTGTCTGATTTAATGAAAGCAATTTGTTTCAATCACGATGTTCATGTCTTTATCAGAGGAAGAGGAAATTAACCTGAGTTTTCATCAATTCAATTACACCATCATTAGTGTATTTTTTAATCATAAGACTAATTCTCTTATTTTCACATCCTGTAAAAGCCTAATGACACCAATGTATTTTTTATTTCTTACACTGTCTCACTTTATTCTCCCCAATTAATTTAACCAATATCTGTGTTGTCAGCCTTCACCAGCACAGGAAAGAGTTCCAAAAAGTGTTCCCTGTTCTGTTGTCACTGCAGTGTGAGGCTGGATGCACTACATTTTGTATTCAGAATAAGTATGGGGTTTTTTTGCACACATTCTAACGGAGCAAGTATATATGCATGTCACAGTGACAGGTTTCATAGTATAGGTGACAGTGTATCATCTTTGTGCTTTGGGCAATTCAGCCACATACATTAATTAATGCAGCTAAAGAATGTTGGACCAGGTGTAATGTGTATGTGTGTGTGCATGTGTGCTCCTGTGTTCATGGTCCTTGAATGGAAGATGGATTAGTGTTAGCGTAGTGGGGCTGTTGGAGGTAATGGTGGAGCATTCTGAATGAGTAAAGAGGCTATAATGCTGATGTGATGTTGTGGCCTTTGGCACTGGATTTAAATGGGCTTATTCTTTATGGCTAATCTCCATCTAGACACCCACACTGAAACATATAGCACTAAAAAACTGGCTATAGAGAAGGGAATTTAAGTTGTGTGACAGAGCTAGTACTCACCAGGAGAAAACTTCATTATTGTCTCAGCAAACTACTATAACTTAAATATTACAACTTTTCTCTATTGCATCCTCCTCTTATATTATATCTCCAATAGCAATGTGCGGATGGATTTGAAAGTATCAATACCTCTGTTACTGGATCTTTCTGCTCCAAAATTGATTAAATTCAAAATATGGATCCTTCTGATCCACCCTGGTTCTATTCCCACACCAGACCTTTCTGTGTGGAGTTTGTATGTTACCATACCATTACACCCCTAATAAATATACATGTTTAAAATGTTAAATCTATGTTATTCTGTAAATATGTTTAGATTTTGATGTTTTTACAATAGTGTACTTTCATTAAAAAAAGGTTGTTTTTTTTCATAATCCTTCACAAAAACCCTAACTACAACCTGATTAGTGGAAGTACTTAAATAATATTCATACCGTGCCCTTCACATAGTTAAGCATAAGCAGTGGAAAATACTATAACTATACTTTTACTTGAAGTTAATTATTCATTTTGTTGAAAGCTTGATCAGTAGTGCCTACTTATTCAAATATCACAAAATGGCCATTAATTATAGAAGTACCATAATTATACTTTAACAAGGATTGTGTCATATAAAGCAGAATAGAATTTAATTTCATTAAAGCTCATTAAAGATAGAAACATGCTACTTTAATGGCAGATTTGTACGGGAATAAGCACAGGGTGGGAGGAGAGTTTATTAGCATGCATGTCTGTGTCTTTGTACTTAGCATATGTTCGCTGTGAGAGAGTATGAATCATATACAGGGCCGCTCTTTGAATCCCTCTTTGTGCGAGTATTCAGTCCTCTGGAGAAGTGCCAAATGAGATCAACTGCAGTGGAATCTCTTTGCTTCCAGAGTCACAAACACATCAATTACTGCTCCACATCCCTGCCTGCCCACCCTGGCTCTCCATCTCATCCCTGCCATCCCTCTCCTTCTTCTTCTTAACTCTGCGCTCCTCTCATCATTTCTGTCATCGTATTCTGTCCATTGCTTCTTCTTTTTTTTCTCTCTCCCCACTAGTGGAACCAGAGGGAATTAAGCAAACATATGCAAAACGCTCAAATGTATGTGTGTTCTACTCTGCGTATGCTATAAAAGGAGCTTTATATATGTAAATTAAACATGTAAATACGAGGGTGGGCAGGCATCATTGCAAGTGAAACACGGCCCGCGGGAGTATCTCCACACTTTCATCTTCAGTTTAAACCATGTTGGCATCGCATGTGTGTATGTATGTTTGTGCGCTTTGACTACATATATGCAATCACACACCAAATTAACATTTAATTTACAATTTTTGCATCATTACACCATTAAAGATTATCAATGGTGCTTGGTCGATGGGAAACATTACCATTCATAAGAGCCACAATCCCTTATGGCTCCTATTCTTCACCAGAGAAATATTAGCCAGTGATTGGCAGTTGAAAATGTTAGCATGCCCTTCATAACACGCAGCCTAATATTGCAGTTGGTGATTGAGAAACCACACTTGTATCCAATTACATAGGCACATATCTCTACACATCCTGTGCTAATAAATGCCCCGGATTCATGGCTGCTTAATCTCAAGGGATATACACACATATAAAGCCACACACCACACAAAATGAGATCTTGCATGAGCTGCAGAGCCTACTTACTTTTTTTTTTTTTTTTTTTTTTTTATCACCGGCCACCCACACACATTGTGTAGAGTTAGTGCAGATGGAAAAGACTGAGTGATGACAGAGTGAAGGTGTTTGGAAAAGAAAAGGAGAAAGAAAATAATGAATCTGGAAAAACTTCATATTAAATTAAGCTCCTAATAAATCAATGATAATTAAATCTTTTGTGAGATTGAGTTAGAGATATTGCCAACCCTAATGCCACCTTTCCACCAAAAAAAAAAAAAAACACATTAGCTGATTGGATAATTTAATTTCCACAGCACAGATGTAGATGAAATTCTATTTTTTCTCTCTCTTATGACTGCCATGATCACATAGTGTTACAAATGATCACTTAACAGCACTATTAAGGAAGGGTTAATGACAAGCTAATTAAATTTTTTTCCATCATTATTTTGCTTGTGAACTGGAGTCAACATGTAGATAAACTCTTGGGTATGGAAAGCTTAAGTCTCCGCCCCTTCTGGGAGTTTCACGGGGTCTGAGATCAGAAAATTAATGAATGGTATTCAATGGGAAATAAAATTCTGGTTTGTCATGTGAACTGAATCACACACATTTTATCTCATAATAAATTTAATTAATCGATGTGTGTTTCAACTGCTTCTGTTAATCAACGGCTGATTCATTTGCGCGTAAAACCTGTTAATAATTTGGACTACATGCATGTGACGTCACACTCCACTCAGCTGTGGTGTGGAGTCTGTGGTGACGTATATTCCACTCATTGTAGTCTCTTACCAAGCCCACATAAAACCTAACGTCACATTTGCTTCCCATCAAAAACGGGTGGTCTGCCTGTGCCACATCAAATATTTATTATTTATCAACATATGTGAATTGCAGAACACTTGTCAAACGGAATCAGAATTTAGCTTGACTGGCTCCATTCACTCCCATTCAAATTTTTTTGTGAGCGAAGCACCCATAGACTGGAAGTAGAAGGGCGGGACTTAGCCTCTCCATTCTGTGTTCAATTGCACTACTGGTTAGACTTGGTCCCAAATTGTGCAACCATGCCTATCTTTCAGAATCTTTGATCCCTTAGCTTAGATCAACACTGAGGTTCAAGCATATTTGTTCAGAATATTTCATGTGTTTGATTAATTTTCTTCTGTTTCCATTTTTGTGTAAATCACCTTGAGTTGTCCTGTACATGAAATGTGCTATACAAATAAATTTGCCTTGCCTTGCCTTGATACAAACACTTAGTGGTAACAGAAGTATGTGTGGAAAATAAGCAGTTCAGATCAGTGCTTTTGATCAGCTGTTTGGGTCTTTATGGGCCAGATGCCAGGAGGAAATTAAAGGGTTTCACTCAGTTGCTACCATAAGTGTCTACACTATTGGTTGTTGACTGTTTGGCAGGAGGAGGGTTAATATGTTCATTGACCTGATTCTGAGATGTAACTTCCTTCCATTGGGAATAATAATGAAATAGATTTCTATAGCTCTTTTCTACGCACCTAAAGCACTTAACATTGTTTATCAATTATTCATTCACTCTCACATTCTCCCTCTGGTGGTGGTAAACTACTGCAGAGAACATGCGCTCCGACAGCATAGATGTTGCGGGTACAGAGAGGTACGCACTCACCAAGTTTGTCAGGTGGGGGTATTTCTTTTGATTGTGTATCTTTCATGTGATTGGAGCATTTTGTTGATGTGGTGAATTTGCTCCTGTCAGCCACCGTACAATGCAAGTCAATACGACATTGTTTCCAAGTGAAATGCAATACAAGTAATTCAGCATTTAAAATTTGTATTCTATATTCGAGCCTGTCACGAATATTCAAAAATCATGTCCCATCTCTAGTTACAGCTGCTTCTAACAAGCAATTATGGTGTTCTCAGTGAAATGGAAGTGTTGACCATATATATGTGCAAATGTTGTGATAGAGATAGAAGAAACAAGGCAGTCAGAGACAGCAGACCTCCGCCAAGGCTTGATATGGCATCATATGGTGTCAAAACACAACATGATGGAGCCATAGGTGTTGACCCATCTGATGTCTGAAGGTGAGACCATGTGAATGAGAAAAAAATGCCACCAGATTCTATCTTGTCTGAATCCTGAGATATTACCACTGATGTGTTTTGATGTGACCTTTGACCTTCATTGCTCAAAATCCAATGGGTTCTTCCTTTACCCATTATCTATCATTCCTGAAGGTTTCATCAAAATCTGTGTAGAGCTTTTTGCGTAATCCTGCTGACAGACAGACAGACAGACAAACAAATAGATTCAAATGTAATACCTCCTTGGCAGAGGCAATTAAAGTAAGCCATAGAAATCCACTCGATTTTTGCTTAAATGAGTAAAGATAGTTTTGCAGCAGGGGGTTCAACTTCAAAATTTGTCAACTATTATGGTTAATATACAAAAATAACTTAACCAAAGACTAATAAAAGTGGATTTAAGAAAATATGAACCCTTTAAGAAAGGCAAGTTATTTGACTCAAAAACAGCTGCAGTGACTTCATTCAATCCCATCTTCTTTTGTACCTGTGTGTCACCTGACTTTCTCTTTTACTTCCAACTCCAAAGCTTAAACGTTGGATGTTTTGTTTTTCCTCGTGTCATCTTTCTTGACTATTCTCAGTGAAATGTTACATATTAATGAAACATAATTGAATGATGCCCAGGTTAATGAAAACAGCATCATCAACCTCAGGCTGATCTGATTTATCATCTCATTACAAACACCGGGACTGATTAAAAAAGAACCATTAAATTTACCCACTGTGCTGTTATTGATGTGTACACACTTTAAATGCAGAATAGTGTTTACTAAATGAGCAGATTTGTCAAACCTATCCCATATAGAAAGGTAATAAAGCTGTTTAAATTTGGATCTTGTCACCAAGTTCCTAAATAAGTATTAAATGTTTTGTGGCTAGGATTCAGTGGATAGTATTTTCTTCAAAATGTGGTTAAAACTTTTTCTTTTTATTGTTTACAGGGGGTTAGTAAGATCACAGGCAACACACTGAGGGCAACACAACCTTGGGCTTCTTCACAAATGAATATATATATTTTTTAATCATTTAGACATTATATCAATGTGTTTGCACTGTGCAACTAGTAGTGTTCTGAAGTTTACCTGGAGGCAAATTGTTGGTGTTGTCAGTGGAAAGCAGCTCCTCAGCTTTTGTTTTAAATTTTTTTCTCTAAAAGTCAAGGTCCGTGTCTTAAATAGCCCTTTGGCATCTTCTGGAAACAACACTGAGAAGACTTGTGAAATCTGAAAAGAGAAATTAGGACACTAAAAACTTCCGTGTCGAGAACCTTCACAGAGTGTAGAGGCCACTGCATAGCTTCAGCAATAGGCTACGTTCACACTGCAGGCAAATGACGCCTAAATCCAACTTTTTGCTGCTACTTGACCTGTTAAAGACGGTCCGAACGGCACAAATCCCATTTTTTAAAGGAGTCATTCCATCATTATTTCTTTAATATTATTTTATTCTCTATTGTTATTGAATGCATTGTGTGTTGGTTCCATTAAAAAAAACGTCCGGATTGTTTTGTTTCCAGCTGTTTTTGCACGGTAGAAAAATGACTTGAGGTCGAACAACAGAGTTTACCGGTACTTCCTCATACATGTCCATGACAAGGTGATGAGGGGTCTCTGATTGGCTCAGAATGCATGAAGGAACACTCCCCCTCCCCCTCCCCTCTGTCTCTGTTTACCATCCCACAGTAGCATCCAGCTAGGTTGCTACTAAGAACACAGGCCACTTTCATATGTGGTATTAAATACGATACGTATCCGATATTTTACAAAGTGACTTCAGCCTCTCAACGGCTATGTCACAATTATCCGACTCAATAAACATAACGACCCAGAGGTACGATATCATGAGTTTACAACTAGGTTAATGAATTTACAACTTATGCCCAAAACCAGACAGTGAACTAACTGTATGCAGGCCCAGGGGGGCGGGGCCAGTCGGTACCGGTGAACCCCAATAGTTCATAGCATAGGTGTATCCTTCATATCTCGGACCTTCTCGAAATCAATTTACACTCAGTCACATTGAGCTTCTCTCTATATGAACCTTTTGCTTTCACCTTTGCCTTTGACATTTAAAAAAATTAAAATAAAATAAATCTTGATTTATACAGCTCTTTCCTGCACAATGATATTACGCAGTTTCCCCATAGCAGCTACTAGTGTCTTAGCCTTCCACATATGTCACGTACAACGCCATATTTTCTCAATCGTCATTACATCAGAGCCTGTTGCGCATGCAGGTCACTTCAGGGATGCATTCCGTTCACAATTAAGACTGATACAAGTGGCATTTAATATATAATATGAACAAGCACACACAAAAAATCTAATTTCAGCCAAAAATCTGAACTGTGCATTAACACCTGCTGTGTGAACATAGCCATAGACGGGGAAATGTCGTCTTTATTTCAGCTATTTATTACAATGAACACAAGTTTCAAGTCCATAATTAATTATGTTTTATATCTGCCTTTTTGAGGAATTACTTTACCATTTGAAGAATTCCTGTCTTTTTTCTTTTTTTTTAATACGCTGTTAAAATGGGCATCAATCTCATGTCTGTCTCCATCCAAAGTTAAATGAGTAACAAGTTACAGCATCATAATCTTCTTAAAACAGCTTTATATGAAATTCTTGACATGTCAATGGATTACACAAAATTATCCGAGATTGTTTACCTCTACTCTAGCTTCCATCAGACACATTGAAAGGCACTTTCCCACCCATAGGTGACTGCTTTCAGACAACAAGGGCAGCTGAACTACCCCTTAGAGGCTGATAATAAAACTTTTCTTAAAGCAACTACAACACATGAGCTATTCGCTGCATCAGTTAAGATTGAAAAACATGTTATAGATTAAACATATTCAACATTGCAGTGATTCTACAATGGAACGATCTGAACTATAGTGAGGATAGACTAGTTCATTTAAAGAGGATGCCTCAATGAGACCAAACACTGAGATGACCCTGGGGTTCACATGAAACCTTGACTGAATTATACAGTGCTGTTCTGGTAGTCACAAGTATGGTATGATCTGAAGGATGAGTTAGCTCATTGTTCAAACAATGGTTGAGTTCATTGCTGCCGTTCTCTGAAGTTTCTCTTATATCTCAAAGTATGGACAGTGTGGTGAAGTAGTGCCGAGTTTGTACGCCTACTCGGGTGCGCAGGTCTCATACTACAGAGCTACTGTGAATCCAATTAAACTTTCTTCACAAAAGAAACAAAAGAGTATTTTAATGTTAGACTAAGCTAAGGCACTCATTCAATAACCTTTCAGCATATGTACTTTGAAAACTTGTGTCCTGTTTTTTTTAAGTGGATACACAGCAAACTGCCATCCATACCAAATGCATTACCTTAATCTCTGGGGTAAATAAATCAGTTGTTTACTGGACACATTACACGTGTGAGGCTCAGTACATTCACAGTTCACGGGAATAATGAGCACAACATTCTTAATTATGATTTAGGCCTTCAGCAGTAAATATGTTAAAATATATTTAAGTGACATCCCATTCTTAATCCATTTAGGCAACGGGCCAGTACTACCCAATCTTCTGAACCCACCCCACAACTCTCCGACCCACTGTTTTTTTGACCACTGGGATCCCCTAGAGTGAAAAATAACTGGTAACATTGAAGAAATTGGGATGAGCTGTATACTTTAGACCAATATTTGATAATACCCTCAAAATGACAGTCCCCACATTGTATTCTCACCACTTTTCTGGGTGATAAGTAACGTATTTAATTTTTCTTGATAATAAATATTTATAAAGCATATCAAAGCTGGTTATCTACTGATCAAAACAGAATACCATTTAAAACAATTAATGATACGCAGGTGCACGAATATCACAATGACTTACAGTACCCCGTTTTTCTCTTACTGCAATGAGAATCGATCCAAATAATTTCAAATATTTTCATACAATTACATTTTCAGCATCAGAAAAATAGGAAAAATAACCTACAGCTGTATTCTACATTATATAAGCTTTCATTTGATGCCAAATATGCCAATTAAGTGATCCGAATGTATGAAAGAGTTGACTGGCAGTTATGAAAAAGTGAATTCTGGAAAGAGACTTTTTGATGCTTCAATTCTTTATATTTTCTTATGCTATTAATGAATTGATCCTGGAGCATGATCCTGGGTTCAACTCTACATTGAGTGCCTGCAATTCTACAGTTTCGTCCTACTGTCCAAAGACAGACCTCAATAGGTTAACTGGTCAGTCTATGAATCACTGAGACATGCATTAGCACCTTGTGAAACCCTCTCAAGAACTAAGTGGTTTAGAAAATGGACATATTAATGCACAGAAGAATACGTTGAATGAGAATATATAAACATTATGGAGACTATGGTGCTGGTTAATAGACATATTAATAGATATAATGATCGTTATTATGTCCCAATGACCTTCCTGGTATAGAATATCATCACTGTACACATACAGTTTTGTCATAAGTAGACCATTAATGAGTAAGTTATGGCCAAAAGTGAGGTCATAAAGACCTTGACCTATGGTATGTAGTCAGAAAAATATATTCAGTATTTCCAAAGACTACAGCAGCAGTCCCAGTCATTCCACTGAGAGAAGTGACCATGAGTTACAGACTCAGACCAATTATTTTACCTTAAGTCACCCAAGCAAATTTTTAATCACTTTGACACATGCCATATATCTTCTGAACATTACGACATTAAAATGACAGCTTTAATTTAGATTTCAAATAAAATAGGAAGTAAAATAAGCGGGAATATAAAATAAAATGAGTGCTGTTTATAAATCAGATAATATTTGTTACTCGTAAAAATGTTTATTATTGTCTTTTTTTTTATTATTTTATTTAGTCTTTTTTGAGCAATGTAACACTACAAACAAATGTATTATCCATTAGCTTTTATATAATTTTACCCCAATGCCCCTCAAGAAGGCACAATGTTTTTATCTTATCAAGGTGGTACTAATTTACATTCATTTCTCCACACGAACAATCCTACTCTCACCACAGTCATTTAGGAAACAGGAAGAGAGTAGTTTCAAGGACCTCATCGAAACAGGGTTTTTAGTTTAGAATCAAGTCTTGTTTTTGTATTAAGGCTAAATGAAGAGAGGTTTCTTCAACATTTATGTCTCTGAAAGACACATGGATTTCCTTAGGTTTGTTATGAGCTACCTGTTTACTTGCTTCTGTTGGATGGATTGCTTTGTCCAAATATGGACTGAAGCATAGTTATAAAGATTGGCTTCCACCATATCTTCAAAGTGCCATCTCAGTCTCAGGATTTATTCCCTGTCTTTGTTCCAAAGGTCAGTGCTGAACTGTGATAAAGGCTTTTAACTATGTTGCTCCCTCTGCATGGAATCAATTAGAAAATGAACTGATATTTAAGAAGCTGGGCTCATTTTCACAGTTTAATATCTTCCTCACATTTGTTATGTTGTAGATTACTTGGATTCATAAGATATTTGTGCATGGACAATTGGGTCCATATACTGTATATATGTGTGGACAGTGATACAGATTGTATACCTTTGTCTCTGTAGACCTAGAAATAAAGCGACAGCATGGTTAAAATGTCGACTTCTTTAATTCAAGGAGTTTAAAAAGGATATTGAGAGAGTTGGTCGGTGTGTGCGTGTGAGAGTGAAATTTGGTTGGCTATATTTTAAGTCCTGCGATGAACTGTCGACACATCGTTGTTATAACCCTCCTTCACCAGTTGGTTGCTAGGATACGCTCCAGCGTCCAGCCATCTCATACAGAATGAATGAATGATGAACAAATTCCATCTATTTTAACCTGCTCAAACATAATCAGATGTTAGAAATATTAAGATTGTTTCTCACACTTTGAAAAGCCAGAGTATGCAGTCAATGAAATCTGAAATCTAGTACATAACTCGTTTCTTCTCCGTAGATGCTTTTAATAATGACAAAGCTGTCAGAGACAGCAAACCTCCGCTTGATATGGCATCATATGACGTCAAAACGTGACACGATGGAGCCATAGGTGTTGAACCATCTGATGTCTGAAGGTGAGACCATGTAAATGAAAAAAAACCAGAAACTGCCAGATTCTATCTTGTCCGAATCCTGAGATATTACAACTGATGTGTTTTAGCTGTTGACCTTTAGTGTGACCTTGACCTTTGACCTTCATGGTCAAAATCTACTGGGTTCTTCCTTGACCCATTATCTATCATTCCTGAAAGTTTCATCAAAATCCATTCAGAACTTTTTGTGTAGTCCTGCTAAAAGCCAGATGGACCCAAAATGAATACCTCCTTGGCAGAGGTAATAATAATAATAATAATAACTCGAAAAATCACTGACAGTGCAAACCTCCGCCAAGGCAGACCCCCCTTCTAATGAAGCCAGGTCCACCAAGGAGGTAATGTTTTTGCTGGTTTGCTGTTTGTCTGTCTGTCTGATTGTCAGCAACATTACTCAAAAAGCTATGAGTGGATTTTAATAACATTTTCAGGATGTGTTACGAGTGTCACAAAGAACAAATGATTACATTGTGGTGGTGATCTGGAAGAGATCCTGGATTCTGGATCACTTTGAATATGTACATTGCAGTAAATGGAGAATACATTTCAAAGTGATCCAGAATGCAGGATCTCTTCCAGATCACCAACAAAATGTAATCATTTGTTCTTTGTGACAATCTTAACACATCCTCAAAATCTTATCAAAATCTGTTGATAACTTTTTGCATAATCCTGCTGAAAGTCAGACAGACAAACAAACAAACAGAGTTGATTTTAATACCTCCTTGGCAGAGGTAATAATAAATTGTATTTATAACACACCTTTTCATTCAGCAGAACCTTAAAGTGCTACAGAGAAAGAAAAAGTCCTTTAAAAAAAAAAAAAAAGAAATACTGTGAAACTGAGTTCCAGGTAAAGGGTGCGACAGAGTTCCGAAGCTTAGTTCTGGGGTGAGGAGGAGGTTGGTGCTGTGGGGCTGAAGACTACAGGAGGAAGTGTGAGGGGTGAGGAGGTCCCCGAGGTATTTAGGGGCATTTCTACGGTGCAGGTGTTCACTACAGCCACCATCTGTTGCTACTTGTTTGTGGGTCTTTCTGCCTTCGGTTATGTCCTCAGACAATGAAAAGCACGCCTCTGTTGGGTCGACATCAAGAATTGACTCGGCCCCTTGAAGAACATACCTTCAAAAGCTCAGTTGAATTCCCTCAGGACATTCCTGAAAAGGAAGAGACAGGCGGCTGACTGCCTTGACCCTAGTCCACTAAAATAAATAAATGATAATAATGAATAAATCTGTTTGAGTTTATGTTTCGAAAGTCATCATGCAAGTGGGCAGTGAGAGACTTTAACAAAAGACGATGAAATGAGAGTCATCTTTTGTTGAGAGTAATGAGAAGAGGAGGGGTTTAATTGGCAATACAGTCTATGTCTGAAAAACACATTAACAGTGCCAGTGTTGATTGTTGCAATTTTATTAAGACACTCTACAGATTTGACACAACTGTAGTATATACAACACACCGCTGATGAAAGGAATCAAACATGATAATCAGTTGTGGCAGAGCTGCATTGTCCTCTAAACCTGGCCTGTCCGTCCCCACTGAGGCTGACTCCGAGTGGCTTCTCTGGGAGCCCAGAGCAGATTTCAGAGGCAAATAGCTGGAACACATTCTAATTGAATTCCGAGCTAATACCAGGGAACCAATTTGTGCCTCAGTCCCCAGGTTGGTAGAATGAGCTGCTACATCACATCTGACTAGTTATTGTTGGGAGAGCTCAAATCACACAAAATGTGAGATGTTGCAAGTTACTGCAAGTGTAATTTCATAAATGTGTTGCACAGTAACCTAGAGACCTTCTCCACAAAATAAGTCTGATCTCAGTAGAATTAAATGAATGCATTACTCTGCCACAGTATGTATGGGATATTCCAGCACATTTAATTCAAACCTGCTCATTTGTGATATGCGGCTGAATATGTAACCAACTAAAACTAATGAAATTGACATTCTTCCTCATTATTCTGAAGTTCCATGGACTGCACTGCTGTCTTATTATAATTATCATAACTGCAATTTTTTTTTCCCTTTCCAACACTGTTTTTTCTTCCTTTTTGTCAAATTAGATTAAATGTCCTTGTCTATATCATTTTTTTTTTTTTGCCTTCATAGAGTGAATGTTTTGGGTGAACAAACTCAACTCATCATTTCCTGAAACAATTTCAGACAAATTCTATTGCAAACAAAGGATTTAGTGACTGAGTGAATGAGTGATTCAGGCGACTGAGTTATTCACAGCGGTACATTCACATAGTGGTAATTACTTTCTCCGAACTAATGGCTAATGCAGTCAGGAGTCCATGAAAGGCTCTAATTTTGCACCTGGTTAGATTTCCAAAACCAGTAATAAACAAATTTAACTTGTTAGGGTGGCCTGTATTAAAGGCCGGATTGGGACAAAAAAATCTTTTTGAACCGTGACCGACCCACCAGGTATCGAGCAGGGACTTGGGCAAAAAATGAGCCAGGAAATTAGTGCAGTCAAAACCACAGTTGTCTATCCTGTCACTCATATATGTTATCAGAAAAGGTACAAAGGCTGATATGTATGCGTGAGTACTATTAAAGGTCTATGTAATGTAACAGTAATTACATGGTAACAGGTTAGTGACCAGAAGACTAGGATCAGCTCAGAGAGACACAGACTGAACCTTGGATTTTCAATTGGTAATATATTGAAAGTAAGACAAACACTACATTAGTGAATGCCCATTCATAACAATGGTGCAGAAATTCTCCTTAACACAGAATTCAATACAATATTAATTGTATTATATACTTACTCAAGATTCAGTCAATAATACATAATTGTTCAATCAACAATTCATCAATATACTAAAGTGATCAATATACCAGATTAACATGAAATTATTGGTTCATATTTAAAATGTGCAATATTGTTCATAAAATTCACTCCATTAACTATATCATTGATACTGAATAGTATAGATACAATAAAAAGCTGAGGAATGTAGACATTAACCTGCGAATAATATTTCATCTACACATTTTTACGTAAACTGCATCAATATTGTCAAAAAGAGGGGCTAATCACGAGGCTAATATAGCTATGTCCCTATAAAACCATTGAGCCATTGCTAAGCTAACACCATCAACAACCTTTACACTTTCCAATAACATAACATTTTACATATGGCTCCTAAACATTACAAAGTAAACATCGAGTATCTACTCACAAAAAGATGTAAAAGAGCTGAAGTTAGTTTTAAACTAACCTGCAGCTGCTTCATCTGACTACTTAAAGCCGAGCATTGAAGTACTGTGGGTGATAAAATAGGAAACATCATTGGGTGTTCCATGGTGAATGAAAAGTACTGATTGGCTGGAGAGGCCCAGTTGACTTTCTTGCAAAAAGTGGTGGAGTTATCGGGACTTTTTGACCAGGCAGACCAAACACTGGAAATCAGATTAAAACAATCAATGCACGTTGTCACTGCAAACAGCTGTGCGCCTTAGTAAACTACTTTCATCAGTTGTTCGGCAGTGTTAGCGGCTGCTACATGCAGGCGCACAGCTGATCGCTATTGAGAGAAAGTAGCTCAGAGCAATTACAAGGTGTGAGTTTTTGTTCTATGAGGGTTTTGTTATGCAAATAAATCACTAATTTAAAAACATTATTTGGAGAAGAAAAAAGTTTTATTTTTGTTACCCCAAGAAACCTGCCGGGACTACTTTTGCTTTGACCAAAAACCAGACGAGAACTCGACTCACAGGACACTGTCAAGGGTAAGTCACTGTGTGTGCACCCGAGTAAAGACGCTGATTCTATACAAATTCAAGTGAAAAATAGTGAACTAACCCTCTAAATCTAAAAAAAATTTGAGTAAAATACTGAACATTTCAATCACACATCATCCAACACTGACACTGTTGTTCCTCATTCACAGGTTTTTGTTCAGGAACCAGATCATATTAATGTTTTCTACATTAGTCTGCTTGTTTTTTGTTTTTGCTCAGAACCTCTCCTGCCTTTGAAAACACTCTCTCTGCTGCACATGACGCATGACACAGAAGAAAAAGTAGTCCCACCAACCGTGTGTCACTTAGACAACATCTCAATAGTTTAGTTACTTTTCACCGTGTTCCTGTTCAGGATAGACCTTACCTCAAATGAATGAAATCAAAAGGATTCATAGTTTGAATTGAGATTCAATTTTAGAGCAGAAAGATCCAGTATCAGAGGTATCAATATTTTAGGATCAATCCGCACATCACCAATCCCAGCTTGTCATTGAGGGATGAAGCCAGACCAGTGGAGAACGACTGGTGTACAGTCTAGTGGCAGGAGGATGATAGATACTCTGTAATATTCAGGACTGCATCACAGTGCAGTAAGTCGTCCCCTGCAACTCTCTCTCTCTCTCTGGTTGTTGCTTTTAAAAGACCAGAATTATTCATGATGTCTCCCACCTTATTCAATCCTCATCCACCACCACAGTCCCCAGTGAGACCGGCTTCCTTCCCATCATCGAGAAAGCTTTTTCATACAGTTTGTTTCATGCTGTTCCCCATCACACCACAGCACACATCCCACTGCTGACTGGTAAACCACATTCAGCATGTCCAAGTCTCTTAAGGAAAACATACTGAGCACTATACAGAATATACTGAAGTGTATACTGAATACTCGGTGAGTATTTCAGCAGCTCCAACTGCTGCAATATAGTCCTGTAAGTACAAGTTTATTTGTTTATTTTAACTAAGTTAATATTATATAAATATTTATTAGCTTTTGTCAATTTTGTTCCTCATTTTGTTTTATATTTCTACATTTAATATTGTATTTTATTATTTTTCTTCACTTTTGTGCCATTTGTGTCTTATTTTGTTCATGTCACTTATTATTTTGTTGGTTTATTCTAGATTTTTCTAGATCCATTGTGTTACTTATTTAATTAATTTTTGACTGAAACTGTTAAAGTCTCAGGGGTTAAAGGGTTAAATACACTATGTAGATAATATGTGTTTGCCATGATTTTATCCTTGTATTGAATTGTAATACAGCTACAGTTTGGGTGAACAGAAAAAAAATATATATTTTTGGACAGCTGTTGTAAATAAAGATAGAACAACGTATTTGTCTTGCTTTCTGCCACGTATTGAACAGAATGTGATGCCTATAATCATTTTCTGTTCTACTCCACACTGCAGTGCTCTGCCCTCTACGTCAGCTAGACTGTATTTCCTGGGGGCTTGAGGGGGCTTCAAGAATCTGCTGCTTTCGACAACTACTGCAGGACATCGTGAGCACAGACTGAACTTCTGCTGGTGAAAACTTTTGGCTGTTTAAAATGTCATAAGAACACAGTTGACAAAAGGTGGAAGAGGTTATTGTTTATTTAATAAAAGAAAGAAAAGAAACAACCGCACATTTAAAGTCTCAGTTTCATCTACAGGAAGTAATTATGTCCTATAAATGTACATGTTTTTTTTAATGTAAAAATAGAGAATCTAAATGACTTTAAAAAATAATAATAATAACTGCTGCATAAAAATAAATTCCAGGTTGGGATGGTGTGCTCTTATTGTACGTCTTCCATGTTTAACTTATTCTGTTTTTAGATTTTTTTTCTAGTTGTTATGTTTAGCATGTGATTAAAAACTACTTAAACATTGTCACATAATCCTTGCTCTAATGTAACCTTAATTCTTAAATGTCTTACTGGTGGCCGTCTGGATACTTTATGTTTTTTCAGTTACAAATCTAAATCAAGAGATATAGACATAGAGATGTTATATATACACACTACCAGTCAAAAGTTTTATTACACCCTGATTTTTCCACAATTTCATTGAAAATTCAGTAAAAATAATGCAGTTCTTTTCCTACAACCAATGTTAGAGGCTTGATCATCCCATAAAAATTGCCAAGATCATTTTTATTTGTCCCTTTGGTAGCTTATTCAACTTTAAGGTTAATTTTAGCCCAAAAAAACCTGCCAATGGCACAAGTGAAAATTATCTTGATAAGATTTATTGAACTGAGATTTTCAACATCTATTGTCTAAAAATACAGTAAATGGTTACTGTCTCTCTGAAACGTTATTCTATCTGTACATCTTATTTCATATTTGAAGAGATATTTTGACTAGAAATGAGAAAAATACACTTGGTAAGATTTATATTTTTATATTATTTTATATTTTCAGTGCAGTAGCTTATATATGATGCACACACCTTTGTTTAATTAATTTTTATTACTAACCCAGACTGGAAAAATGAACATAAAGCTGCATCACAGACACAGAAGTTCCTTCAGCACAATAGTGGGTCATCAATTTCTATCCACACTGCCCCATAGTCACATGTGTCCACTGCAACAGTCCCATATACCCGAGATAGATGGGTAGTTGGTAATTACAGCTGGCCTGGGTTTTATGGCTTGGCACAGAAAGTAAACACAATGATGTGCTGGAGTTTTAGTGACAAAATGTTTCTGTAACCTTCCTGTGTTCAGGTTTATGTGTATATCACTGTGTACAGTGACAAGTAGTCCACTTACTGACTATCACTGCAAATAACAAGCAAAACATGATATAATTCTGAAGTATTTTGACCAAACTGCAGAGGCAAATCTGCTTTACTGCACTGTGCTTTCAAACTGTAAAGAGGTGTTTTATTCACAGTTGTTTAGTGATGACATGTAGACATGAACTCACTGGTATCATTATATTCTGCTTTATCCTTAAGGTTATGCAAACACTGACTTGAGTGTCAAGTTATTCATTCTATTATTGTACACTACATACTATATGCACACTCGCCGCACATAGACAGAAAATGATCTTCCTTTCCACACATCTAAATGAGATCATGACTGGTGTGCAGCAGATATACAAACACCTGTACACAGAGCACTGTGGCTGAATGGTTAGTGCTTTTGCCTCACAGCAAGAAGACCTGGGTTTGATTCCTGGACCGTGTGGACACAACATGTTTGTTAGGGTCAAATCCTCCAGACAGGTAACTGACCATGAGCCTGGCTCTAGAACTGGAGATGGGTCCCCGGGTGCCGCCCATGGTTCCCCACTGTTCCCCAACAGTATCAAGGATGGGTTAAATGCAGAGGACGACTTTCATTCTAGAGTGTATGAGAAATAAAGTACTTCACCTTTACTTTACCTTAATAGTTGTATAAAGAGGAGAAACTGATCTTACCCAAAGTAAGGTTGAATCTCATTTCACCCCTTACCCCTTCAAACAGAGCTATAAGGTGTAGAGCTTGAAAATCAACCCCTATGAATTGGGCCGCCCTTCAACACTCACCTACATCATCAGTTCGCTCCACGAGTTGTTACGTAACCAAAAACAACAGCTGTAACCAGAAGTAAAAAAACATGTCTGCTGCTGTAGTTGACCCGTTCTCCTGGAATATGACCATATTTTTACTAATATCTGCGTTGAATCGGAGAAGTGCACGTTTACATAATTTTTTTTCATGTGCATTTTATGGAGAAAATTACCATTACACATTGCGACAATGTCAAACTTTATACAACAGTTGTCACAACTTACAAACTGTTAATTATGGCAAAAATACTACATTTGTGTACTTCCTTCATAGATGCCGCCATTTAAAAAAAATTATTCACATTGTATTCTGGGAAATTTCTCATACCCCTCCGTTTGGAGTCTGCCTCTGGAAAATCTTCATTTGAAGGGGTATAAAGCCCTTCCCCTCACCCCTCTGCCATAATGTGAATTGAGATACCCCTACCCCTAAACACAGACGCACAAAATGGAGAGGAAGGGGTAAGGGGGGTAATGAGATTCAGCTGAAGTATGCTGATTCTAAACAAACATTAGCAACACACACAGCATTGGACAAGCTACAGTGGTACCTATACTTACGAAAGACCCAGCTAATGATTAATCCAAGTAATGAAAAACCTTTACCTCAATTGTCTCTGAATATGAAAGAAAATTCAATTTATGAAAGGAAACGGAAACCCCCAAGACATAAATACTCTATACATTACTGTATGTAATGTATGTAAATACGTCATGTACATATTGTACATAACACCCCATTGGCTATGAGGGAGCTACCCATGATGCTTTTCATGAGCCTTTGACCCTCATTCATCAATTCGTACCTGTGTCGGCCCAGCATCAGAAGCCACATGTAAAGCACAGAACCACCCCTGCCTTGCAGGTCCCGCTGAGTGTGTCCACCGAAACCCCACCACAGTACGCATCCATCATGTGTCCAAAGTAAGCGATTCCTGGTGTGAATGAAAAGAAGAAGTGGACTGTATTATCAACAGAGTTGAAACAGGAGTTGATAAAAAAAGGGGGCAGCCATCACTCCACCAGCACAAACAAAAGACATCCCCGAACCCTACAAATTTGTGCCCCCCCATCCCCCCTCCCGAAAACATGTCCACAAGCCGTGCCATCGCCCACCCCGACAACGTATATGCCCTGCGCACCCCAGGAAGACCACGAAAAGCCGTCAAAGGCAATCAGACCCTGGATCTACACTGAAGGTGAAAATGACAATTAAAACATGTCTGGTTCATTTTAATGGTTTAATGGTTTAATGTTTAATGTTCAGTCAATGAAGACACATTTACCCCATTTTCTTTTACTTTTAACACATATTTCATACAAAATTGCTACTTTTTTAAATCACTTTCAAGGGTTTGAGGGGTAGAATTTTGGGCTTTGGAACAAATCAGGCCTTTTACATGTAAACACTTCTGGAACGAATTAATTTTGTAAGTAGACGTACCACTGTACTTGAAAATGGAATCTAAGCTACCAGTTACTCTGCCATGAAAGAAGCTTCACTTCTGGCGCACGTTATTTGTTTATTTATTTATAGTGTATATAGTATTATTTGTTATTTATTTATTATTTACTTGTTGTATTTGTTTGTGTGTGTGGCGTTGTTAAAATAAGTCTCTGACTTGAGTGCAGCGCCCCATGGTCCTTGTCTTTGGTTCAATGTATGAATAAATATATTTTTAAAAAAAGCTTCACTACACAGAAGATACCACACAGTCAAATGTACCAAGCTAAGTTACAAAAACACCGCAGAAGTGGCTCACTACATGTGAAACTACTGTAAGTTGTGCCAAATTGATATGACACTAAATATAACAAACTACCTGTTTAAATGCTAAGGGTATATCCCTGAACACCACAATCCTTAATGATGGTACCCCCAGGTCATGACCTTTCATTTACACTTGATTTGAAGTTAATCACACAAATAGTTCCAGAGTTATGAACAAGAGTGTTTAGTGATTTTTAAACTTTTGAGTGCCCCCTTGTGGACAATCTAGAAATAGTAAATCATTCAAAATCGAATCAGTTCTTTAACTACATGAGAATCATTGATGTAAAAACATGGAATTTCTAAACCTAATGTTTATTGCGTTAGCATGAATGATATCCGCTAGCAGTGGTCAAACCAAAAACATAATATCTCCAAAGCTCTATTCAGGGATATAATTACCACATTTATGCTAAGTCAGTTCCATTGATACATGCTAGAGCAACTCTAATTAAAGATCAAAGACTGCTGGCCAGAGACTGACATGTGCAGATGAGGATGTACTTAACGCTCACTACGGTCCGATTAGAGTTCAAAGTAATGAACATTCACAGTTTGTAAAAAAAAAAATAGCTCATGCACATCATGAGTAATTTTTCGATATTACATAGCAAATATTTAATTAACATTTGTGATCACTAGACTCCATAAAGTGCAAAAAACATACCTGTTAGTAACATATTATTTAGACTGATGAGGAGACCCAATTAATACTTTTCCTCATCTATGAAAATATCAGCCTTTTGTAAAATTGCATAAGTGTTTATTATTGTAGTTGTAAAAAAAAAATTTTTTTCCCTTTTAAAAATGTATTATTTATTCTATACGTTTTAAATGAATTAATTGTACATTTGAAAGTATTATTTTGTATTCATTCATTTTTGAAATTTTATCCTTTTTTAAATTTAATTACATTTTTTATTATTTTATTTCATTTAAAAAAAGAAAAAAAAGATGTCTTTACATTCACTACTCAAAGGCTACTTGATTATAAACTTGGTCCTCATGAGACATGGAAACAAGTGTATGTGTGTGTGTGTGTGTGTGTGTGTGTAACTGTAAGGCGTAATACAAAGATGCATAAAATCCCCTATAGTAGTTGAGTGTATTTAGCATTTACAGAAGCCCAGTCCTGTCTGTAGCAGGTGCTGAAATGACCAGCTCAATGGTCTCAGTAAAAAGGTAAATCAGGCTGGAGTGTATTATGATTTGTGTTCATCATAATTTTGTGCGGCGCTCCCACCACTTCTGTGTAGATGTAATACACACCACCATGGGTTGTGTTGTTGTACTTCCTGTTAACTCTATCATCTGTCACCAGGGATTTCATTGTTAACAGTTTTCTACTTCCTGTTCAGTGCTAAGAGAAAACATCTACTGGTTGTTAACAATGTTCACAACTTCACTGTTTGCCTGATTGAAAACTCACAATGAAAATAATTAAACAAGTAGATGGAAATACAATTTACATCTATAGTAAGTGTACGATTTATTTTAAATATTAATGCAAATGAAACGGTTTATTCAATAGGGACATATGAACACATTTTGTTCTTTCCAGAGCCATCTCAGCTTTTCTTTCTGGCATTGAGTTTTGGTTTTGGGTGATTTTCTCTTGTTGGTCACTCATTTTTTAGTCTTGTTACCAGTGACTCACTCCAAACTGCTTCAGAATGATTGTGATGTGCTCAGTGTATGTCAGGCTCTATTGACATTAGATGAGAAAATGTTGAGCTCATTCATCTCTTACATTGCAGGACCTGTCATATGATTACTGCGCACATGTACGTTGTCATATCGATGGTCAACAATATATTGTGCAGCTCTAACAATACAAACACATTTTATTTAAATTGAGTGTAAACAGCTGTATAAAAAAAAGGTTTTAGAGGTCTTCAAACAGTGCAAGAAAACACACAATAAATATATCTAGCCAAGACTTTTGAAGTTTGAACCTTGTAAATACAAGTGTTGGCTGCATAAAAGTAAAACATTTAGAAATGTTTGGTTGTTTCTATGGAAAATGGAAAATAGTGATTGTAAGTCAAGCCAACAGAGGTAACAGAACCTCTGTTAGTTGAATACTAATTAGATGATCGTGAACCACCTTTGATGGCCCCCAACCCCCCGTCACTTCCCTTGGTCTTTGAGTGACTATTCTGGCTGAATGGAGTGTGATCTCAACCTGTGAATAGACACTCAAGCACCAGGTACTTTATCTGTGAATAGGCAAAGTGATGGTGATAGGTGTGGCCTTGGCAGCTGCAGAAGTCAGGGAGTACAGAAAATCCAAATATTTCTTTTCACTCTCTTTAAAAAGGGCCAGCTATATAATTTATTCAATATTTGTGACCCTCCAGCACAAAACTTGAGTCAAATTTAATAAATTCAGATTTTATATTTATCTTAACGTTTATTAAAAATGTTGCATGACACAAATTCAACCAATCAGAGGCTATTTTTCAACATCGCCCTAGCAACAAGGGATTTTTTTTACTCAAAAAGGCTTTGTTCTGAGGCCTCCCATTGGTTCAAAAATATAATTATGTAGATTTCTATTTAAGGTTTGTCTAGAGGGAATCTTTCCAACGGTACCAAACATGAAGGGGAAATACCTAATGCAGTCGTGTTTTGAGTCGATTTTTCTTTGTTTTAGACTTAATTACTGTCAGAGTAAGTTGTTGTCCTTCCTAAAAGGCATGATTTCAAGCACTTATGGCAGGAATTTAACAAAAACTCACAGTTAGAAGTATGCAGGAGACATTTTACTTTGATTTTATGCATAAACATTAAGTTCGATCATTTTGACTCATATAACATATTTGAGGCTAAAGCTAGAAATACTGCTGTGAGACTGAACCACTGGTTTTGTGCTGGAGGGTCATATATATTTATATATATATATATATATATATATATATATATATATATATATATATATATATATATGAAAACTAAAAGCTTCAGTTTATTTGATGTGTTTTTGGAGAAGTGTCAAATTGCCCACCGGTGGGCATTTGGACTCAAGATGGAACTACCTTATTAAAATAGTAATGTGACCGGAAAACACAAAGATTTTAAAAAATAAAATAAAATTCCTGAGTGAGTTAAAGAAAAGCTCTATTGGTGAGCAGGATAAAACAAAGAAAGCATTTCAAACAGGTATGGGCCATTTCTCCCTGTGGAATTTCCACAGTCGGTTGTGAAACGCCTCAGTAGTGTCTGATGTGTTGCAGTGCAGGATGTAAGAGGAGCTGGAGAGGAAAAAACTAGACCTCACTGGAGGATGTGAGGAGGATGGGGAGGAGGGAAAATATCAATACTCACCTAAAGGAGTTAGATTACAGGGACAAGCACTTTCCACTCCAACCAAACCACAGGGTCCAGTGTCACAGACGACAACAGTCAGCATCAATATGGATGAGGAGGAGGCACCAGAGCGAGGACACCCCCGCTCATCCAGCAACAGCGCTGACAAACTTTCCTCTGTACCCACAAGTGTAGCCAAATCAATCCACCCCAGTGAATACAAGGGCTGTGTGTGTGTGTGTGTGTATGTGGTGGCTGGAGGTGGGGGTGGGGGGTGGGGGGGGGTTACAGCTGCCAGGGCTTTCCAATGAATCCCAGTTGCACAAAAGCGAGCGCTCAGGACAAAGACCGTTATTATCTGCCCGTCTTGGTTATAAGACTTCAATACTGGTGGCCGACTCTCTCTAGTGAATGTAATCCATCACAGTTACAACAAACTCACAGAACCTTTTGCTTGTTTTTCATCATCACTTGACATCAGCGCATAGTGCTTCTGGCGTGGGCATGTTTGTTCATCAGCAAAGAAATGCTTCCCAAGTGCTGGTGTTAGTATGTCATCAGTGTACAAATATGTGAATCCTGTCATCTGCAGATCAATGTAACAGAAAGATGTGTGATGGATTTGCAAACGCTTTTATTCAAAGTCCTCTTCATTACCAGCACCTCACCAATCTATTTCCCTACAACCTTCCCCTTTCTATTCAGGTGTCTCTGCTCAGCTCTGGAGTGTGTGTTATTTTTTTTTTTCTTTTCATTTATACTGTACTGCATGGTGCTTTTCTGTCATCGTATTGGACTGATTATTCCTCACATCCTATTTATTTGAAGAGATGGCGGTCTACGACTCTGACCTCAAAGTCACTTTTATGTCGGGCTTATTAGTGCGGAAGGTTTGAGACATAAAAGAAGAGCCCTGGATTTATTCGCAACTAACAGTATGTGGAAAAACACTCCTGTTTTCTTTTTCTCTCCAGGTTGCGTTCAAGTCAAGTTCATATATACTTCTGTGCTACACATGATGGGTGTACTGAGGGATGGTTTTGTGCTTGTTGTAATAGAAAATGTGTTTGCTTTCAAACAAGTGTGATACAAATGAAAGAGTTTTGTAAAATCAAGGAATTATTCCACTCATTTTCAAGGACTCAAGGAAGTTTTAATGTCATTCGGTCATAACAAAGAACAAAATAACATAGCCATTGCAATACATTTGGAGCTGCCAAACTCATTTCTATTACTCTATTTTCTGCTATTAACTTTTATAATGCACAAATTAGCTTGCACTATTTTTTCCTTAATGTTCAAGCTTCAAAATGGGTAAATTTGACTCGTAACATAACAGGAGGGTTTATTGTATTTTTTTCCTATAGAATTGAATAAAATGTTACACAGTATTCTTTATTGTGACTGTGTATAATGAAACTAAAGGAAATAATCACTAAACACTAGGGATGTGACGAGATGATGAGATCTCGCGAGATGTCATTTGATGAGATTTCTCATCATGTTAAAATCTTGTCTCGCAAGACTTTTTTTATCCAGCAAGTAGCCAAAATGATGTCAGAAGACACAGGTTTTACTATTGAAGACGCCTTCGTCACTTTCAAATGGTTTGTTTGGCAGCATTTTGGGTTCCTGGCAGAAATGATGAGTAGCAAGAGAGTGAGTGATAAGACACGGACAATATACAGACTGTACGATGAGACATTAAGTGCTCTGTCATCTCCTGCCCAACTGTGCTTTTTCTTTCTCTCTCTCTCTCTCTCTCTCTCTCTCTCTCTCACACACACACACACACACACATTCACACCGTAACTTCCACAGTCAAGAGCCATATTTGATTTTGAAAAAAGGAGAAATATATAAATTTTAACTTTCATAAAATTTAATTTTAGTTTCAATTTGTAGAGGAAGACGTGACATACTTGATCAGGCTCTGTTTGTACTATTTTCAATCTGTATTGACAGAGAAGAACATTTTGTTTTGTACATATTGTCTGCTTTTGACAAAATGAGAAATATATTATTTTATCTTTTATAACATTTTATTTTAGTTTCAATTTGTAGAGGAAGAAGGTCATTAAAAAGTTCAGTAAAAGGAAGAAGTTCAGTAAAGGTTAACGCTTATGTACAGAGTTATAAAACCCATGTGCAACTCAAGTTAAATAAAAGTCTGTTGTCCATTCATATAATTTGTAATTTAGTCATTCCATGGTTATTTCATTAACATTGTTGTATTCTCCATTGTTATTGAATACATTGTGTGTTGGTTCTGTTTGTTTCCAGCTGTTTTTGGAGAGTAGAAAAATGACTGGCGGTGGAACAACAGAGTTTACCGGTATTTCCTCATACATGTCCATGACGCCGTAGTGAGGCGTCTCTGATTGGCTCAGAATGTGTGAAGGAACACTCCTCCCTCCCCTCTGGCTCTGTGTGTGTTTACCATCCCAGAGTAGCATCCAGCTAGGTTCGGTGCCATCACTTGTTTTGAAAACTTTCAGGAGAAAAAATACTTTATTTCCACAGAGAGGGCGTGGCAGTGGTGCAGTGGTTCGCACCCTGGCTCTATTCCCACACCAGACCTTCCTGGAGTTTACATGTTCTCCTTGTGTCTGTGTGGGTTTTCTCCAAGTACTCCGGTTTCCTCCCACCATCCAAACACATGCACTGATACATTAATTGGTTAATCTAAATTGTCCATTGGTGTGAATGTGTGAGTGATTGTCTATATATGTTCAGCCCTGAGATGAACTGGAGACTCATACAGAGTTTATCACGCCTTCACCCATTGTAGCTGGATTAGGCCCCCAGTGACCCCAATGAGGATAAAGCGGGTCCAGATAACAAGATGAGATTTCCACAGAGAGCACAAGAACCAGTTTGCTACACCATTTTTTCCAGTTTGTGCAGCAGCTACTGTGGCGCTATCTTCTGATGTAGATGCTAATGCTACTTCAGATTCGCTGCAATGGAGGACGGGCTTTAACCCCACGTAGGTGATGCAGAAGTCCATCTGACATCAGATGAACCAGCTTTTTCCAAGTGGCTCATTTCTCTGTGTTGTTTTCTATGAATGGCAAATACAGCCAGTGGAAGGGACATGCCACGCAGCAAACCAAAAGGAGCATGGAAAAGTGGTTTTCAGCGGAATGACACCTTTAATAAAATACAACTTTTTAAAGAAAAACAGCTTTGTTTCTTTGGTTTGTTTTCACAGCCAAGAATGTTATTTACACTGCATACGTTTAAGCTATTGTTGCTATTATTGTACAATATTTGTATCGAAGTGTGAAGGCTTTAAGGAACATTGTTTAATGCATTTATATTTTATGCATTGTCTGTTTTATCTTTTTGTACAGTGTCCTTGGGTATCTGAAAAGGCGCTTAGAACTAACATGTTTTTCTTATTATTATTGTTATTAATATACAGTTAAAGTTGTAATCAGAGGAGGAAAAATTATTCAGATAAGTACAAGTACAGCTACTTCTGTAAAAAAACTACTTGTAATAGTTGAAGTATTGATTCAACTCCTTTAATATTAAAGTTAATAAAGTGCAACATATCAATTGCGATAAAACATTTTTTTGGCATGAATAAAATAATACTTATTTAACCAGGTAAAATCATAAAAGTATGTATTTTCCTATAATGAGCCCTGCAGTCCTGGATGCTGCTCCCACAGTCAAACAAATCATTTGATGTGAAAATGAACATAAATGACAGAAACCTGGTGTGTTCTGTACATGTTGTAACTCACCTCCTGCTGTTTTGACTCCCTGTAGAATGGTGTCTGTGTAATATTAGGTGTCATTATCTGGGTGAACAGACCATGCCAGGGTTATTTTTACAAACTACCGACAGTCACAGTTGGGAGGAGTAAAAATGATATGCTCGTCCTGAGGAGATGGCTTCATTTTTCAACATCTGGCTTGAATTGGCCTCAAACCACCTCAAGAGATGCCAATAGTATTCCACTCTGTCTTAAACACATTTCTGTTGCATTTACACTCAGATCAGATTGTGGTGTGCTCTGTCATTGTAGGATATCTGTGCCGTTCTGCACTGGGAAGATAACTTGTTGTGCAATGTTGTTTGGTTGAGAATTCAACACCGGCATAGATTTAACATTCAGTTAGTTTAACATGTACTGTAGCTGCTCCCAACTTTTTATTTACAGGTGCCATGCTCTGAGTGATGCTTTAAACATTTGATTCCTGGAATGTCTTCCTCACAGACGTCTAAGACCACCGTGAACACTGAAATAAACCACGGTGACAAACGCATCAGTAAAACCATCATATACATAGCTTCACGATGACGTCACTTCCCCTACTAAAAGGGGAAAACAATAGTATAGCAACCACTGCGTGAACTGCACTGCACCGTCCTGCATGGTTAAACCTTGGTGTAAAATACCCAAATCTTGTGCAGACTTCGGGTGCAATAACCATGCTTGGATGGAAGAGAAGCTGTCTCTGACAGAAAAGGGTGAAAAACGTGCAGCATGGCTTCAAGCGGAGAGAATATCTGATGATGTCAAACCCTGGAGTCTGAAATCAAAGTGGAAGTAAAACTAAAATAGTGGAGTGTTCTGGAGGCTGGGTGAGTGACGGAGAGAGAAGTATTTCAAATAAATTTATGTAACATACCACAAATAAAACATATGCTTTCAGGCTCTTATATGTTCGCATTTTTTCTTGTGCATATATTCCAGGACTTTCGACAAGATAGTCGTAGATGCCTGACCACTTGATATTAGGCCACGTCGTGGGGTCATTTCGGCAAGAACCTGTCAGTAATTTATACGGAAAGCTCTTCAATCTGATCCCTGCTAATTTCCATTCATACCGGTCTTTTGTGGAAGCAAAGGTTTATCAAAAAAGTCGTAGGACATCGTACCAGAGCTATCTGTCTAGTGTTGCTATGCTGCTGTTTTCCCCTTTTAAAATGGCGGCGCGTATTACTAGGCAAAGCGGTGACATCATGCAACGCTATGTATAAATTGCTTAGCTTAAAAGCTAGCTTGAAATATGAATGCTCTCTCAAAAAAAAAAAAAAAAGATTCACACACAACAATATTTCACTCATATTTCAATGTCCATACCGTGTGTGCCTCCAACCAGAAGGTCAGGAGCCGCTAGAAATTCTAGCTTTCAAAAGTCCTTTTTCTTTGCACACCGCTTGCACACACTGACCAACTCCAAACGAAACCTAATGCTCTGTATCACATGCATCAGATGATCAAGTGATGAGCCAACTACTGCCGTGGTCAGGCGATGTCAATCAATCTTCCCCAAAATATGTACAATATTCAAAAAAATTCTACAAAATATAAAATTAATATTCAATCTAAAAAATAAACGAATTCACACACACAGAGTTTCTGCATTCTCTACACGTACTGACGTACTGTATGCAGCAACAAACATCTTTGGAGAAACAATTTTATTTTATTTATTTATTTATTTTTAAAGTACAGCCAAAACTGAAATCCACATCTGACAGCCACATGCAGCCAGGTGCAAGTAATTATGTGGCCAGGTGCTTCAATCAAGCTAAGAAGGTTGAATTCAACATGCATCATTAAAGGAGACAGAAGAAAATACACAGCTAGCTAAGCTCTGGACCTTTTTTTTCAGGTAAATGGAGGGAGACAAAGATGCAGGACAGCAGACGGAGACTGAGGAACAAGTGTCCAAGGAAGACAATGCTATGGAAATTAAGGCGGAAAAGAGAGAGAGAAGAATCCCAGTCCCTGGATGATGGTAAACGGTGGTAAAAATGTTAAGTGTCTTTTTTTTAAAGATTTACATAATACACTTTAATGCATTTCTGCTCAAAATCAGAATAACTGCTCAGGCCTTTAGTAGTAATAAGAATACAGAATATTTCAAGCTCATTAAAATTGATTATTTAATAGCCTAGCAGGCGCCAACATCTTAAAATTGACCACTGCATGAAAAATCAATGTTTTTGCCTGCTGTGTCTCACCTTAAAATCATAACAGTTCCATATGTGTTGCCATGGTAATGTTGTAGTATTCTGTACGTCCATGCAACCAGAAGAATGTCAGCTACAAGCTCAACAAATAAAAAGTGATTTACAGAAAACAGAATATGAACCAAACAAGCACTTAAATGGGCAAATATCTAAAATGATCTAATAGTGTGAGACCAATATGTCACTAGTAATTTCAGAAAACAATAGAGCAATGTGTCAAACTGTGCTCTGCTAAACTAACACTAAGCAGATGCAACAGGAGGACTATTTGTCTGCTGCTAAAACTCACTGATCAAGCCAAAGAAGAACAAAAATAAAGGCTGCATTATGAAGTCAATGAGTAAAACCTGGATTTCTACTTCTCAATGAAAGCTAAGAAAGTATATGTGAAACATAAAGAATTGTATGAACCTCATGTTACACCTCCTTTGAATGTCTCATATATAATCATGTTTCCAAAAACTTTAAAAATATTCATTTATACTGAAGTCACTCATTACACCACTACAATGTTCTAAACACTTAGATTTCACACACACAAAAACAATCTGTGTTCTTTGGACAGCACAGGAAGTCAGTGTTCTGTTCCCACATGAAATACATATTAATTTAAAAAATAATAAAACAGGTGGAGAGCTTTAACCTTTATAAAGATAAATTGAATTCATGGAAAATATAGAAATATCTACAAATGCTGTACTTCCTTTTGAAACCATTACAATATTTCTGTCATTACCTTGAGGTTGTCATTTTAGGTGAGGGGGGTATTGGGTTTGAGTGGGTTTGTTTGTCTGTCTGAGAGGTAAAGCTAAAGTAGCCATGTAGACCAGGTTGTCTAGTAACTAAAGGGTTGGTGGTTGGAATCTTGCTCTGTCCTAGTCAGTCCATTGTATCCTTGGACAAGACACTTCACCCTCCTGCCTCCAGTGTCACTCACACTGGTGTATGAATGTTTGCTGGTGGTCAGAGGGGTCATAAGCGCAAAATGGCTGCCACACTTCTATCAGTCTGCCCCAGGGCAGCTGTGGCTATGTATGTAGTTTAGTACCACCACAGCGAGGATGTGAGAGTGAATGAATCATGGGTCAGTCATGTAAAGTGCTTTGAGGGGCCAAAAAAGCACCATATAAATCCAATCCATTATTAAACAAAATAAGAAAGAAAGAAAATAAAAAGGTCTGTTCCTGTCTATTGTCCGTTCTGTGGTTTACTCTAGTCCTAGTTCTACGACTTCTGCTCTAGTGTAAAATAAACCAAATGTTAGTGGCACATAAACTGTACATTTTTAAAGTGCTGGACGATAAAAGGATGAACCATCGGTGAGCGACATCAACAGGTTCCTTGTTTTGTGCTATTATTAGTGGGAAAACACTGTCGTTCTATGTGAGTCACTCCTACTTCCTCCTCCACTCGGCTGCCATTAGGATGCCACAACACTGAGCTCTATATGTGAACATGAACATGCTTTCAAGCGCACACACCAGTGCAAGACTGATGTCAGTGTTGAGTGACACGCACAGCCAAATGCACATACACCCACACCCACAGTGTGTGTTTCTGGGGTGCGTTAATGCGTCTCCTGCTGCTGTCTTCTGCTGTCTTATCAGCGCTGATGACAGCAGCAGTGTGTGTTAAGCCTCTGTCGGCCTGTCAGCTCTCTGCTGCCACTGCTGATCAAAGTGGAGGCAGAAACACACATACATATGGAAGGAAAACTCATGCACACACCACTGTGCAAAGAACACAAAGGCACTTGAGGAAGCACATGCAACACACACACATGCTCAAACTCCATGTGCAGGGAGGTAGTGTAGATTACTAACACTACCACATACATATCCCATAAATCTCAGTGTTGAGGTGTCAAACTCAGCGCATTGGCTTTCACTTCAAAGAACACTGAAATATATGCGAGTGCCTGTGGTACGTATCAGTAATAAAACACAGTATTAAGGCAGGACACAACAGATATATTCAAGACTGTTACCAGAAAGTGGAGCAAAGTCTACTTTTTAAAGCCAGTCACAAACGAGTCAGTTTATAAAAAATGTAAAGACAGGTCAATAACAACCAAGGATAAGATGTCAACAGCTACTGGGACTGAAACGCTGTGATCCACACCAGATTCAGCCATAAAATTGCTTTATGAATAAAAAAACAAAACAAAATAAAAATCTTGGATGCTCTTAGAATGTACCGTATTTTCTGGACTATAAGCTGCTACTTTTTTCACATGTTTGGAACCATGAGGTTTATACAAAGGTGCAGCTATTCTGTGGATTGTTTTTCCACCGCTAGGGGTGCTCTAACTGAAATTGGAATCCAAACTACTCAGAACAATCAATGAAAAGAAGAATACACTACTTTTTCTTGAGGAGATAGAACACAGACGACAATTTACCAAGTGTTAATTATATTCAAATCCTCATCATGGAACCCACACACAGAAGTTCGTTTGATGATGCAAATTTTAAGTTGAAGGCTATTGACCTTGCTATCCAGGAAGGAAACCGCACCACTAAACTCAAGCTTAGCATTAATGAATGTATGCTGAGTTCAGGTAGCCGACATACATGTGTTCAAAATCCTTCTGTACATGCAATAACATAGATATCTACGGCTTGTATATCAATTTGTTATATTTTTAAAAATACAGTGGATGCGGTTTATAGGCTAAAAAATATGGTACTACACCAGGTGATAGCACAAGGAGTAACACTTTTCTCACTAAGAAGTAACATCACTGGTGGGTAAACTGACTGCATTTTACTGTGCAGACAATATGATACATTTATGTAAAGACAGCAAAGTTGTGTTTATATTCATAACAGTCAGTTCAAATTGAGTGGCTAAGAAAAGGTGGATGTAGGTAGAAAAGGGGTGAGCAATGCATTTTATTATGGCGGAATTACTACTACTACGACTAGTACTACTACTAATAATAATAAATTTTATTTATAGGTGCCTTTCAGTCACTCAAGGCCACCGTAAAGAGGTGACAAAATACAAATGTGTTAAATACACATGGGTTTTTTTTTATTGATTTATGTCTTCTGAGCACGCAAAGAAAACAGAAAATAATTTCAATGGACAGAATCTATATTCAAGTATATGCAAGTGTGAATTTTGCATGGTTGAAAATGAGCTAGAAAAAGTATAAACTTTTTTTAATCCTACCCCTCAGGTGTTTTCTTTTAATATATTTATTACTAATTTAATATAAGAATTAAGCAACACATTTTTCCTGATTTTAGCATTCAACCATTCAATAATAAAAAATGCATAACATTAACTTTCTATGAAAAGCAATACGCATCCAGCTTTGTTTGCTTGTGTATCTCAGTTCCTTTTCTTTGTATTTAACTCCGACTTCAGTGGACATAAAGTCTTGTTAAAAACTCAATCTTTCTTTTTTTGGCATTAGCTGACATCTTCAGGGCCTTCTTGGTAGTTCCTCTCGCTTCAACTGCACTGGTTTAGCTCTTTTAAAAATGCTTCATCTCTCATCCAAGAGACTTCTTCAGTTCAAATACATCCAAGTCCTTCAATCCTTGGGGGGGGTGGGGGGGTTGTTTGGTCCTTGTGTGGAAGGTTGTTGGTTGAAAACTGGGTGGTTGCCAATTAACTCATATTTCTTTCTAAACTAAGGTAGAGCAAATATGTAAAGTACTTTCATGTGGAGGTATATAATAACCTGGCACACTAAGACGCTTTACTTGAAGTACAAAAGTACAAGTACTACGATAAAACTCAAAGCAATTACACATTAGAAACAGTCAGAATAAAAGTAATCAAACATTAAAAGCAATCTTAAATAAAAGAGTTTTAAAAAGGGATTTAAAAGTGTTGGGGTCTGAGCAGTGATGGATGGTTGGGGGGAGTGAGTTCCAGAGGTTTGGGGTGGCTAAAGAAAAGCCTCTGCCCCCCCAGGTTCGGTGCTTGGTTTTGGGCAGCGGGGCAAAGAGGTGGGCAGAAGAGTTTCAGAGGCTGAATGAGGTCAGCAAGGTAGGGAGGGGCACCTGTTGATGGAGGGCTTTATGGGTGAGGAGGGTCTGAAATGTGATTGAGAGTTTGATGAGGAGCCAGTGAAGGTTTGGGGAGGATGGGAGTGATGTGATCTGATCATGTGATCATTCAAGTAGATCATATCTGAAAGTCTGAGAAACTGCATTTTACTGGAATCATTTCAATGTATTGGTAGGAATGGTAGTGCAAAATTGTATTGTACATTTTAAATCTCTTTGCGAGTTAATATTCTATTCTTTAATCATTCTCACTGTTATCATGGTGTTGGGTTTGTGATGATGTGTGTGATTATTATACATTAAATTCATAATATTTGTATTCTTAAACTATTTTAAAGTAGTGCTTATGGAATAGATTGAACTGCCCATGTTGCTGAAAGTTATACCATAGTTTCTTGCTTTTGTTATTAAACACAATGTCTCTCCGGAGCATTTATTTAAATCTTCACATCTATTTTCATTTCTAAGCCCTATTTGTTTGATACATCTTCTGATGCACAGTCAGGACACATCATCAGTGATGTATCCTGAGGTCATAGGGTGTTTTGAATATCAGAAACCCTCACTCAGGCAACCCTGTCGAGGTTGATCAGGCCTCAGCATGTGCTCTGGCAGCTCACCCACATACCGGCTCTCTTCATCCACAGACATCCACAGGCTTTCTTTGCTGCCTCTGTGCTGTTACAGATGGCTCTCCTCCTTAACCCTTAGTTAGGGATTTAGTTTGGATTGAAAATAGTGCACAAATATGGGATGATTTAAAATGCTGTATAAAAATATGATTTTAGAAAGATATGAGGATGAGGTAAGAGGGTCCATTCACTAGGGTGTGGGGACAATTTTGCTATAATTTTGGGTTGTCATATTTATTCTTTTTCTTTCCTTGCTTTGGTTAGTTTAGTCGTGGGAAGAAACATATGTTAATGGATAAACGGCTTTGGCTATGGGTGAATACATATGTGTAATAATTCAATTATGTGTAGTCGAGTTGTCGTTTAAGGATAAGTGGTGGTAGTAAATAAGTTTTACTTCTCCCTCCTTTTGGAATATGTATTTTCTGTTCCATTTGTTAATTATTGATTATCGATGTTTGTATTTATTCACATATATGTTTGTTCCTTGTTTTTTTTGTTTTGTTTTGTTAAATATTCAAAATGAACATTATAAAAAACCCTGTGATACTGACTGCAGTGTTGGCCATGCAGACAGACTGACCTGCAAATCCTGTGAATCCTACATCCACAGGTTAGCACCTGCCTTTCCAGCCTTGTCTGTGGCAGTCACTGACTAGGTCCTGGTACTTGTCCTTACGCTTGGATGCCTCCTCCATTGTCTTCCCATGACACTGTTCAGTCCAGCATGGCCACGTTCTTGGTTGCCCGTGACACCAAAACAATGTCAGGTCTGAGGCTACATGCTGGGAGAACATCAGTTGCCTGCCTAAGTCCACTGACCGCTCAGTCCTGTACAGTGTTGGGAAGCTGTGAAATTTCAGAGGCTGTTCTTGCATCTCTGCTGCTCTGCGGATGCTATGCTTCCTGGGTTGGGCCATCTGACATGTGGCGACCACACAGCAAATGGGGAGCAGCTTAAGAGTCATTGCATAAGAAAACCAGGCAGGGGTCAGAAGATGGAGGTCGGCCAAATCGGCTCATACTTTGTATGTATAATAGGTATGTGCAACAATGAACAGCCACAGTTTTTCATTATAGAGTTCTGGGACCCCCCTCTGAGACCTTCGAAAATCAAACAATTTATTTGAATTTACAGAATTGCAATGGCTTTTTTCATTATAGTCCAAAAGCTGAAAAATCCCCTAAGAGACCCTCGCCATTCACGGCTCATGTTATGTATGGCCCAATTATATGACGCTTGTTTTTGAATAAGTAGATGTTGCTCTCTCCAGCAACACTAATGTTACCAAAGCCACTTCCCATAGGAGATAACGCCCCTTAAAATTGACAAACAAAAGGAAAACAAATTCTGCTTTTATCTAAACTTCAACTTTTGGTCTATGAAACTAAGAAATCTATGTTATATAGAAATGTAGCACCCTCACCATTTACCTGGCACATGAAGTGAGCAGCAAGTGTAAATAGAGTGGTGCTAGGGTTCAGTTAATATATGTACCTGTACTACAATGCAACTGAACCAGAGATCTTTAAGCATGACTTTGGTCTGTTTTAATACAGTACAACAGAACAACATGGAAACATTGTAAACATATGCATTAACTGCGTTCTTAATTTTAACAAGGGTGGGCCCACGCACGCACACACACACACACACTCACAGTCAATGTTAATCGTTAACTCACGAGTCTTGACTTCAGAAAGGAAAGTTACTTGGATCCGGATCCAAATATGGAAATCTTTGGGTATTGTTGGTCTCATCAAACCTTGAGTGCATTGAAATAGTCCTCACAAAACATTGAGTACGTTGAAATAGATCTTGCAAAATATTGAGTGCGCTGAAATATCACGGTCCCGTACAGTTGATGGCGACACAGTGCAGCTAGCTTAGCTACAGTGCCTCGTTCCTAGCTAGTTCCGCTCACGTGCCCCCCCTTCGGGTCTCCGCTCCGTTTGCCTTCGGGATCTGAATCTCCCGCAGTCTCTTCACACTGGAACGTAAAGTCTCTCTCCACTAACCTCACACACAAGTCTAGAAACAACGGTCTCGCGTGTATTAAAATGTCCACAGTAACTCTCCGCGCTTCTTCCTTCGTGTACCCTCTGCCCCACCCCTTCACCCTACTTGTCTATCATTCGTCACCACAATGAGTGACTATATAAAATGACCAATGGCAAGAACAGGGCAGCACAGTGACACGGAAGTAAAACAAAAATCAAATATCACAAAATCTCTTAAATGAATCAATTTCCATATCCTAATAAAATAAAGATAATTAATCTTACATCACTCAAAATACATTTATCAATATCCATCAACCTTATTTTGGATTTTTGTAAATAAAATAGAAACCATGAAAATACACACTTTTACGAGTCACTACATTACTATTATAATACAGTTTAATATATGGGACTCCAATCATTGAGTGATAAGAAATAGTAACCAAACAACCATTTGCTTTTACACTAAACTAGTGTCTTAGCGACATAGCGACAAATAATTTAAATTAACCCTTTAAAGTTACAATGGATTTTATTTACCCTTTTATTTTCCACAGGGTTACAGAAATATAACATTTATTTTGTAGCTTTAACAGAATCATCAGGGTAGCCATTGCAATTTTGGTAACTTTTAGATATAAATTATTTGAATTTCAAGGGTCTCAGAGGGGGGTCCAAGAACTCAGTAATGAAAAATATCCAGAGGGTTTTAATCATACGGCTGTTCATAGTTGCACATACCTATTATACATACAAAGTATGAGCTGATTTGGCTGACCCCCATCTTCCGACCTCTGCCTGGTTTTCTCATGCAATGACTCTTAAGATGTGCTTGAGAGCCCCCTCCTCTGGCAAAGGGGACCGGCAGTGCAGGTTGGATGGGCTGGAGAAACGATTGTACTGTAGATGGCCTGGACAAGGAACTTGATGTGGTGTGGCTTTGCCAACCAGAGGTCAACCCATGTGATTTTTCTCTCCCCAGTTTACTCCTATCTGGTCCAGGCTCCTTGCTGCCTCATCCTCATTCCTCTACTGCACCTCCACACAGTTTCCCCTCACTATGGAACAGTTATATCCACTCCTTCCCCTGCGCTTTGTCGTAGTGGGGGGGGGGGTTGTGATTACTCCTAGCCCCGTCCTTCCACTGGCTTTAGTTCCCTGCTAAGATTTCTTGGGGTAAATAGGACTGTGCTTGCTCCACTGCCACTTCTGCTCAACATTTCCTGCTGGTTTTAACTGCTGCTTGACTTTCAGGTCTACTGATTTCTCCCTTGCAAGACCTTGTACTCCTCCTCAATGAGTTTAAAGGGAAGTGATAGTTTGCAGCTGTTTCCATAGAGAGCAATGTTGCTCAAGCTTTGTGGTGGGCCCTGCCATCTCAGATAGCAGCTGACTCTTCTCTCCAGGTTTGTAAAAGATTGGAGACTCATTGAAAACCAGAGGCTAAATATATATCGCTTCATATCTGGAATAACTTTTGAGCTAATCCTGTTAAAATAATTAAAGTAAAAATTGGTTTCTGAAGTTTTCAGCAGCAAAACAAATCTTATTTAGATGTTCCTGGGCTTATCATGTTCTCCAACAATAATTCATCAGTTAAACCAAGTATTTGGACAAAGACACATAGTCGCAGATGCTTGTTTTTATATTTAACTACAGATATATTTTGATGAAGGAACCACTTTTGCTTTAGTGTCCTGAAAAAAAAAACAAGTATTCAGAGAATGCCTAATCTCACCCCTATTTTGTGCCAATCTTAAGTTTCTATGACAACCCATTCTTGAATTAGAGCCAATAATGTGATTTTGACGTTTCTGCTAAATGCAACCTTGACCTTTGGCAATATAATTATATGTATACATGCATGAGTGTGTGTAATATTATGATAATATATCCAGTATGGATTACATTATAGTGTGATATGTCTATGTTTGACATATCACAGTGTTACACAAGTTAACGTTGCCACATGTCACCTTTGACCTACAGAGATCTCAAAACCTATTGGTCGTAGGTGAGAACACCAAATAGGAGAATTGTATAAATCTTCATTCCACATTGTTTGGTACCAATCTGAAAGTTCTGTGACTCTCTGTTCTTGAGTTCTAACCGATAATGTGATTTTGAACTTTTAGTTAATTGTGACCTTGACCTTTGCTCAAATAGGTCATTGCATCTGATGTGTATTATCTATATGTATATGCCCATGTACTTTCATGGTGATATCTCAAGTATTCATTGAGTTATAGCATATGTCTCTGCGGACACACACACACAATACAATAATCTCTCCCAAACCAATGTTGGGTGAGATTTAAAAAAAAAAACAACAACTTTTGAATGTATTGCAAATTTTGTAGTGCGTCTTAGGGAGGATGGATAATATTGAAATGAATGGTAATAAATCTTTTAATGTTAGATGTACAAAAATAATGGAAGGGTAACAACAAGTCTCCAGCAAAAAATATTTTAAGGTATTTTAGGTTAATCTTTTGGTATTAAAACACATTAATTTTCAGCTATAGGTAGTAGTTGCTGACCTATTTTACAGCAGACAGTATTACAAGATAGCAGTTGGGCTCAACTCACAGGAAATAGTGATGACCCTCTGTATGTGGTCTAGTGTTTGATCGCTTGTGTTATGCAGCAGCACATCTGTGACCAGAGGAGCTGAAGACGGTCATTGTCCTCCTCGAAGATAAAGTCAGGGATTACATAATGGGAGGAGCACAGCCATGGAGAACCCTTAGTTACAAAAATGAGAGTATTCCCTTCTTTAGTGCTACCATGTACAGGGAATTCATACACTTGTTAAGATCTCCTCCCTCCCATATGTGGAGTACCAGACTTGGAGCCACTGTTCCTTGCATATATCTGTAACAAGTGGTCAAAAGTAGCTTTAAAGTAGTTGCATTCAGAACGCTGCTGCACGAGTTTGGACTAGAACCAAATGTTTGTGCTGTTCTCAGATCAGTGCACTGACTTCCTATTTCTAAGAATACATTTTAAAGCAGTAAAGCTACTGTATAAGTGTCTCCATAGCTGAGTACCACCTCTGACATTAGTACTGCATTACTACCATTATTGTAAATAAGTTTGATTTATATCCATAATTCTATTGTAGTTTACCTTTTAGACCAATTTATTTTTTTCTTATTTCTTTCTTATTTTAAATAGTAAGGTGAGAGAAGAAATGCTATCTAAATTATATATATATACATACTGGGTGTGATTTGCCGGGAAGGGACTCTCAGAGACTTGCTTGCATCTGCCAAAAAATGTGACCCAACACAGACAGTGATGTAGAGAAGACCAGAAAAGAGACCTCTGATTGGTCCATTTTACATCCACTCTACACACACTTCCACTTCCCTACTTTTCCTTCTTGTTTTGTGAACATGAGCTCATTGTTGGTGAAGGCTCGTATGAATATGGGTTCGGTTGAGTGTGACACGAAGTGGAAGTGTCTGCAAGACCAATTTGTTCAACAACGAAAGAGTCTGATGTCAAAAAGGAGCGGGGATCCAGGTGGGAAATTCGAGCAAGTTCATAAGTGCCCTGTGAGTGTGTTGTGGTGATGAAGAGCACACTCAATGTGCGGCAAAGTCCGAATGGAGGGTGCTGTAAAGCCGGAGCTATGAGCCACCTTCGCCCCCTGACCCCTTCCTGGCCGACCCAGAGCCGGTAGCAGTGCACCTCTGAGAAGGAAATTAAAGAAAGAAAAAAGAGAAAAAAAGACGAATGCTTTATTATGCATGTTTTTGGCTGGTGTAAAATATACCCTGGAGCCACTTATAGTATAAGTACAGTACTGTGTTAATGTGCACTGTCCCTTTAAAAAAAAGCTATAAAATTCAAAAGAGATCTCTAACTCAATGGGACTTTATCTAGTTGAATAAAGGTCAAATAAAGAAAGAATCCAGTATGAATGTTTGCTACTGATTTTAAGACCAGCTATATGTTAAATGGATTCCCCAGTCGGTGGAAGGATGGGAATCACCCTGCAGAACATTGCCTTGGGAAAAGTGTGGTTCTAAAAAGTCAACCATGGCTAACTTTTTCCACATTGCTTCCCCTTACCCACAAACTCTGCTAAAAAATACCAACCTAGTGAGAGCCACTGACAAAATAAATACCCACTGCCCCCCTCACAAAGCTGAAAGCTCAGCTGCATGTCAATATGTTACAGAGCAACAGGGCAACACTCACCACCTCTGTGAGGAGAGAGTGTGTGTCCTCAGCAGCACCTGCAGATACGCAATGACTTGGAAAAGAAGCCAGACACAGCTCATTATAGGGACCAAAGTGGAAGTGGATACAGTGGACAAGATGCTGAGGTGAAGCTTGGAACACCAGTTGCTGTTTGAGTTTTTTTTAAGAATGTGTTGGACTTGGTCAAATTGAAGTGGTGGTTTCTGTCCTGCAGCTCTACAAACAGCTGCACAGCGAACACAGTGAAAGGGACAAACAATGCACAGTGAAAAATTGCAACAGTCATGTAGCTGCTGTGTCAGATCTGAAACTTGAATAAGGATTGAGGGAGTGGACTGATATTTGATGGCCGTACCAGCAAATCAATCATTGTACCAGAGTTTTCCTCTGGTTCCACCCTCTAGACTGGACTAAAATATTTAGGTTTTTTTTGCAAGCATTCTATTTCAGTGCATGATATGGGATCATGAAACGGTTTCCAAGAAATATGGTAAAAAAAAACATTCCAAAAAAACGGTCCCCCATCCCACCTTTAAATTTAACAACCATAAATTGTCTATATCTGTCTACACTCCAGTGTAAAATAATTTTTTTAACACTTTCAAAAGTGTTAACAATCAGGTTTTGATGGTTTAATACTATTTGTTGTTAAAAATAGGAACCATTTGTCATTTTTTACAAGTTTGGTTTACCTTGTGCAGTGGTTTTGACAATGGTCCTCCAAAATGAACAACTTCACTGGCTCTTGTGGAAAAACAAGAGAGTGATGGTTCGGTCGCAATGACATGATCTGATCTACACCAATCAACATTTAACAGCAATATTAACATAACATTCATTTAACAAACGCACCATGTACAGTGTTGTTTTAAATCAAAGTGATGTTAATACAACACCAACACAACATCAATGTAACACTGACACTGAATATTTAACACTCCCATGTTTGCTGTGTACCTGGACATCATAGTGGGGTGGTATGGACTAATGTATACAGTAGCTGAGGTTACGTCTACCGATGTGACTTTTGGTCCAAAACACTATTCGAAATTCGCAACAAACTTTCGAATATTATTCAAAAATCGAACATGTTTCCATGACAGAAAGGGTAAAATGGTTAACCGAATGTTTATTGAATAAACCAGAATATTACAAATCACACAATAACATATTGATCTTCCCTGAGCCATACATCTCATCTTCTGCATGAAACAAGTTTAGACTTAAAATTTTGAAATCGCAATAATCACAGCCAATGCTATATTTCATTTAACTGTCTAGGCCGGAACCTGGTGAAGCAGCTGATCTCAGCTACAATGTCGAACAGATTTAACAACAACAGTCACATCAATTTATGCCAGGTTTTATTAAAAAAAATTTAAATAAAAAATAAACAGACATTGGGGGCATAGAGAGGTACACACTCGCCAACTTTGCCAACTTTTTTTCTTTTAGTTGTGCATCTTTCTTGTGTTTGCAGAATTTTGCCGATGCGATTGCCCGTCAGCCACCGTACAATGCAAGTCAATCCGAGATTCTTTCCCAGTGAAATGCAATACAAGTAATACAGTATTTTAAATTATTATTCTATATTCGAGCGTGTCACGAATATTCGAAAATCATGTCCCATCCCTAGTTATGTCACGTTTAATGTTCCTAGTGATCATCATCGTTGTATTTTCAGTTTGGATTTCATCCCTCACTATTCTCAGATATGACCACTTGTTTCCAAAAAAAACACATTTTCAAGCATCTTAAGGCACTAGAATGTCAGTCCACAAACCTAACCTGTGATGTCATGAAGGGTGCATGCATTACTGTATAAGGTCTATGGATGACAGTTTGTAAAGCACTGAGGGACTGCATCCCCACCAAAGAAATACCAAATAACAAGACATGTGTCTTAAAATGTGTCAAAACACATTTTCAAAGTGTTTTTAAAGCTTGGAAGTTGTTATTCGTTCATGTAACCAGGGGAGTGTCATAGTGTAACTTACACCGAGTGGAAACGGAGGGAAGTGTCTTGAGTGACTGAACTAGTGTCACCATGGCAGATACCATCCTATGAGGCAGACAACTATTCAAGTGTAACAGATTTTCATATTCACTGACTTCTGCTGCTCTCTGGACCACAAGTTGTTGATAAAAACACTATTCTCCTGCATGCATTAAATCCAGCCACACTGACTTTAGACTTGTTTTGCCTTGTCTACTTCAGTCTGAGATTCATTCAGTTACAAAGATTGAATCTTTACTCACTAACAAGTATTCAGAATATGTCTAATCTCACCCCTATTTTGTGCCCATCTCAAACTTCTATGACAGCCTGTACTTGAAACACACATAACACATCAAGACCACTTCATGATTCAATATATTTTTTTCCAAATAAAAATATTTACTTACAATGATCTTGTTATATACCAACAAAGGAAAAAAACATTTTATAACAGTAAATAGAGATTTGGTTTAACAGGCTCAGTTGCTGTAATGAGGGCATTTTATGTTACACATATAAAAAAAATAAATAAATAAATAAGAGTTGCACAGTTTTCTTTTCACCCCAATAAAATATGTGTCCATTCTCCAAACCTACACCTTTTGTCTAGTGAAATGACAGTTTGTTTTCTGTCACAACTTTTCCCCCCAATTCCCACCTTCTTCACCTGGCCCACACCATGCAGCTGCAACTTTTTGCTCATCGGCAGCTATTTAAGCTGTTAAGATTGCAGTTGTTGAACCATTCAGAACTGTCTCTTTCATAACCTGGACATGTTGGCAGATCGCGGTGCTCCAGAATCTGGATGTTCATTCATTCATTCATTCATTCATTCATTCATTCATTCATCACCACGGACTCTGGCTGATCTACTCCAAGTTTTGTTTGGTTTTGTTTAAGTTTTATTCATCATTTTGTTCTATTCCTTTATTAACTTTGTTCTCCTTTCTCCACCGTTGAGTCCTCTCCACCTCCACCTCTCCATAAATAGTGAAAATGATTAGATTAAAAAGGCAAAATTATAAGATAAAAAGTCAAAATTGAGATAAAAAGTCTAAATTATTACATAAAAATTCAAAATTAGATAAAGTCAAAATTCCCAGTCAGTAAGCACAAGTGGAACTGGCGCACAGTGGATTTTAACTGCACCGTAGTCTGGAAAATACATTAACCTTTTGTTTCCCAAGTGTCATGTGATTTCCCATCCAAAAATTCTTATGGACATTTTAGAAACATACAAATATTGGTATGGACACGTCCATTTTACGCCCATGATGATACATGAGTTCTATAAAGCCAAGTGGAATGTGATGGATCATTTCCTGATTAAATGGTAACAACACATAAAAACTTATTAGTAGACAAACACATAAAATATCAATGTTTTATCACCAAGATCTCCACTGTTGCCAACCTGCCCCCTGTTCGTCATAGTATACAGGCCCCATGACAGCAAACTATGAAACTTTATATTCAATTGGTAAGTTCAGTTCACTTCAATCTTTGTAAGAGGCAAGTTGAGAAAATGACAGTGTACTCCACAATAAAGAAGTGAAGGAGTCTGAGTGTAGTGAAGATGACACCAATGGAAACCCACAGCAGCACTTATATTTATAGATGTGTCAGCAGAATGGTGAAATGTTTCACTAAGCAAACGGAAGACAGTAAAAGTTTAAGGTGCTTCGTTATAAACCTGACTGGAGTCATGATGAAGTAGAATTATCACAGGCTGCTGACATTTACACTCCTCACAACATAATGAGAATCACAAGGGAATAAACGGTATCAGCAACTTTAGTCGAAGGTGAGAAGTGTTTGTTCATATAATTTTCTGTAGCTCTGTTAGTTTCTATCTGACACCAGAAGTTAACTATGACACCAGACATATTTGATACAAGTTTGAGGAACTCTCAATGATAGGTGTGAGATTTATTTTCTTGAAAAATTCATTCATTTCCAATGACACTACAAGACTGTAATTAATGAGGAAGGACCAAGAACTTTGGCAGTTTTGAAAAAGAGTTACCAATTTATTAGATATGTTTAAATTAATGAATAAATGTGGTAAGTGTGCTGACTTTGACAAGTGAGGTGCGATGTTGAATTTTCATCCATGTTGGCTCCAAATAGGTAACATCATTTAAAAAACTGTAGTAAAAAAAAAAAAAAATAGGCTCAACACCATCCCATTGTTTTTTCTGACAAAGTTGACAACTATAGCAAACTATGGCAAAAACTTAAAGGATGTGATCAACAGGTTGATTTTACATGACGTCACATTGCTATATAGTCAGCGCACCATTTTCAGATGGAGGGCAGGAAAATGTTGGGAAAATGTCTGTTTTGTGTAGTTTACGGCTGTGACAATCGTTCTAACCAAGAGAAAGACAATTGTTTTTTTTAGAGTACCAAAGGTTACCATTCACAAAGGTGAGAAATGGAAAGATTTCACAGAAAAATGTCAGAAAAAGTGGATTTTAAACCTGCGTTTGTAGTCGGGAGGTGCAGAGTCTGCTCATGCTAATGCCCATGTCTGCAGTGACTACTTCATCAGAGGTCTGTTCCAAAGCTAACTTGGTTTGTGGATGTGCTATACATCATTAGGTTGTGGCTAAATGTTAATTTATACTGTTGTAATATGGTTTACCTAGAGACATCAAGATGAGTTACATGTTTATTTACATTAGTGGCTACTGCTAGCAGCCACTAATGTAAACAAACATGCATAATTTATAAAAGTATTTTCATAATTTTATGTGGGGGTTTTTTGCACTACAAATGACAAAAATGTGGAATTGTCATTATTTATAGGTTTTCATTTAACTGGTCGGGCCCATTGGAGATTAAATTAGGCTGAATGTTGGCCCTGAAGAAAATGAGACCCCTGTGTTAGGTGAAATATCTTTAGGGAGGGTGAATCGGTGTGAATTTCTATATGATAAAGTGATTGGATTGGAGAGTTAACATGAGCCTATCATTATCATATCAGTGCAGGGTTTCATCTCCCCAAGTACTCACTGTCTAGCTCAGCGTGGAAGTAACAACCAAAGAAATTAATGATTGATTTTTCAAAAGAAAACATCATCCAGACCCTCCTGTAACTGCTACTTTTCAAAAATGAGGACCATTCAGGACTAATCTTGTGAAAAAGACAAAATGTTCTTCTGTCAGGAGTGACTCATGCAGTGTGTCGTACCTATTGTACTGCAGCATTTGGACAGAAAAAAAATAAAACACAGGAAGTATAACCTCCACAGTGATGAATAGATTTGTACTGATATATCACGTTTTATATTTCAATATAGGTACACTCTAAAAGCATCCAGATATTTTATTTATATATGAACTAATTCTTTCAGATATTGGTTGGTAGGTCTCCTATCTATAAGTAAGTCTTGGCTATTGGGGTTTCCCCTTTCATATATTCTATAAATAATGTACATTTTTCCCATTTTGCAATGACCCCCTCAAAAATGGTTCCTAACAGTCCAAAATACCTCACATATCATGAACTGATGTCTTTAGGCTTATGTCAACCTGTTTTTATGAAGAAAAAAAAATGCAAAACTGAGTATAGAGGTATGAAAAAAAAATTCCTGATTTCCCCAGATTTTTGGTGATTTTGACCTTTGACCTTCATGCAAAGTCTAACTGGTTCTATTCTGGACTACCTCACACCTTTCCTGAAATTTGAATGGAAATTGATCCAGTAGTTTTTGCATAAAGTCGCTGACAAACAAAAGGACAAACAAATAAAAAAGGAGCCAAAATCCTGCCCCTTGCCTCCTTTCACAAGGTAAAAATTTATATTATGTTTTTTAATTGAAAAAAATTTATTATGACTAAAGTAATTCAAAATTAAAGTTATTCATTTTGTGTTTACGTGCTAACGTTGATTCTAAATAAAGGTTTCCATGAGAAACAGGTGCGTTCCACTTTAGTTAATTAGGCTTCTCAAAGCTGGGGGAACAGAGGGTTCTGATTGGACAGAGCCACCCATGTGACTTCTTGATACCTACGAAAATGATCACGTCCAGTTCCTATTTTGCTTTCATTTCAACTCACAACATGGAAGGCTAGATACTACAGGTGATTTTTTATTTTTTAAATTCCTCCACAACATGCTTGAGTAAAGTAGTGAATAATCATCACTTTCTTACGATATAATACTGAACTATAGCAGATATAACTTGACTTGGATGGCAGAAAATCTTTATATAATTAGCTACACTCTTATTAAGCACTGATTAGTTGTTTTTAATTAAAGTAAGTATTGTTTTATAGTTATGATTCCTGTTTGACGCTAAACATGCATCATGAAGATATTCTTCATGTATTAAATTCTAAAAGAGTCAATACGTATTATGTTGTTTTTCCTTAGTATTCTTAAATTTGTCTTCAGCCATGATGTATAAGACGTTTCCATCTTACTTGCGGCTGTATTTGGTCTTCTAATTGTAATAGCGTCTGAAAGTAATGAGATTATGCTCAGTTGGACTAATTTAATCTCATGTTCCAATTGCATTTGTGAGAAGGCAATTAATAATGTCTAACAGATTTCCCTAACACTGATGCTCCATAGCAGAGCATTTAAAGTGATCCCAGCTCAGCGTCTGTCTCTGTGGCGCCATGTGGACTCCCGCTTGAAGATAAGATTGATTCAAATAGCCTCCCAATATCATTGAAAACATTGCTACAGTGACTCATCTTGACTCTGTAAAATGAAGTAAAATAATATTAGAGTATTTTTGGCTGAGAGTGGTGCTGAAGATGAATCGAAATGGAAATGATTGGAGAACATTGATGAATCATTCATGAGTGCGAGATGGGCCTAAAGCAGAAGACAAAGTTAGACTGCACCCCCACCCTCACCCTACTTCTTCCTCCAAGTGAGGCGAGGCTGCGATGCTAAGTGTGTGATTTTGCTGTAATTGGCTGCCTCTGTTGTCGTCTGGTTAACAGCCCCAGTGGGACGCCAGCTCTGATCGTCTGCAGTGTCCCACACTCACATTCACCTCGCCTCCCCCGTTCTTTTCCCCCCGAGCTCCTGTTTTTCTTTCCCCGTGTCTTTCCTTCCTTCCTTCCTTCCTTCTTTCCTCCCTTTGCTCCGTATGTTTCACTTTGTTTGGCTCATCCTCCCACTCATTGAGAATAAATTCGGTTTTGGAAAACTTACCTCTTCGTAGCTTCCATGTACAAAAGAGGCAAGAACACGGAATTCTACAGGTGACCCGATTGTATCAGGAAAACAAGAAAGCAGATCGAGAATAATTATCCACACTCTCAGCTTATAATTACTGTATTTGCACGTAAACAGTTCTTTATCCTCAGTAGGTGGAGAGTGTATCGAACCAAGGGGCAACAACTAAGAGCATGGAAGAAATCCCAAAGAGGAAGTATATCAAATGGGAATACCAGTGACACTAAATAGATATTGGTTACACACTTCCTCAGACATCTCCCTAAAGAATGTAGGATGTTCCGGATTAGGATGTTTCAGACTGCACTTTTTGTAGAGTAGGACTTTTTGAACAAATCGTATTTTCTTATAACCCTAACCCTAACGATATGAGTGTATTGTATACATTTGTAATGTGTGATCATGTGTAACAGCTGAAGAAAAGCAGAACACTGAAGACACCTAACAGACAACCAATATTAGAGAGACAAAGTAATAAGTGAAAACAACAATGACACAAACACACACGATAAAAGCCAGATGGAGTATAGAATATGTACACTAAAATTAAGGTAAGGGTGGGGGCACCTGCAAATATGCTCAAGATACAATGTATTAATCAGAAATATTGAATAGTCTAATGGCAGCTGATAGGATGGACCTCCTGCTGTGTTCAGTCCTGGACCAAAGGGGACTGAAGGTGCTCTCCTTAAACACCTCAAAATGGTGAAGTGGGTCAGATACACGACTTCAAAAGTCCATCTTCCTGACCATCCTCAGCCCAGCCACCTGCTGAACTGACTTCTCTTCAGTCCTGATGATGGCGCTCAACTTTTAATGACATTGTTAAGCCTGTTCCTATCTAAAAGGTGAGCTCCTTCTCCCCAGCACCCCACACCAATGAACAGGACACGAGCCACCACATTTTTTTGTTTTAATCATTTTTACCTCAGTTGGACCATAAAGGATTATCCAAAACAAGGAGATACTTGCTACTGAAGTAAATGTCAGAATGTCAATCGATGAAAGCTCTGTCTGATGGAGTATTAGCGTTTTGACCCTACTACATTTAGTTGATCCCTTTTAGGGTCTTCACTGGGAATCATCTGCCTCTAATCCTTTTTCTTCCATTTTCGACCTGTATGCCATTCGTCGCATCCATAAATCTCTTCTTTGATATTTGTCCTTGCCTTCATCTTCATCATCCTCCTACCAGCATATCCATTATCCCAAACCCACAGTCACCAAATGATGCCCGAATGACTTAGCTTGATATAACTTCCTCTGAATTTTCCCACAATATTTATCAGTTTTGCAGGAGTCATTCAGGTCTTTTTTACTCTATTTTGTAGCGAAGAGAAGATCGATGTTCGTGCTTTGATTGGCATCTTGTTTGCCCGTTGAGCCTGACTTCTAGAGCTTCCACTTATTACATAAAATAAGTACATTTTGCAGACAGACAGCTCAAATATAGGGTTGCTTATTCTGTCAAAGGATACTGTCAAGCATGAAATGCACTGTATCTCTTGTCGATGATGATTATCCATGTCAATCATCACTTTGGACAATTTCTGAACATGTGGCAGGCATCAACATGTTAGCAGTGAGTTTGTACATCCAGCCTCTGAAACCATGCATGGGTGGAACAGTACAACAGTCAGTGGCTTTTAGTCTTTCTGCTCTTCTCAATTGCTGCACAGTTCTGGCTGAGAGTGGAAATCTGTCAGTAGAAATGAAGATCACCTGATCAGCTGTGATGTAGTATGCAGTGCCCATCCCAGTTGAGTCCCCAGAAGTCTATTACAGGTACCAGAGCTGGTACCAAGTGGATAGTAGAACAGAGAAATAAACAGTTAGAGCAACTTTACTTGGTCACTCTGCAGAATGAGGGAAACAAACCATACAGCGAGTGCCGTAAATGCATAAAATTAAATAAAGGGCTTTACTGCCTCCGGCTGGATTTTAACGGGAATGTTATATCCAGTAATTTGATAAGGTTTTTACCCCAAAAATGCTCCTTGCAGACACAGGTCATGAAAATAGTACATGTAAAATACATCTCTCTCTCGACAGACAGACAGACAGTATTTCTATATTACTGTATCACTGATAATGGTGTAAAGGATGAAAAACAAAAACAGCAAAAAAAAATGTATTACAAAAAAATTCTAATTGTGACAAAATAATGGTACCCATCACATATTGATTCATTCATTTTGACAATTGCTTACTGCTTGAAATGATCTCTGTGATGCTCATCACAGGTTTGTCACCAATTCATCAAAGGGCTGAAAATAACGTTAAATATATTAAAATCCCTGGTCATCTGACATAGTTTTAGTTTAATCATATCTGGTATCAACTGTCATTCATTTCAACAATCAATGATTAGAATGAATATTAACTAAGAGGCTAAACTCCGGGCAAGAAACCGTTACAGATGAATGTCAAAGTCTCCAAAATAACTGTATATAATTCACCGCATTTAAATGAACATGGACTGGGCAACACACCCACATGCAGCCTTTGGACACGACGAACACGAGGGTCAGCACAGTACACTGCCCTGCAAATAACTCAGTGCATTTCAATGAATTAGATACATGCAGTGAAATATTTGGATAATATTCAATCAGTGTCTTTTTTTTGACATGGTTATAGAGTTTGGTTTCCCGTCTCCTACTTGATTCTAGATTTTTTTTTACCCACCACCACTGCTATAAAAGCACAATAGCAGGAGCAATTTGGATTGCAATCAAGATTTGATTCACCTGAGCCAGAGCTGTGTTACCAAGGCAACAGTACTGTATTCCAGCAGGACTGTATGAAATCACCCATTATTTTCCCCTTCACTTAGAAAATATATAACACTGAATGGGGAATGGAAGGATTTGCATTTCCGGATGAAATAGGAAAGGCCAAGCAGATTTTCACACAGCTAGTTAGCTCCAATTATCAGGGATCTCAGGTTGTAATTTATAAATTGCTAGAATGAAAACTGTTGGAGCTGTGAAAGTGGTTGACATACACTAGGGACCATCATCATCATCAGGAAAGTATTACTATAGCTTTCCATGCTGAAACAGTTCTCTATGGCTGACTGGATGGAGAAAACACAAGTCTGTTAGCAACAGCGGAAACTTTTAATGAGCCTGAACTATATCAGGAAACTCATTTACACTCTCGCAGCCAGGTAGAAGCACACACAGATTACAGACACAAAAATTCACAAAAATGCCAGTGCTATTTCTGTCAGCTGACGGTACAGAGCAGCGGCATGCCAGACATATGTTTTCCCATTTGTTTAATCACCCACAGTGGCACATGTATACACGCTCACACATGTACAAGTGCAATCCCACTAAGGATGAACAATAGCAACACTTGTCAGGGCAGCAGGAAATTGTCAACAAGTTCCATTATCCAGTCATGTATGTGCTACAGTAATTATCATGCATGCTACACAGTGAGTTTGCAGCGCACCACAATAGATTCATTAACAGCACTTCACCAGCTGCTGAATGTGTGCTGTGGTAAAGACAAGGCACTTACTATAAGTCAGTTTATTAATCACATACATTTTTTTTTTTTCAGTTACTCGCGCACACACACCAGGCAAATCGGTATTATTCACAAAAAAAAAAGCTCCGTTTACAGTAAGTCGCTGAAAGGCAATCTTATAGATGTTAATATTCTACTTCTATTCAACCCCACAATACTTTCTAACTATGATCTACCATCAAAAACACGTTAAAGCAAGTTCATTATAATAAACTTTGTAATAAACTATGCAGAAGCAGGTTCATAAAACACAAGCATGCATAAATAAATAAAGGAACATCCTGACAGACACACCCCACCCCGTTCGATGCGTCTTCAACCTCCTACCCTCAGGGAGGAGGTATCGGGTTTTGAGGAACAGAACTATCTATTTTAGAGACATTTTTATCCCTGGGTAATACAGCTTTTAAACATGAATTTGGGACAGTTATTAATTTGATCTCTTTTTTTAATGAAAGCTCTACTAAAGCGATTTAAAGCATATTTATTTTTAATGTATATCGAGTCTTATTTATTATATATTATTGTGTTATTTTTATGCTCGATTGCACTGGGGGGAGGGGGGCTGCATAATTTTATTGTAACATAAATGTGTGATTCTGAAATAAATAAAAAAGGAACTACAGAATGTGTTAAAGGTGTCATTCCACTGAGAAGCACTTTTCCACGCTCCTTTTGGAATTTGATGGGTCACCCCGCGTTACCAACACATGCTGTGTTTGCTGCGTGGTGTGTCACCTCCACTGGCTGTGTTTAACATTCATAGAAAACAACACAGAGAAACAACCCACTTAGAAAAAGTTTGTCCATTCCACATTATGGGGACATTGGCCTCACCCACGTGGGGTAAAGCCCGTCCCCCATTGCAGCGAAACTGAAGTAGCATTAGCATCTACAACCGAAGACGGCGCCACAGTAGCTGCTGCACATACTGGAAGAAAATGTCAAAGTGAACTGGTTCATGTGCTCTCTGTGGAAATAAAGCGTCATGTTTTTAAAACAAGCAACGGCACAAAACCTAGCTGGATGTTACTCTGGGATGGTTAATGCACACACAGCCAGAGGGGAGGGGGGAGTGTTCCTTCACACATTCTGAGCCAATCAGAGACGCCTCATCACCACGTCATGGTCATGTATGAGGAAGTACAGGTAAACTGTTTTCCACCTCAAGTCATTTTTCTACCCTCCAAAAACAGCTGGAAACAAAGCAATCCAGATGTTTTTTGTTTGTTTTTTTTCAATAGAACCAACACACAATGCATTTAATAAAAATGAAGGACACAAGAATATTAATGAAATAACCATGGAATGACTCATTTAATTGTCCTGTTGATACCATTAACAAAGGTACTAATGAAGATCCATGGTTGATCCCTGAGTGCCTTCAATAGCAGGTCACTGCTCCTAATATGCTACCTCCTAATGCTAATGATGACTGCTAATGCTAACTAGCTAGGTGCAATATGTGTGAATAGATGGATAAAATGCAGAGACCAAATAGAATAATCAAGTCAGTAACAATAATAATAATAAAGTCAGTGAACCTTCTTAACCCTTATGTCCATGTAGGAGACTGGAGGTAAACTGTTTCATATCACTAAAACGGCGTACAGTGAATTATCTTTCAAATGGAAGATCTTCTTTCTAGTCTGGAATTTGATTAAAACCTTGTTGCTAATAAAAAAAAGTGGAGCTGAAGTGAAGACTGAAATGTTAAAACAGCAAAACTGTTTATACCATTTCAGCAGAATGTCAGCACATAAAATGCAATAAATATACATAATATAATAATAATATAATATAATATAATAACATAATATCTGTATTCTAAGCATATTCTGATTATTTTGCACTGTAAAGCACTTTGTGACTGTGTCTGTGAGAGGTGCTCTATAAATAAAATTGTTCACTTTGTGTTAGATGGCAGAAATATGAACTTCACTTATATATTTTTAATTTATTATCATTATTTTTTTTTCCCCCACTGGATGAGCCAATTAGCAGGCTAACTGACACATAGCAATTGTAGCTAAGTTACTACAACAGGCTACGCACAGCAACTAAATATGATTATTGGACTTCCTTATAGAATCTCCTGACAGTTTTGTTTGTTTTTTAACAACTTCTGTGATAAACTTCTGTGGAGATGTCAAGTAAAAAAAAAAAAAAGAAAAGAAGCAGCTCTGAATGTCTGACTCAGCAGGCAATCAAGCTGCCAATCAAAACTCAATCAAAAACACAATGTAAAAGAGTGAGTCATGCTGTTTGTACAGAAATAATGAAAGAGAGAAAGAGAGCCTAAAAACAATATTTGGACTGAGCTGTAAACATCTTTTTTTCAGGTGATCATTTGGCTTCTTGAGCGCCGGCTTCTCCTTCAGCTTCTTGATAAATCTACGTCCAAGTGTTTACACGAATCTGATCAAACTCTACAAACTGAAAGATGCCATTTGTTCATTTGTACCAAGCAAATATTTTCATTATTTAATCTTATCAATTTACCCATGTTGTGTAAATTAAATCTAGACTTCGATGCCTGTACAAACACACATTGGAACAGAGGTATATATTACCATTGTATTGCCTTTGCAAGTAGAATATTGGCCCATTCTTGTTTATAACACCAGACTGTTCAAGGGTCCATAGTGATCTTTTACTTACACATTTTCAACAGGAGACATATGAAATGGTCGATGCTACATTGGAACGAACGGACGGGGGTCGGGACTAAGGTGCGAATGTTCTGCGCAGCTGCAGATTGCCATCACCAGAAATATGACACTTAGATGCAGCGCAGTCAAAAAGCAGAATCGAGGTACATTTCATTGGACATATCTCTTCGTGGCATGCTTTTATTTTCCTTTTTTCTTTCATTGTTTTCAGTGTTTTGGCAAATCTACACACTGTTTGCACACATTGTTTGGGTGAAATCATTGTAACCACCTTGTGTGTCTGTGTGTCCACAGTGAATGAATGAATATTGTAGATATCACCATGATAGCCATAGATTTTGCCAGCTCTTCTTCTTTCAGCAGTATAAAATTTAACAATTTACAATTTTACAATCCTCTTTGTACTATCTCAGTGTTGAAATTGTCCTGAAGTGAACTTCCTGAGCATCGTCCCTGTCCGTCCGTTCCAATCTAGCATCTACCATATGAAATCAGTACATGAATCATGCCTGACATGAACCTGCTGAAATAACCACAGACCTCCAGAAAGTGAATGTTCACTTGAAGGCATCATGTGTCCGTATACTTTTATGCTTTAGCAACCATTGGTCATTTAAAACATGCATTCATTTGTATTTATCTTTACTTTTTTTGTTAAACTTTATTTCATCAGACAAGTGACTAATAGTTTCTTATTTACACCAGCCTGGCAACTCCTAGAAAACACTAGAAGGGGAAGAGGAAGGATGAACACCAACAAAAACAATAAACAACCAAAGAGACAACCAAGGCATTTAATCAAAGAATAATAAATAATCTTCAGATCCAGCCGGAGATGGCTGAAAAGGAGGCCTTTAAATCTGTTAATCAGAAGTAAAACATTTACAGGTACCATTAAAAATGTCCTTAAGCAGGCGCTTTAAAGCTGAGCTAAGCTGTGATAAATTTATCAAGAATTGGTGTTTTTTTTTGTAACAGATTTCAGTCATTGGCCGCAGCAGCCTGGAAACAACTGGCCACAGAATGAGTTGGATTTAGGGGAATTGACCTTAATATAGTGGTACTTTACGAAATTAATTTGTTCCAGAAGTAGTTTCGTACTGTGAAATTTTCGTAAATAGTCGCATTTTACATGTAAAAGGCCTGATTGGTTCTAAGTCCCCCCAATCCTACCCCTAAACCCTTTAAAAGTATACACATTTAGTATGAAATGTGTTAAAAGTAAAAAAATAAATAAATTGATTTTAGATGTTATTTATTGGTGTCAGTGGGTAAATGTGTCTTCACTCACTGAACATTCAACATTAAACCATTAAAATGAACCAGGCATGTGGGTCATTTTCATACCATTGTGGTTGTTTTAATTGTCACAGGGCATATACATGGTCGGGGTGGGCTTGGCTGGGTATGATGGGTACAGCTGAAAGACATTTTTTCGGGGTGGTTTTTTCCCACAAATTCAGAGCGTTTGTGGGGTTTCGCTGGCATATCTTTTATTTGTGCTGGTGGAGTGATGGCTGCCTCCTCCTTTTAGAAGCGCATGAGACCTGTCCCCAGATGGGCCTCATGCAGTGGGAACCGAACCCTAGTCCCAGGCGCATCGCCGTACAAGACCATATGACGTGCGCCATTGGAGAAAACTGTTAATTTTAAATGTTTATTTTGTAATTTGAGCCTCATTTATGTTAGTCATGTGAGAATGAGGGTCGTAACATCCAACGCAAGCTTTTGTCTGTGAAACCCCCCCTGTAGTTTTTGATAAATACACCCTGTGTGTGTGTGTGTGTGTAATATATATATATATATATATATATATGAATAAAGTATATTGTATATAGAACTATTTATTTATAGAAGTTAATACTCTTGTGTGCTGTGCTATAATTTTGCTGCTGTAAACCTGGAATTTGCCTTAGTGGGACCAATAAAAGGAATATCATACTTCTCCACAACAGTCATCTCAACAATCTAGGCAGAAAAAAACAACAACAACTGCAGCAGTACAACACTTGGAGAGCACAGACCCCCATCAAATTGTGTGTGTTTCAGTCACCACCAAAATGTACTCAGTTCATTGTGCCAGCATCAACTCTTCCTGAAAATGTCGTCAGAATCTGCCCATAACTTTTTGACTTATCTTGCGAACAAACCCCAAAGAAAATATAATCTCCCTGGCAGATGTAATAAATATGAAGAATGGGCCAAGTATTGAGCCCTGTGGGATGCCTAATGACATCCCAGAGGTGGATGGTGATCTCATTCTAATATCGACACTGCCCTCTCTTGTAATATGTATTGCCACCTTCCAAAATAATAATAAAAAAAAAAATCCCAGGACATTTGTTCAGATTGTCCAGGAAACAAACATGTAGAAAATTACCAGAAATTGAGGATTTAATGATTTAAACAAAATATGCCCAAAAAATTTTTAAATAAAAAATAAATACTTCGCCAATTATTTCAGGGACGTGACAAAATAATGGTGTGTTTGTTATTTCTTTCACCATTAATTCACGAATCCTTCCCCTACTTAATTAGCTATAACCCATAATCCTGCCACAACTTGATGCATAATTGTTTCCCCCAATTTCAAAAGACCTCAGTTACAAAATAATAATTTACAGATGGAGATGAAAGAGCTTCAGAAACACCTCAGAAAACTGAAAAGAACTATTAAACTATTGCAAAAACACATTATCTATTCAGGAGATTTTTCAAATAGCAGTTTGACTGACATGCCTCTGTGAGAGCACTGTTCATTTCCTGTTTGTAAAGAAACATGTTCAATGACCTGCAATGACACTGCTTCAAAAACAAAACCATTCTCCAGGCCTTTAATTTCCTGCCCTGCTATTTAGTACAGCACAGTCTGAGTCATATCCTACTGACAAATGTGTTGTTGTATTTACCTCAGTCCATTTTAGTCATCTCTAACAGCCAATTTCTCAAATGTTCAAAACATGTCTCATTAAAAAAATCTGTCCACCCTTCCTTCCTTCCATCATATATTTAATTTTACTGTCTAAAAATCTTCTCTTTCAATTGGTTGAATTAATTTTTTATGGTAAAGCCAGTGGAGAAGCATTTTTCTACGTTTATTGTCTGTATTATTTTTCTCAAATGTTTACAGAGTAAACATATTATCTGCTTTATAATATTACTAAACAATGTTACTAATTTAATGGTGATAAATGAACACTTTTGCATTAATGTGTTGTCTATTCATTGAACACTGCTTACACAAACTGCTTATATGTAGTTTGCATTGTTATGTTGTTCTATATTGACATTAATTGCTAAATTTACAAATGAACACTATCTGCTTGGGTGTTTCACTGAGAAACACTGGAAAACTGCAGCAAATACTCTTGTAATGAATTGCCATCTCATTTTTTAAAATGTAAAGCTGGTAAAATAAAACAAAAATATTAGACCCATGTACAAATGTGTTTGTTCTCATTATGTACATGCGTTTAAAGGGATAGTTCACTATTTTTCACATGAATTTGTATAGCGTTAGCATATTTACTCTGTTGCACCCACAGTGAGTCGAGTTCTGGTCCGGTTTTGTTCAAAGCGAAAGTAGTCCCGGCAGGTTTCCTGTGGTCACAAAATTAAGACGCGTTTCTTCTCAAAGCAGTATGTGTTCGAATGACTGATTTATTTGAATAACAAAACTGTCACGGAACAAAAACTCACACCTTGTAATTGCTTGAAGCTACTTTCTCTCAATAGCGATCAATAAATAAATTATATATATATATATATATATATATATATATATATATATATATATATATATATATATATATATATATATATATATATATATATATATATGTACACACACACCAAAATACCTAACTATCCCTTTAAACAGAATAGCAAGAGAAATTAAGAAAATCCAAGGAATCATTAGGCCTAAATATATCCTTAAGAGCCAACTTTGTTCTTTAAACATAAGTGATATATACATGGTTTGATCTTAACTCATAAAGAGATAGAACTATAATTGAAGTAATATGTAAAAACATTCTTTATATTTAACATTTTCCAAGTGATTTATCATCATTTTCATATCATCATATTTGGAAATTTGCATTTTTGAGTGAAAAATCTAACATTTCTAATTATATAGATGTTCTCAAAGCTCAGAGTGAAGGGTTAAAGGGTGTTAAAGTGTATTATAGCAAAATAAAACAAAGAGAAAAAAAATCATTTATCATTAATTGGAAAACAAGCATCTACACCACTGTGATTTGTCAAAGTACATGGGTTTTATTGGTAAATCAATATGATGGTGTTCCCAGATTCACTACAGAGCCTCTGAACTCTGAAAAAGGTAAATCCAATACTGCTGAAAAACCTAAGGTCCTGTATTTTACTTGAATTATACAAATGCATTGATAGCAGTAGTTATTGAAGGGTTATTAAATATGTTAGATCAGCCAATGCTTTTTGCTGCTGGCAGCTGTTTAGGAATATAAGAGTTCAATCTGAAATATACTTCCAAATAAAAGACAAGGAAAAACACAAAATATGCCTAAATATGGACAGCAGACTGATCCACTAAAGTGTAAGCAGTGGGATCAGGTCAAAAATGCACAAAGAAGAGAATCTATTCAATCGGATTTTGAATTTGAAAAGCCATAGCATTTTTAACACAGATTTTTTTTTTTGCACTGAAATTAAATAGCAAATTATATACGTTCAGCTGCAAAAAAGTCAGACATTTATAACAAATCCATTTGAAAATCAGTTGAAAATTAATCCAGATGTGGTTACTTATACCATTGTGCATGCAGTGTGCACAATTTTATTAATACCCGTAGAAAGATTTGCTTTGCAGTTGAGGTCGAAAAACAAAAAAAAACCATCCATTTCATATAGACACACACTTGTAACAGATGAACCAACATAAGCTATCAATTACTGAATTAAATTAAAAATGAATAGTTTTGCTGTTACTGCGAAATTTCTCTGTTTATGAGTAAAAAAAAAAAAAAAGATTTAAAAAATTCATAAAAACATTTTACTTTGACTTACTCTTTCCAAAATGTAATCAAATCTACATGGTGTCCCATAAGCCTCCATACATCGGAGACATAATACATCCCATACATATATGGTTTTATTTATTTCATTTATTTCTTTATATTCCAGATAACCCAAATAATGCATTTGAATAAATAGCAGCACATTGAAATCATCCTGATGGGTGGTTCAGTATTCTATAAATACAAATGGTTTATGTCAAATGTTTATTTTTCCTATGTATGGAGACTTACTGTATGGGACACCCTGTATTTTTCACTGGCAATCTATAACCCCAAATTGGTATGAATTCAACCAATAGTTATGCTCCTGTAATTTTAACAAGCAAACAGACAAACAAACCCACCTAACCAAAGATAATTCTAAATAATTAGTCAATTAAAATACAAGATTATTTGTCTTCAAATATTATCTGTGCTTGTGATTATGCTTTTAGTGTCCTTAGTCTCATGAAGATCGCTCAACTTAAGGTGGGATACGTCACCATGGAAACCCATTCTGTCTGATACGATGACAAAATATAGAGAAGAATGAATTCTAAATATAGTGTCATGGTCCCACTGCAGCCCTGCTCTTCATAAAACAGGTATATTGCCAAGATAGCTGAATGTAACTGTCTCTAATAAGTGCCATTTAATGAAGCATGTTAATTATTCAGAAAAATATCTCAACAGGATTTGTGACAGTCTGCTTCCATCCTCTGTCTTTCACGTTCCAATACTGCAGCTCTGGGGAACGTGAGGGAACTTTCTGAATACCAAAACTTTTTTTTTTTTTTTTTAAATAGACTCAGTGCGATAACATAGTATTGTATCTGTGAAAAGTGTCCCTACTGTGGCCAAAAGACGGAGCCGAGATAAGCCTTAATATTTTCACATTTACACTATCTGCACTTCTGCAGTAATCCTCTCTGCCTTGGCAGCAGAAACAGTGTTATTTTCACTGTTACAATACAATGAGGAAGAGTCAAATTTTTAGATTTTAGTGCCAATGCATTTGTGCAACTTTAAAGCTGGATTGTAAAAAAATATTCTGTGGATGAATCTCAGTTATACGAAAAAGGAAAAATAAAATAACTGGGAAAATAAAAGGAAAATAACTGAGCAAACAAACTAACAAAAGGTTAAACATTAGAGACTGTACCTATACAAATTAATTTATTAGAATGAATAGAATTAATTTATTACAACGAATACATAACGCAGACAAATTGTTACCTGCTCTTTTTGTGGCTCTCAGACTGATAGCTGAACAGTAGTGTCATTAATTGTTTAACTACATTTCTCGACAAAGGTGGTCAAAGTACTCACATTCTGTACTTAAGTAGAAGTACAACTACTGGTGTGAAAACTACTCTGGTAAAAGGATAAGTACTGATTCAACTCCTTCATTGAAGTAAAAGTACAACTTCTTAACTGTAATAAAATAAAAAGTAAAAGTGTTTCGAAAAATTGTAGAACTAATGAATTTCATAAGTAGAGGTACCACTGTATATAAAATAATCTTGTCTTGTCGTCTGAGCCCACTTTATCCTCACTAGGGTCACAGGGGTCACTGGGGGCCTAATCCAGCTACAATGGTTGAAGGCGGGGTACACCCTATATGAGTCTCCAGTTAATCTCAGGGCTGAACATATATAGACAAACAATCACTCTCATATTCACACCTATGGACAATTTAGATTAACCAATTATGTGACTAATGTGACCAGGGCTCTACAGTGCGCCCATTTCACTCGCATTTGCGAGCAAATATTTCAGCATGCGAACAAGGAAAACAAAACAGTCGCACATGTGCGAGTGCTTCTTGCAGCACACAATAAGGCACTACAGCGGTGGGAAAATAACAACAGTGCCTCTATGACCTGAGAACGCTGAGGAGCTCTCACATCCACAGAACTCTGATGGTAAATTTTTCCAACTGTGCCATCGGCAGTGTACTGTCATATGCAAGTGTAGTGTGGTTCTCCAGCTGCACTAAGGCTGACCAGCAGGCACAGTGGTGAAAACTGTTGGAACGACTCCCTCAGATCAGCACCATCTACACCACTCGCTGTCTGGGAAGAGTTCGCAATATCCTGCAGGACCAGTACCATCCTAGTCACCATCTTTTCCACCTGATGCCCTCAGGAAGAAGATACCGGTCCATACGAGGCAGGACACCCAGACTGGCCCAGACTGGCTACTGAACTCTGCCCCTCCCCCCTCTCTGCCTCTGCATTTATGATAATAATCACCCACCAACTAATAATAAATGAACTGGTTGCATTGTTGCAGTCTGTCACCACTCCCTCCCACTGAACGACCATTTTCACTATTGCACTTTACATTAATATATACTACTGTCAAGTTTATGTGTAAATTTACAGTTTTACATTGGGTTATTTATGGGTATTTATCTTATTTGTTTTTATCCCGGGTATTTTAGATATGGATGCTCCAATGAAGTTTCATTGTTCTTTTATGACAATGTCAATAAATATTCTGAATCTGAACTGTCTGTGCCAATGTTAGAATATTTATATTTTGATATCTATGCTAAAGGCCTTCGTATAACAAAAGGCTGTTTTCTTTGTTTTAAAATATAAATAGACCGTACAAGGCAGCTAATACAACCGACACATACTTTCACCCACACAAGCATTTGTGTGAATCCCATAATGATTTCTCCAACTCTTCCCACTCCCATTCAATTTATGACTCAGAGGAAACAAAGAGCCTTTTTTTTTTTTTTTTTTTTACAAAAGAATGAATGGATGAATGAAATTGTTGGTTATGTTGGTTAATAGTTGGTCCATCTTAATTATTATAATTTGAGAAAAAAAAACAACCTTTCATCAGAATTTGAACATCACCCTTAAAGAAGCATATAACACCTGTCACCAATTTTTCATCAAATCTGTAAAATCCAAGTCGTAGCCTAAGTATCACACATCCATTAGTTTTTCCAGGATTATGCATCTGAATCACTCATTTGTTTAGGTTATTTAGAATTCCAAGCAGCCACAACAGCAAGAAGCAATAAAGCTGATCCTGACTCCCTGATGAAGGCCATTTATGCCGAAACGCGTTGGGGTTTTTATATGATTTTATAGGTTTTTGTAACCAAGCCAGTTTAATAAAGGCTTTTTATTCTTCACTTTTAAGAGAGTGCCTTGGAATTTTTCTTTGTTAAAGCTGATCCTGTGTTTGTTGCTGCAGCAGCTGTACTGTAGCTGTGGAATTCACATCCCCACAATGCACTTTGCAAACAAAATTTTCAAAAAGGTCCAAGTGACATTGGTATGTTAACAAATAGACTGTGATAGAGAACAGTTTGAAGTTGTTCAGCATGAGGGGAATGTTTCAGATGGAATCACTGAAAGACTAACAGATGTATAAAACACTGCTTTAATGATGCTGCCAGGATGGTTTAGTTTATTTGAAAGGGGACAATGCAATTTTATAAAAGAGACGATTACAGATGGTTAAAAAAGTCTGAATTAACCAGAAGGCTAGATTTCATCTGTAGTCCTCTGGATAAGATTAAAAAAAAAAAGCAGTAAAATAAATGTACAAGAGAAAACGTGTTTAGATCACAAATATAACAACTGACAGAAACAGACTGTTAAGAGCACATAGTACACTATAGCCAAACTGTGTAATACGAGATACATTTTCAAGCACTTGCTATGCAACAAAAGAAACGAAAGAAAAGTGAAATAAAAATGCATAAAAGAAAGAAGACATCATGACAGGCTTGTGATGGATGGATGGAATGTATCCCACTTTACCCACATTTGGTGTCATACTACTAATTTTAATGTTGAACGAAACCATGTTTCTAAGGCTACATTTATACTGAGACGATGAAAACGGAAGACGCAAAAGTGTCGTCTCGTCTTCAGTTTTTCCTCCACGTTTAGACGAGCGTATTCAGGAGAAAATCCTTGTTTATACAAAGACACAACAGTAGGAGAAATATGATTGATAGTCATGACAGGCCGACGATGTCCTTTTCGGTTGTTGATGTATGGAATTGTCCACCCGTCTCTGTTCAGCTATGGTATGTGCGTAATGTCTGTACAATAACTGAAACCACTCCTGTACATTTACTAGAGCTGCTAATGCTAATGCTAGTGCAACTTGAAGATCTGTGGGATCCAGGTTGTCCCACATGTTTGTTGCTTTACCTGTTCAGCGTAGGATTGTGACATGAACATATGTCCTCCCCTGAGCTTTATGATGAGCTGATCATTCATTGAACCAGGTGTGGTGGAAGAGGGACATATTGAAAAGTTTGGACACCCCTGTTCTATCACAGAGGATATAAATCACTTCTCTGGCTTTAATAGTCAAATGATGTTTGGCGACAAAGTTACTGTGTAAAAGGTGGTGAGTAAATGGCTCAGCAGGACTAAACGCCATGAATGATCTCAAACTGGGAAATTACAGGACTCATGATAAATATTTGTCAAGTTGTATGGCCTCCACAGCATCCATTCCTCCCCAAAAACACTATCATACTAATTGTTCCGATAGTAATCCATTTTTTAACTCACTGTTCCACTCATTAAATGCTTTGGGGTCGAGAAATTGGCAATGCTTTTGGACACGGTTTACATGAGGAAGCCTATTGGATCAGAGTAAAGAATGAACATGTTCCTCTTTGTCTATTATTCTACATCATCATGCTTTTGCAGGGCTATACATCAGCATGTTCAGTTATATAAATCTTGTATATTAAAGGTAGGGTAGGAGATCTTGGAAAACGGTTCCTGTTGTTCCTCTTGGTCAGCCCACCCCTTGAAACCACACCTTCAAAATACATCTACGCACATGCTGTCTGGAGTGATCACGGAGGTTTGCGAGCATTCGAAAGAACTCAATTATCATCCTAAATAACAAAACAATAATCAACATTTATCAGTTTATGTCACATGAAGCTTAGTTAACAAAAGGTTTAGAAGCATGAAATAAACAACATGAAAACTAATGGATAAGGACAATAGTTTATGGTGTTACAGCAGCAGTTTACACACAGTGTTGGTAACTTAGCGAAACCTGCTGGAACATTCTGTTTGGTCAATATCTGACATGTTCTCACTGACAGGGTAAATACTATACCCATAACCTATGTCCAAATATTATGTCATCATAATAGTATCATCTTACCTATGGAGTAGAAACATGGTCACCTTAGCATCAGTTTTGAGCCTCTTTTCCTTTTACAGTTGACGCCAGTGCTGGAAAGTCATAGTGATTACCACCCGTGTCCTGTTTCGTTCTTCGCTCAGCTTCCTCATGGTAGTAGATTTTTTTTGGTTTTGCTGGTTTTTGTCGTCTTTTCCACCATAGCCGTTTATGTAAATGCACAGGCGGGGGAGGGAGGGGTGGACTGATATTTGAGGGACTTAACAAATCAATCATTGTAAAGATGATCAATACAATGATTGGCCAGACTTTTCCTCTGGTTCCACCTTCTAGACTGGACTAAAAGATTCAGGTTTTTTTTTCTTACAAACATTCTATTTCAGTATGTGATCGTGAAGAGGTTTTCAAGCAATATGGTAATGTTCCAAAAAAGGATCTCCCACCCCACCTTTAACAGTACCACATTACAAATGCACATATTAAAACCCATGTTGATTTAGATGAACGTGCTTTTGAGATGCATACTCTTAATCCTGCAGCTTCTTCCAGCAGCTCAACCTCATGTACCGTAATAGGTTAATTGGTCATTCTAAATTACCCAGAGAAAGTAAATGGTTGTTTGTCTGTTCATGTCAGCCACGCAATCATGTTGGGGCGAGGCTCCAAACCTCCAGCAACTCTCTAGCAGATTAAACACTCAAGGAAAATAAATGAGTGACTTTTGCAGCCATTTGTCGTGATACTGACCTCCAGAATTTTCACCAAGGGCTACATCTACATGGCACATTTTGAGGGTACCATTGATTCTTTAATAAAAGGGAATATTTCTGATGCTATATATTACAACTCTTCAGATCTTTCAACATCCAAGGATACAGTAGGAGAATGTATTGCAAGAACATAAAATGCACATTTATGACGACATCAGATGTCATAAATCTAGAAAGGGGAATCACCATGTGCTGAGTGTGTTCACTATAAAGGAGAACAGCAGGTGGTTCACTAAACATTATGGAGCCTATGATCTACAGACATCGCCTGGGAGGGAAATGGAAGCAATTGGAGTTGGATGATACATTTCCACTGACTGTTGAGCTAGAGACATTTGTCCTGTTACATTGGCAAGATGAGACCATGCGTAAATGCTGATGCCTGGAAATAAAATGACAGTGGTACCTCTACGAAATTAATTTGTTCTGGAAGTGGTTTTCCGTAAATAGAGCCACATTTTACATATAAAAGGCTTGATTTGTTCCAAGGCCCCCAATACTACCCCCTTAACCCTTTAAAAATGATAAAAATTTACCAATTTTTGTGTGAAATATGTGTTAAAAGCAAAAGAAACACTCACGCCCACCCTTCCTCATCAGATCAGTGAACATGGTGGATGCTTTTTTATGAAACAATCGCCTCAGTCACTGTATCTCCTGTAATTTCTTTCTCCTTTATCCAAATGAGTAACAGTCTCTCCATCTGGTCATTCAGTGATGACCTCTTTTTCCATATCACATAGATGCCTTTCAAAGGGGTCGCTGCTTTTAAGGCATCCTTCTGCTTCAACTCAATGTAGAAAAACTGGTGAAGAACACTGATGCTCTTCTACCTGATGGTAGACGCGTTTCGGCCATATTCCTTTGTGATATCACTCAACCTCGTGCCATTTTCATTTTTTTTTTTATCACCTCCTGTTTCACTTCTATTGATAACGCAGCCCGCTTCTTCTTTTCATTCGCACCAGGAATCACTTTCTTTGGGCTCATGATGAATAATGAAAACATACTGTAATAAAGTTTCAATGAACACACTGGGAAAAACTCACCAAACAGTGATCCACTAACTCCATCAATACATATAATTAATTGGTGTAAATTATAGTTTATCATCTTTTAATCCTCATTAGATATGACACATTTGGATGTGTAGAAGCTCTGCAGTTTCCGTGGAAACAAAGTCATCTTCAACAACGTTTATTCACCTGTCAAATCCTAGGGGGTGGATGACTGATAGTGGATGAACACATGTGATTCATGTTCAGTTCATTATACATTTGGTACCCAAAAAAAACACTTCTTCAATTTTCCCCATTTTTGATATACTAACCCCCAACTTTAATCTGAGCATTAATGAACATCAATCAGTTGGGCTATAAGAATATACTATTACAAACATGTCTAAGTTAATTCATTATGCTTCTTTTGTTTTGTTTTTTAACCATTGATACAGGAAATACATAGTTTCCACATTTGGTTTATGTTCAGGTAAAGTTGCATTTTCTGAAAAAGTCACTTTTCCTTGAGTTTTCTCTGTTTTTATCAAATATTTAAATGTACTCACTTTTCATGAACGTTGTAGCAACACTTGGATCCCCAAAGAGAGTCTGGACTGATGCATAAGGTGTCTTATTTTATTTTATTCACAGCAGAATCATCAGGTTCACCATAGCACCGTGAAAACTGTGTCAAGAGTATACAAACATAAAAACAAACAAGTCAACATACAGCATATTCTTCAGAATTTTGTGCATCAACATTAAACATTCATACTAAAAGAGCTGAAGTCTACACAGTGATAAAATTGCAAATATAATAAATAGAATGACACAAACATTCCTCACTGCTCTCACCAATGTTTAAAGTTTTATAATTTTCTCTTCTGTTGTTAAACAGGCGTCAAAGTCCTTTTTTGTGTGTGCAAATAAAGCAGAAGTTGTGGCTCAAGCTCAAACAAACCAGCTCCCTCATTACCAACACCTGTCTGGCTACCTTTATACGACTCCCTCTTGTGGAACGACGGTGTCACTCAAAGGACAAAATTCAATCACCAAACCAATAATACACATATCAATGATTTTAAAGTGCATGCAACAATAAAACCATATTTGACTAAATGTTATATTTATAAATACACATGGTGCCATATTTTGTATTTTGACCAAAATAAAATAAAAAAAATTAAACACCACATTTAAGTAGTTTATAAAGACAAAACAAAGACACATACATACATAAAGTGTGGTCCTTTACAAATGGCAATTATAGGAATGTACACTATTTGCAGTGAATAATGCAAAATAAGATAAGTATTATTAGAGCAAATAAAACTCATTGTTTTATTATTGTTTCTGTTGGAGCCCGCTTCCTGACACTGCACTTAATTGTCATTGTACGTATATTGTGTCGAAATTATCTTATCTTATCTTAAATGTAAATGCTGAGAAATTACTTAAGGAAGTTTAATGAAGTGAAAAGTTAATTTAGGAATTGACATTAAAGTAACCCTGGGTCTTTATGGGTTAAAGTCATTGCTCATTTGCCAGTTTATTATTCACGCCAGCACTAAAACTAATGCAATGATGTTAAGTCAGCATAAATGTCTACCTTAAATGTCTACCTTGAACAAAACTGAAGAGAATACATCATTTTATTACAAATTTCTACCACATAACATTAACATTACAAAAACACTGACATTTTTCCAAAAACTGATGCTTACTGTATCTTCTTATACTAGATCTAATAAATATCTACTTTAGAGGAAGATGTGGTACATATAGACTTATATTCTTGTTCTTTTTTAACTGTGTTCTCCAGAGAACAGGGTGTTCTAGTAAACCAATAAGCTCCAGGAGGCCACGGTTCACATTGATTTCACAATAGATACAAGCTACTGAAGTTTGGTAAATTCAAGGTGGGGAAATCCCATTCAAACTGTGCACATGGTTATCTCTGGAGAAAATTCAGATGGTTTAAGATGCCAGTAGACAGATGCCTATGGTTATTTCTGAGGTTTTTTTGCTCCGTGAAGAAAGCTTTTTCCTCCCTGCTGTTGCCATGGGCTTCCTCTTTTTTTCTTGAGGTAATATGTGTCAGTTTGTGAAGTACTTTGTGAGCTGTTTAATATCCGTTGATCCATTAATCCTATCAATACATGTGGTAAAATGGGTGGTTTGTCATCTTTTCATGGTCAACAGATATGATGCATTTGGACGTTTAGAAACTCTGTCAACTTCTATCATGTTGATTCACCAACAAAATCCATGGAGTTTGACTAATAATAGTGGATGGAAACCCTTAGTTTATGTTCAGTTACTGATATATTTGCTAAAATAAGTTATTTTTCCCTCAGTTTTGATATAATAAACTTTGAATTTACATCAAGGTTTAATGAACATCTAAATTAAATACAGGAAAACTAATGATTACACTGTAATGAATAATATTAAAATACATGGTGATAAATTGCATAAGAAAGGTCAAATATAGGGCAAAGTTTATTTGGGAACTGTCACAAAAGAACCACTGAGTTGTTATGGGTTAATAGGTAGGTTTCAGTTATGTGAATATGATGATATCGTGATTTCAGCTGGAGGGCAGAAAGTAACCATGGAGAATGGCGCTTTGGAAGAAACCATTGAAGAGAGTGTTTATTGTACAGATTCAGATCCAATGTGGAAACACAGATACATACAGTTAGTTAAATGTATTGGACATGACCTGTATCTGATGAAAATGAATGAGTTTTTGACAGAACCTAAAGATTTTCCAACAGTCTCTGCTGTGGATATTACTAACTACCTGGTCCTGCAGACATCCCACTACACCAGCAGCAGATGAAAGGCTAGAAAAGTTTGGAGCCATAGAACTTTTTTGTCAGTGGGTGGGTCCACAACCTCAGTATCAAAAGGCTCAGTGATAATTATTGTTTGGTCGTCACCAGGGTGAGTGTTTTATTTGTAAAGATGCGGCGTCAAGATGTATTGCATGTTTGTGGACATATGTTGCTGCTATCCGCTAACAGTAGCCACTAATGTAAATAAATATGCATCTTGATGTGTCTAGGTAAACCATGTTACATCAGTGTAAATGAACATTTAACCACAACCTAATGATATATAGCACATCCACAAAAGTTAGCTTTGGAACATACCTCTGACCAAGTGGTCACTGCACACACAGGCATTAGCATTCGCATTAGCCTTAGCAGACTCTGCTCCTTTCGACCGCAAACGCAGATTTAAAATCCACTTTCTGCTGTGTTTTTCTGAGAGCTTTTTCCATTTCTCACCTTTTTGAATTGTAATCCTTGGTACTTTGGTATGGTTAGGGTGATTGGTGTAGCTGTAAACTACACAAAACAGATATTTCCGTCAAGGTACTTCACTTCCTGTCCTCTATCTGAAAATCATGTGCTAAATATATAGCAATGTGATGAGAAATCAACCTATTTTTTCAGGCATGGAGGTAGCTGCTTGGTTTCACTTATCTGTGTTTACAAAAAGAGGGAAAAGAACAGGTTTAGAGTCTAAAATTCATAGTTTTGTCTCCCTAGCAAACTGCTGCTGTGCAGAGATTGAAAAAAAAAGAAAAAGGGAAATATGATCAACAAGATGAACTGCAGTTCGTGTTGGCTTTTCATTAGGATTTAGTGACAACAGCAAAAAAAAAATCTTCACGAGCCTTGAAATCTTCATTTTGTCTGACAGACTTTAGTATCACCAAGTGAAGTTTACTTCTCCAAGTGTATTCACTTCAAAAACAGACAAAATTCTCTGCAAATTATAAACACTATAGCATCCCTCCAGCTTGATGCAGTGTTAAGGGTTCTACTGAGGACAGGAAGATGTTGTTTATGTATGGAATTGATTATTTTATATAACAAACAAACACATTTGATTGAAGATATGGCTGGTGTATAGTTTTACTGGGTCAGTTGTAAATGTGTCTTGTGCGTCTGTCTTAATGACACATTCGTACTCTTTGTACGTAAACACAGACTTAACCGACGTGTAAGAATTTGCCATTAAAAACACAATCTTTTCATCTTCTCATGTCAATCAAACTAACAAAGAGACTCCGCTGTGATGGTCGGTAGTACTTTCCATTGTTTTTCTCCTTTTCCCTTGCTCTAGCTGTTGAGAAAAATGCTGTACTTCATCATTCCTACAGTGGCTGAGCAAAACACTGAGGTTATAATTTTGATAGAATTATTAAACACTCTCTCTATGTATGTATAGATAGATGTATAGATAGATGTATAGATAGATGTATAGATGTATAGATGTATAGATGTATAGATAGAGAGATAGAGAGAGATAGAGAGAGATAGAGAGAGATAGAGATAGAGATAGAGATAGAGAGAGAGATAGAGAGAGAGATAGAGATAGAGATAGAGAGAGAGACAGAGAGAGAGAGAGACAGAGAGAGAGAGAGACAGAGAGAGAGAGAGACAGAGAGAGAGAGACAGAGAGAGAGAGAGAGAGGGAGATACATAGAGAGATAGATAGAGAGATCTATATATCTATAGATATATCTATAGAGAGAGAGAATGAGATAGAGAGATAGATAGATAGATATTTTCCCATAACCCCCTGCTTACACTTCCGTCCTCTTCCATCAGGGAACCTTTTTATCTCTAGGACACCTGCTGGTGGTGGGAATCGAACCGGTGTCGGCATCACTGATGACTTCGAATCCACCGCTGAGCCCTTTAGCAACATTGAAGGTTTTCTATGAGCTTTTAAATCTACTAATTGGGTGGTGACCTTTAAAATACTGTGACACATACAAGACCTGAACACACATCTGTCTGGTATCTGGACTGTGGGAGTGGCTTCAACAGGACTGACACAGACTGTGTCACAAAGAACAAATGATTCGATTCTGGTGGTGATCCAGAAGAGATCCTGGATTCTGGATCACTTTGAAATGTATTCTCCATTTACCGCAATGTAAAATTTCAAAGTGATGCAGAATCTCTTCTAGATCGCTACCAAAATTTAATTATGTGTTCCTTGTGACACTCCCAACACGTCATGAAATTTTCATCAAGATCCATCCATAAGTTATCTTGCTAACTATCAGACAGACAGACAGACAGACAGACAGACAGACAGATAGACCTCTCTTCATTCAGAGGAGGGAGGTCTGCCTTGGCAGAGGTTTGCGCTCTCAGAGTGCTTTTCTAGGTTTTTTGTTAGTTTGTTTTTTTATTGTGTTTAATACAGAATATGAATATGCTTGTTGTCAGATTTGTGTTTTTGTTTTTTGGGTGTCTGAGGAGACACCAGGTTTATGGCTCTGCTGCAGCAGTATGATAAACACCAAACACACAACATGATTGACAGCTGCTATCATACCTGTTATTTCCTCCCTATCTCTGCCGGCTTCCTCTATGTTCTATCATTATTTTCTGTTATTAAAAAAAAACAAAACAAAAAAAAGCTAAGTTCTTTGAAATAAAATGCTATCTTTTGCTCGGTTGTTGCTTTTATAGATACTTTCTAAAGAAAAATACAAAAAAACTGTGATGGAGAGCGAACATCAGAAAAAGGGTCGATTAAAAAAAAGTGTCTATGTGTGACTGCAGTGAATAGTTTCTGAATGACTGTTATCTTTATAAACAGAATAGAAACTGAGAGACTTCAACACAAGGAGCCTATACCACAAAGGAAATTAAATAAACCCAAGATATTTGTTTGTTAGCTGGCTTCACAGTAGATATAAGCAGAGGCACAATGATGGCTATCAGCCTGTTGGATGTCTAGTGTTTCTCAACAATTCATCTAGGACTATTCCAGGATCTTGAAAAAAAAATTATTATTTAGTTCGGCATTCAGTGGAAAATATTTTTTTTAAATACAATATTAAAAAAAAGGACAAATTATCTGCTGCATAGACACTCTGTAGAATATATATGATAATCCCCCATACGTTATGGATGAATACAGGAAAAAAAATAAACAAACAAATGTAGTGGGGAGGAGGGTAAAAGATAAAGAGTGGAAGAAGAAAGAAACATAGTTTGGTGGAAAAAAAAACATCTAATGGGGGGGGGGGGGGCAGAAAGGTATTCAATGGAAAAAAAAAACCAGGAAAACAAAGTCATTAAATGTAGTGGGGGGGCTGAAAATGTAGTAAAAGAAAAAAAAAAAAACAGGTCGAATATTCACAGAATGCCTAATTTCACCCCTAATTTGTGCCAATCTCAAATTCCTATGACAGCCCATTCTTGAATTAGAGCCAGTAATGTGATTTTGACCTTTCTGCTAAATGCGACCTTGACCTTTGACCTTTTGTAAATTTTCCAAAATTTGCCTTCGTAAACAATTTGTTTACAACTATTTATTTTGCCAGTCTGTCACTAAAATAACTACTATAATCACTACTCTTCCTTCAGTTCTCAACAGAGTTTATTTCTGATTGATTCACTGAGTTCAGTTTTCAATCCAGATCAAATAAAGTAATTGATCCAATATTAGTTTTTCACCACCCACCTCCTGTGTATCATTTAACATCTTTAACCACAGTTACCTACTCGTGTTCAGTCAGATATTACCCCAGAAGAGCTTTGGGGGCTTCCTATACCATTCACACTGTTTAAAAACACACAGTGGGATTGATTTGATCATCTATTGAATGACTCCCTTTTGTTAATAACGAGACATGACAGCTGTGAGTGTTGCGTTTATATTTTTGTTGAGTGTACATATATACACTATATATATATATATATATATATACATATATATATACATATATATATATATACATATATATATATACATATATATATATATACATATATATATATACATATATATATATACATATATATATATACATATATATATACATATATATATACATATATATATATACATATATATATATACATATATATATATACATACATATACATATATATATATACATATATATATACATATATATATATACATACATATATATATATATATATATATATATACATATATATATATACATATATATATATATATACATATATATATATATACATACATATATATATATATATATATATATATATATATATATATACATATATATATATATATATATATATTATATATACATATATATATATATATATATATATATATATATATATACATATATATATACTGATAGACACAGTAACTCACTTTTAAAGGCTTTATTTTTGGCATTTTTGTATTTTTAAAGTTAAATAAGTATCATTTCATCCATAGCAGAAAAGCAGTTTTACTTGATTACAATTGAAAAATTTTACTTTTTTACTTTTACTTCAGTAAAGGAGTCGAACCAGTACTTCTACTTTTACCTGAGTATTTTTTCCACATAAGTAGCTGTACTTCTACTGCAGTACAGAATATGAGTACTTTAACCAACTCTGAATTTGACCCTTATTATACTTTCAACTCAGCCGTGAAGCTGTTCAATAGTCCTGGAGCCAATGACAAATAAAACATCAACTTTCAAAGCAGTACGTGTCAGCTTACTTTCAGATTTTATAAGGTCAGCAAGTCCAAGGCTTTAGTGCTCCTATCGGTCTGATATAGAATTCTGTTGCTATACAAAGACAGATAAGGATAAGCAGTTCCCTCCACTGACAATTTATATGTCATATAGATGCATATCATTGGAAGTTAAAGGGTTTAGACGATCTGTAAACACTCTGCCTGCCTCTGAGATCCTGTCACTATCTATGCACCCAAGTCTGTGGGATCCTTTAACAGATTGGATCACGGTCAGTGGGCGATGGATGCTTTTATGCTGTATTCACCGCAACTATTATCTGTAGCATGACATGGAGGTGCAGTGAATAGCACTCATGCCTCACAGCAAGAAAGTCCTGAGTTTAATTCCAGCACCATTCGATGAGGGTGGGACCTTTCCACGCACTAAAAATTTAAATATTACCAACTATACTTTTTTTTACATTTCTACATTACATCTACATTTACATTACATTTCATTGTCCAAATATGTCATTACACTTAAAATAAGAAATAATCCTGTATAGAGGGACTTTTAAGTGATATTTAAGAAGTTATATTTAGACTGTAGATCTGGACAATGTTGTGATCGTAATGACGTCAGCCCTTTGAGCTCAAATTTGACCCTCTGAACATGCACGAAAACTCACCAAATTTTGCACACACTTTAGAACATTCTGATTTGGTACTATAGTGCCCCCTAGAAATGTACTTTTATTAAAATGACTGACCGATTTGGCTGAAATTTGACTCTGACATCTGTCTCTTGGGTCTACACCTGTTTGTCAAACGAAATTACAGATTTGACAAATACACTATTAGTAAAATGGCATTAGTTTGGACATACAAACACCGATCAGGCTGAAATTTGACTCAGACGTCGACAGTATCTCCTGGTCCTACACCTGCTTTATATATAGAACTTGCGATTTTGTTCTATAGCGTCCCCTACATATTTCTACAAAAGCGTGTGTTTCTGGCAGAATATCACATCCTGCACACAGTACGACGTCAGGGAGGTCGCACGTTGAGGTGGTTGCGAGGGACGGTGAAGGTCTTTGAGACTGCTTGCAGTTTTAATTTCACTTTTGGCTAATTCAAGATTATATATATATATATATATATATATATATATATATATATATATATTCTTTTTTTTTTTTTAATTCAAGAAAAAAATCGGCCAATGGAACAAATTAAAATTATCATGGTAAGATTTGTTGAAATAACATTTTCCAGATCCATTGTTTCACTGAAAAAATTAAAAAAATAAATCAACTTAAAGATTTTTCTTCAATAGGCCACACTTTTTAAAAAATAGTTGCATAAACATGATTACATTCCATAGGGTTCATTTAATTGAATTAGGTTAACTCAAGTTGCTTTTTTATCGGTGACATGTTGCATTTTTGGGGGTTTTAAGTTGATTCAACTTTTCCTTACCCCCTGGTCTGGTTTTCAGGTCTGTTTGTCTGTCTGACTTTCAGCAGGATTATGCAAAACATTCTGAACAGATTTTGATGAAACTTTCCAGAATGATAGATAATGGGTCAAGGAAGAACCAGTTAGATTTTGAGCCATGAAGGTCAAAGGCCAAGGTCACACTAAAGGTCAACAGCTAAAACACATCAGTGGTAATATCTCAGGATTCAGACAAGATAGAATCAGGTGGGGTTTTTTTTCACCATTCACATGGTCTCACCTTCAGACATCAGATGGGTCAACACCTATGGCTACATCACGTCACATTTTGACGTCGTATCAAGCCTTGGCAGAGGTCTGCTGTCTCTGACTGCCTTGTTGTGAGATAGTCAAACGTGAGAATGAGTGTGTCTGTAGTGTTTTTATCATTTCCCCTGACACTTTCTGTGATAAAATACTATTTTCCATTTGGGTTTATATGTATAATAACCTACTGTAAATGCATTTAAATGCACATTTATTCAATTATTTAATTGTTTGTGTGGAAAGGTTGTTGGGCATTTTTTTTCCTGAAGTGGGCAGGTTTTGGAACGTGACTGGGTGGAAATCACTCAACCTAATCTGGCAACACTGATTGGGCCACATTTGCCTGCAGCCTGAATGTGGCCATTCACTGTGTGCTCTAACATTCATGGTAAAATGTAGTATAAATGTCAAATGTTTTATATCCACTTGTAATATGAGGTACTTGTTTACAGTTTCTGCTCTACTTTGGAGGGAATCTGATCTAAGGACACACTGCAACAGATGTCCTTTGTGTGTGAAATGAGCTAGGACAGCAGCTCATTTTTAGGTAAAGTGGTTGGGGGTTTTGGTTGCAGTCCTCTGAACTCATTAAGACCCAGTAGCACTTTTGTCTTAGTTTCAATTTTTTTTTTCTTTCTATTTAACCTTTCCAACATGATTTTTCACCATATTTTCAAAAATATTATTCTCTGTAGTTAGCAGTTTTTGTATCAAAAATATGATATTTTCTGATATGTAATTCAATAATGTGAAAAATGTGTTTTCGCATTGATGAGAGATGGGGTAAATCAAACAAAACATTTGTGAGGGGTGGGGTTTGTTGTGCCTTATACCAGGATTTTCTAAAAAGTCTCCATCTGGAAAGTATGTATTACACATTAAGAGATTTTAATGTGAAAGGACAGCTTTTATGCCTGTTTTGCCAGAGATGTGTTGACAGGTCCACATCACAGTGTGCAGATGTGCTGAACATGAATTTAATTAAATCCTTTTTCCTGACAGATTGACTGCTGACTAGCCATGAACAGACTTGGTATGTAGGATAGGTTATCAAAATGACAAAAACAGACACGAGAGAGAGAGAGAAATCATAATAATAATAATATTAATGGATTCCATTTTATATAGCGCTTTTCAAGGCACCCAAACCACTTCACATTAGTGTTCCATTATTCATTCACTCTCACATGCTCCCTCTGGTGGTGGTAAACTGCATATGTAGTCACAGTTGACCTGGGGCAGACCAACAGAAGCATGGCTGCCATTTCGCGCCTACTGCCCCTCTGACCACCACCGAACAGTCATTCTCATTCATACACCAGAGTGACACTGGAGGCAAGGAGGGTGAAGTGTCTTGCCCAAGGACACAACAGACTGACTAGGACAGAGCGGGAATCGAACCACCAACCCTTCGGTTAATAGACGACCTGCTCTACCAACTGAGTCATCGCGAGGGAGAGAGAGAGAGAAAGAGAGCCTCACACATTTCCTGAAAATGTAATGGAAATTGTTCTCGTAATTTTTCGGAAACTTTGACGACACAAGTGGTTCTAGGCACAATAAATTATTCTACACCTCCAAATGTATATTAGCTTATTTTGGGATCAATCCAGCTGATGTCATTATGTCTATGTGTGCTGATAACAGCATATGAATTATCTCTATACATGTGCCAAGTCTGAAGTAAATTGAAACAAAATTGATGTTTTTTTCACATGTGAAATGTTACCCATTATAAGTAAATGGGAGGGGGGAACATTTTTACAAACCTGTAAAAAAAAAAAAAAAAGTAGGTCTGACCTGGCCTACTTTTTCCAAAATGTAATGACATTTATTCTGGGTAACTGGTAATCTATGAACAAAATTTTGTATAAATTCAACTAATAGTTTTGCTGGTAGAGTGTTAAAGAAATAAACTGAACCAAAAACAATACGCTTGGTCTCGCCTTCAGGGGAGGGGGTAATAAAAATGACATCCACATGTCTGTCATTTTACATAATATATCTGCCCACTCAACACAATAATGACAAAAAAATGGTAAAAAAGCTTAGAAAACCAATCATTAAAATGTGAATATAGCTGACAAGACATATGCAGAGGCTTCAGTTTGACATGATGTTGAGCAGCAACAATAAGTTAAGTTACAAACTTTACTTTTCTTCAGTGTGCTACTCTACAGACCACATGTTTAGCACAACAGTAATCCTTTCATTCAGTCCATCTTCTATATGTGTCTGTGCTGACCAACAGTGGAAGTAACTGAGTAAAAGTACTTCATTACTGTACTTAAGTAGATTTTTTATGTATTTGTACTTTATTTGAGTATTTATTTTTCTGGCAACTTTTTATTTTTAGTCCCTACATTTTTACATAAATGTATATACTTTATACTCATATATATTTTACTCTGTATATTTTATACTCTTTACATTCATATAAATATTTGTACTTTATACTCTTTACATTTATATAAATATTTGTACATTATACTCTTTACATTTATATAAATATCTGTACTTTATACTCTACATTTATGTAAATATCTGTACTTTATACTCTTTACATTCTCAAAATCAACTCAAACTAAACAGATGTGACAGTATGAAAAATACGTCATTTCAGGGGGAAAATTAGTGGAGGAGGAAACTGTATAATAAGTTGTATATATTATTAATTATTATTAATTGTAATATTATAGTAATATGACTTTTTATTTCATAATTTTCACATTTCATCTCACAACTTTTGACTTTAAAAATCTCATCTCATATTTATAATTTTTTTTTTATCTCAAGACAGAGCGAGCAAGCGAGAGAGAGAGAGAGAGAGAGAGAAAGCACGCTGGCGCAGGAGATGACGGAGAGCTTATGTCTCACTGTCAAAGTCTGTATATTGTTCTGGTCTTATCACTCACTCTGTTGTCATTTATCATTTCTACCAGGACCCCAAAATGCTGCCAAACAAACTATTTGAAAGTAGCGGAGGCGTCTTCAATAGTAAAACCTGCGCTTTCCAAAGTCATTTTGGCTGCTACTATAACAAATCTCGTGAGACAGAATTTTTAACCACGACGAGAAATCTCGCCAAATTACATCTCGCGAGATCTTGTCACACGAGACCCCTTATTTCAGGTTATGAAACTATAACTTGTTACCTACATCTTGCAGAAAACCCCATGTAATTAAATTCAGTGTTCACAGACAAATGTGGATCTTTGTAAAGCATGTCATGGGTTCTTGGCAACCATAGAAATGAAATTATTTTTGCTCAAATGACAGGCCAACTAACAAATGAATTCAGATTCTGTCTCTAACATCATATCAATGGTGTGTACTCGTGTGAGGTTTTGTTGTTGACAGATGTATTGATCTCTCAATTACTATTTTACGTTCGTTCCCTCAGAAGTTAACATCTGTTGACAAGCATTTCACTTTGATTCTTACCTATCCATTCATTTTGTGAGTTGAAAATGAAAAGAAACAAGCTGTCACTTTTTTCAAAAGAGATATTTTTGTGCCAGAATGCAATGAACAACTTCACATTTGTAAGGCACCAACACAATGGGCAACACATCTCCTTATAAAACTTAGAGGGAAGAGACTTCTGACATGCTTTACAAATGGGGTTTTCTGCTACATGTAGGAAATACGTTATAGTTATGTGCTCTGGAATTGCATTTTGATTGATTCGCTATTTTTAAAGTTATCATTGTAGAAAATCCAATTGTCATTTTTTTCTGAGACATACAGTATTTTCTGTGAAATGGCAAATCCGTCAACGACAGCAGGGGTGTGAAATGTGTGACCCGTGGGCAAAAAAAACAGGTTAAACATCCTTTTCTTTTTAAATGTATTTTTATGTATTCATTTTATTTTTTTATTATTATTTTTATATATTCATTCTTTTTAATTTATGTTTTCGTTTAATTTTGTCATCTAATTATTTATTCTTATTTTATTTTATCTTATTTTTTTTATTGTATTAAAAAAATGTCTGCACTCTCAGAGTGCTTTTCTAGTTAGTTATGAATCATAACATATGATCTGTCCATAAAATAAAGACATTTTAAAATGTATAGAAGATGAGTGCCTTAGCAATCTACTATTTTTTTTAAAAACTTTTAAATATCTATTTGAAAAACTATATTATGCAATTTCCAATTATTAAATGTGAAAAAAAACAAAAAAACAAAAAGAAAAACAAAGAAAAAACAAAGAAAAACAAAGAAAAAACAAAGAAAAAGAAAAAAGAAAAAAAGAAAGAAAAAAGGAAAAGAAAAAAGAAAAGAAAAAAGGAAAAAGGAAAAAAGAGAAAGGAAAGAAAATAAATAATAAGTCAATAGTTTTATATTCCTGTGTCTCAGGAGGTTAAGGATGTAAACATTTTCATAATGAAATGTTCCTTTTTTTGCTCTTCTTATTTTTAGCTCTGGTCCCTTTTAGGTCATTTTGGGCTACATGTGGCCCCTGAACTAAAGTGAGTCTGACACCCCTGTTCTAGAGGGGTTTGGACTTGATTACACAATTAGAGAAAATTAAATAAAACCAAAGAGGGGGTGAAGTCAGTGTAATATCTGTGTGCTGTTTTAACACATTAAAAAAAGGTATTTGAACTAATGAAAGAAGAAGGGGAACGTGATTTTCTGTGCTTTTTCAGTTAATTTATGCAGAAACACTTCATCACTTCTAAATATCTGCTTTCATTCTTTCATTCACTCTTTTTCCCTGAGTTGAACCTTTAGTATATTTAAAATGTATTTATGCTTCAAGAGGTAAACGCTTTTGGCTTTTGTTTTAATTTCAGTTTATTCCTAGTGGAAGGCATCCATTACGTTCTGTCAGTTCATGTATGAATCCCTGCGTGCCTCCTAAAGTGTGTATTTATCTCAGTGAGGAATCTTTCATTTGAGACGACTACAGTGATTATTTTTTTTCCCAGATAAACTAACTCAACTTAGATTTACTTCCTGAAATCATTTATGTCTCAGCTAGTCTCTGGTGATTTCAGAATCTCTTCCAGCCACACCTCCTGTTCACACATACACACTCAACATATAGATAATATACACAAAGTGCTTATCTGTTGATTTAAAGATGAGAGATCATTTATCAAACAGCTCATGAAAAACCATCTGCTCATTGTCTATGCAGTGTGCCTTACAGGGAAAATGTGCTCGTCCTCACCAGAGGCAGAAACAAACCCAGCCAAGTGAAAAATATAAGATTCAGAACAGCTTGTCTTACAGAGGAAGGAGGAAAGTCTGAAATGCTCTGTAAACTGCATTTAAAGAGGCTGTATAAAATATGGACTCATCTGGCAAACATTTAAATAGTGTCTGCCTCATTTCAGCATCACTTAGATTGAACTGAATTGCAATTGCATTACTTTAAGATAATGGCATTTCTGTGAGCGAATCCAGTAAATACTCTGTTGAATAGTTGGGTTCGTTTGAGGATTGTTGCTTTAGTTGTATTAGTAATATCCACATTCAGATTCACTTCATTGTCATTGCAATCAGTGTAATGAAAGGTAAAGTGCAGACCATTTCAGGACAAAAGACATAAAAACACATAGTAGCATGATAAAAAAAATGTATTGAAAATTTCAATAGGCAGCCTACTAAAACCCAGGTTTAAAAAAGGATATCTAGACTTAGGGCCAATTCCAATAACCCTCAATCAGTAGCCCTCAAAACTAAGTGTTGAGGCCTATTTCTGGCTTAGAAATGGGGCACCCCTTAATAAATGTTGGTCCTGAAATTAATCAGGGCCCGTGTTGTCTCTGTAGTCCCTGAAATGAAACACAACTTTATTTTTTTTTTTATATATTTACCCCGTTAACCCTGCCTGTTTAATTATAAACACAGCTATCATCCACTGGGCGACGTTTTTTAAATTGTTGTGGACTATCTGTAAATTATTCCTTCAGTTAGAGCTATCAAACAAATAATCTGTATAAATAACACAACCATATTCAGCTGTCACTGCATACCATGACTCAATGAAACGTAAACACCAGCTATAACTATTGTTAGATAACTCTGCGGCTACGGTAGATGACATTAGCCCGGTCATTTTATACCATAATCGGCACAAGCATGTTATATAGGCTGTTATCTTCATAAAACAACTACATTACCACCGTAAAAAATGACTGTTTTTGTAACATTAGCTAACTTAAACGATAGCTAGTTTGTCTGCACCAGCTGCTATTGACAAAAGATCGTAAAATAAAAAAAATACAATGCAACAATGAGGTACATAATCCATAAAATGGAGCTAAACTAAGATAATACAATGATCTTTGTCATTTTTTATATGATGAATGACATGTCATTTCCCAGTTTGAGATTAATAAAGTACATCTGTCTGTCTGTCTTATCACCTCTAAAAGACAATGTAATCATAGCAACAAAATCTCAGGTGAATCAGGTTTGCAGACGTAACGATGTTATCAGTGAAATATAACCTCTCTATGCAACTACGTACCACTAGCTGAAGAAGTTTTGTTTTTTTTGTTTAGTTTTTTGTTTCTCTTGCAGAGCACAACATTTCTACTTACCCTACATCTGCTAGCTCTGAGGGTTGTACATGTCTCCCTGAGTGGATTTCAAAGTTGTCTTGGCTGCCATCAGAGCCAGCCAAGATGAATATCTCGTAGCCCCATTTCCTTGGTTTTGCTGGCAGGTATTGCTTCAGCCTGTTTCTTCCCTTAATGGGACCATCTGCTCATCTGACTTCACAGCCACCGAGATTGTCTTTAGCTTTGAGGCAAAGTGAATGTCTAGTGGTGGGATCTTGTGGAGTGGATCCTCATTTTCTGCCTTTTTCTCAGCACTGTTGAAGTGCAGTGGCCTCCTATCTTTTACGTAACTGAAGTCAATGTCTTAGTGTATATAAAGGTGTACTGGAAATGGTTAAATAATCCACACAAGGTTCATAATCTAAGTCTTTCTGATCATTCAATAACATTTTTTTTTCTTTCTCATCCAAATATAGTGACTTTTAACTAGATAAGGTTAAAGCTTTGAAATAGCCAATCGAGAAGCCAAGGTGTAACATTACAATGGTGACAATTACTTCTTTGACAGTGTTTGATCGAAGAGTCATGACGTATAATACTCAGTACTCAAAAAAGTACAGGTTGTGTTTTCAATGAAAGATAGAGGGTGGAGGGGAATGGGGTGTAGGGTCGAACCCCCTCAAAGCAAAGACAAATTATTAAACATTATAAATGCTTCAAATCATATAGTACCATATTTTATCATTATTATTATTATTTTAATTATAAGATCATTGTCATAACAAAAATATATAATTCATAATTAAAATCTTACTTTATTAAGACCATATAGTTATTTGACCTATGAGCGAACCTGATAAGAATAAACCTTTTTTTGAGTCTTTTCATTGTCACAAATGTAGTTTGCAGTTAGCATTACAGTGTTACATCTTATTTCAGCATAAGATTACTTTAAGGTTAATTTAAGTCAAAAGTCAGAAGTCTCTCATCTGAGTGCATGCAGCCTGAAAGGCCGCCTGGCACTAAAGGCTGTTTCCACACACAAGGTCTTTTGTTCCCATCTCCGACGTCTCCTCCTTCTTGCTTTAGGGATCTGTAACATTCTGTTTCTTTGTGTCACTTGGTGAGCTCTTCCTTGGAGATTTCCATTCCCCGTACATTCCATCTCTGTATGTATATGTATGCAAATTGTTCAGGTCTAACCTGTGTCTTCTGAGCAGACTATCACAGACTCAAACTCCATTCATACATTTATATCTAATTTTATTGTAATTTCTAAAACAACAATTAATTATTATTATTATTATTATTATCATCATCATACACTAATACAATAACTACTTGACTTGAGTATCTTCAAGTCCAGTAGACATGTTTCTTTGGGTTGTTAAGGTTCATTTCCAGTTTATTCAATCTGCTTCAGGTCAAAATCAGATAAAACGGAAAACGGCCATTATCCGTTTTTTCTATTATTCATTTAAACACAAAATGGAAAACTGAAAAACCGCATCGTTATCGGGTTTTTTTTTTCATTTTCGTTTTGGAAACAAATAATGAAGAAAGTACTTATTTTTTCATTGTCTTATTTTTGGTATTATTTTGAAAAATAAATGAACCAATGATACACGGATTCTCGATCAGCGCAGTTTGAATTGTTTACCTTATATGTGTTGTCAATAAATCCATAAAAATGAGACCGAGCGATCCAGACTTTTTCTATGGTTAGACTCAAGTTAATCCTGAATCTAGACCCAATTCAGGAGCTTTCATCAGAACCAGAATCAGAATCAGTTTTTGTTTTGTTTTTCTTCAGTAGTCTTGCACAGATTTTATTTTTGAAAAACCATATCCATCACTTGCCTCCAAACTGCTCCTTACTCTGGCATGCCATGTTATGTGTCAGTAGTAAACACAAGCTAAACAAATGAACCAAAAACAAAAATCAATAGAAAACTTTTTCTGGAAACAATGACGCTGCAGAAGGCAAACCGCATTTAAAAGGAAATACCATGATTCCTGTCTAAGTTACAAGTTCATTGCAACAGATGACACACAAGCGCCACAGCCATGATGCCTAATTAGCCGTGACCAACTAATTTTTTGAGCATGAAACTCTCAAAACTGCTTTGGCACATGGACCCATGTTTGATAAAAATTCAGACCTCTTTGCATTCTGCATTAAAGTCAAAGCAGAATAACTGGATATTGTCACAAAAGCCCTGAAAGTCCTTCTTTCATTTCCAGCCTCATGTCTTTGTATGGCTGGGTTTTCTCTGATGGGAGTCACCAAGACAAGAATATAGAGTAGACTGGATATATGGAATACAATTGGAGTATGCGTCTCCTATCACCCCCAGATGGAATCTTCTAGTTGCAGGTTTCCCACTGATTCTGCATTCTGGTGAGTAGATATTACATTGTAGAATCATTGTAATTGCCTGATATACCGTATAATTGTTTCAGATGACATGCTCTGAACTGACAAAGGTTTTTATTATTGGAATCCCCACACCTCTATCCAGTTCATGGAAAATTTTCATGCATGGTCTGTAGTACAAAAAAGCTCGGGTACTGCTGTCCTAACACATTCAATATTCAGTCCATGTAGTACTATAATTCCCACTGTATAATAATACATTCCATACCTTCTGTGGCTCCCCCTTTGTTTTTCATGCAGACCCAAATGCTGCTTGAATAGACAATTGTCTTTTCATGATTGGACTTTAGTCTTTACATTTAACTCCCTTTACCAGATCGACTCTGTGGCATGTGCACAGTAGACCCCACCTACCTCCAATACAAGTGGTAGGAAAGCCTTGAGGTACATGGGAATAGGGAGCTCAGTAAGTAATGTAGTCTATGATACAGGAGACCAGGGATCAAATCCTGGCAAAGGATTTATATTATCAGGGGGCAACACAATTATCAGTAAGTAAGTCCTGCATTGTCATAGAATGAGGTTTCTATTTGTACAGAAAGGTCCGGTCACTGCCTGTGACACGCTACGTAAACGCTCAAAGCCCGAGTCTGGATGCTGGATAAACATAAAAACATAAATAATCATAATTAATTTTTCTGAGCAAACACATCTTCAAACCTTTGAAAAATACACGTTTCACCTTGCACATGGTTCCCCCATGATTTATGAGGACTTCTGAAAAATGTATGTATTTATAGGGCCACATCATTTCTATTTTACTAGTGGGGACATTTATTTATATTTAACCCTCGTGGGGACCTGAATTTTGGTAGGATAGATAGGAATAGATAGGATACAAGATAGGAATACAAGCACACACACACACAGAATACTATCTGCCAGCCAATGTAAGCATGTGACAATTATCCAGTGGCATGAGTTGAGTATTTATATTTGGAGAGGAATGCCAGGCGCACAGGAAGTGGCTGGCTGATTCAGCCTTAATCCCCACCTGCATACTTTGGCTGCCCTCCATCCATTTAAACACAGTCTCTGGCTTAAAATTAGGATCCACTGTTTTAACTGATCTCTTAAAACTGCAGCTTCTTTTAGCCTGGGGAGCTCCAAAAGCGTGATGAGAGATTTTAAACATATGGGATTTCTTGACAATTTGATATTTTCAAAGTTGACTGTTTTTAAAGACTGGACTCGGACAAAGTTTGGAGATTGGCTGGATTTACTACAAAAAAAAAAATCAACTGTGCAGGGTGTGTTTATTTGGCCCATTTTGTTTTACATTGACTAGAGAATAGAAGTTATTGATCAGTTCTTCATTCCTGTCATCCAATAACATTTGGCTGCTTCACTTTGTGGGTTTTAAATATTCTGTTATAACAGGTTTGTACGTTTTAGGAATACATATTGGCCAATGTCAGGGATTTAAAAAAAAAAAAAAAAAAAAAAAAAAATCACAGTAATGATGGATTACAATCCAGAGAAGAGACAGAAGAAAAGAAAAAGTGTTCCACCATGTTATGACTTTTCTGCTAATATCAATAGAACTTAAAGGGATAGTTCACTATTTTTCACATGAATTTGTATAGGATCAGTGTCTTTACTCTGGTGCACCCACAGTGACTTACCACCGACAGTGTCCTGTGAGTCCAGTTCTGGTCCGGTTTTGGTCAAAGTGTAAGTAGTTCCGGCAGGTTTCCTGGGGTCAACAAAATAAAATGTGTCTCTCAAATGTCTTCTCAAAACAATATTTGTTTGAATTAATAATTTATTTGCATAACAAAACCATCATGTTCCAAAAACTCACACCGCGTAATTGCTTGGAGCTCATTTCTTTCAATAGCGATCAATGCAACAACGAAAGGGTCTCATATTGAAAAGGAGTGGGAGATCCATGTGGGAAATGGGAAATCCTAACAAGTTCCTGAGTGCCCTGTGAGTGCGTTGTGGTGGTGAAGAGCACATGCCATGTACTCCCCGTGCTGGCACTGTAAAGCCAGAGCCGTGAGCCAGTAGAAAAAAGTAAAAAAAATAAATTATATATATATATATATATATATATTCTCCACTTACTTCAGAAAATGAAGTCAGTGCATGAAAGCTGGAAAATTAAAATGCACTTCATGTTGCAGTGAATAATAAAAAGGTAAGTCATGGTCAGTTTAAAACAGGCTTCTATGACTCTACACACACAAACACACACATGTCAAGCATCCTCCTACCTGTTTATGAAGGTGACTTCCACAGCTGTCAGCGGCATGTCACTATAATTCAGTGTTTTCAGTGGACAGTCAGAACCCGGCCCTGAACCCGGGCTCACCCTTCAGCTCATTAGCTGGATGGCTTCACCAGCACTCAATCTGTCATTGGCTAATTACATTCCTTATTTGTTTATTAGGTTGTGTTTGTGTCGTTAAAGGCTTGTCCTAATTAAAAGTTTGGATAAATGCTCTATTGTCTCATCCTTGGACTCTTGTTGAATTCATCTTAAAAGACAGATTTTCAATTCTTGGTTTTGAAGTAAATGAAACCCAGATACAGAGGCAATTCTGACTGGCTGGTCAAGACAAACGTCACAGTTTTGTATATTTGATTGCAATTTAAGACCAGTGTTCGCAAATTTGTTAAAGATATTTTTTTGTTTGCTAGTGTTTTTTTCCCACTATGTGGGGGTTGCTGATGACTGATGACACTCATTGATGTCTTTGGGATATATATATATATATATATATATATATATATATATATATATATACACACACACACACACACACAGTGGTACCTCTACTTACAAGAGACAAAGCTAATGAAAAACCTTTAACTCAATCTCTGATTATGAAAGAAAATTCAATTCACGAAACAAAACTGATTCCCCTCAGACATAAATATGCACATTACTGTACTATTGCATGTAAATACATTATATATGTAAATACGTTATGTACGTACTGTATTGTAGCATCCCATTGGCTATGAGGGAGCTACCCATGATGCTTTTGGGCACCCTTTAAGCCTCATTCATCACAGATTCATTCATTGATTCATTACAGGTCGTGTAAAGCATCTTTGTGTGGTATGAAATACACAAATAACATGTAATATTATTTTCAACTGTTTTTAACCCTTGTGCGGTCCTTCGGGTCAAAGTGACCCGGTGGCTCACAAATGTACCTTTTTATACGTACTGTATAGTGCCATTGCTTACTACTGAAAACAGTAAAATATCCTTGGGGGGTGGGGTGATGAGTCTATGGAACTGAACTTTGGAATCTGGCTTTTTAAGACCCGAATGTAGTACACAGCCAGTGTGCCTTTTACGAAGGACCGCACAAGGGTTAAGTGACTTTTTTTTTTCTCATATTGCAGGGTTACGTTTTTTTCACCACATGGGGTGACCTCAAGAAAAAAACAAAAACAAAAAAAAAAACAGTTCAAACCAGTCCAAAATGCCTCAAATATCACTATTTGGACCAAAGTGTAATTTTTTTCCATCATACTTTTTTTTTTCATAACATGGGAATTGCTGATGACACCCCCACAAAAAAAGTTCCAAACTTTCCAACATGCATCAAATATCCCCAATTGATTCCTTTGGGTTGATTTAGGTGTTTTTTCCCCTAAGTGATAAAATATTACACCTAAATAAATGTGTTCTTATATTGTGGGCTTGCCTTTTTTTCACCACGTGGGGATCGCCGATGACCATGAAAATGTTTCTAAACAGTCTAAAATATAGAGAAAAATTAATTTGGGAACTGACACAAAAGTAACACTGGGTCCTTATGGGTTAATCATCTCCATAATATTCACCTTTAGCAGATTAACACACAATAATGAACATAATTAGTGTCAGAAAATGTGAAAGTATTTCTGCCTCTATGTAGGAAATGTAGCCCTTTTTAGTGAGGAGATGCCTGCAGCTTCCTCACATGAGGATTAACTGGAATAGTGCTTTTCATTCAGATTTCCCTGAATGGCTGGATCCCAGTTCTCCTCCAGCAGTTAGACAGCAGTGCACAGCCTACAGCCCCAGTCTGTACTAACCCGGAGGCATTTTAGACAGTGACTGGCTGGCTGAAATCCATTTCAATTCTTTCCCTGGTTTCTGTGTGGGACCTCATTTAACCCATAAACACCCACACTAGAAAAAATGAAGTTATACCAAGTGTATTTTTTAGGCCTGTCAGGCAGTACAGGTCCATTACTACCAGAACAAACAGATCCAGGGACAGTTTCTTTCCTAAAGCAGTCACCATTGTCAACTCTAATCTGCACTGAGAAACACTATTACCTTTGTACTAGGGGGAAAACCCACCTTCATACCACAGACCACTTTCAATCTGCACTGAATGCTGCCATTTTACATAATTATGTTTGTATATAGCAGATATTGTATATACCTTTTATACTTTTTTTATTCTATGTATGTGTGTGCACTTTATGGAGCAACCTTAAAATGTCATGGAACTCTGGGCGATGACAATAAGGGTGTTCTTGTCTCATCACCTGAACCCACTTTATCCTCACTAGGGTCACAGGGGTCACAGGGGGCCTAATCCAGCTACAATGGGTGAAGGCGGGGTACACCCTGTATGAGTCTCCAGTTCATCTCAGGGCTGAACATATATAGACAAACAATCACTTCACAGGTACGAGTGATAACCACTGCACCACTGTGCCGCCCTAAAGGTGATCTGTTCTATTCTATTGTATTCTATGACCATGATTATGTTCACATGGTAGCTTTGGATTCATTCTGATTAATCATAATTAAATATTCATTTTTTAATCGCGTTTCATTTTGCATGAACAGACTCAAGAAAGGAGTGAATATATCTGCCCTTGACATGTTTGACCAAGCTGTGTGACACATTAGCTGAAGTTCTAATCTAGCAGAATCTATGACTAACATGTGCTTCACATTAATGTGGCATTTTAAGATGGAAGTGCTTCAGTGAAAATAAAACTGTAAGAACACTTCATGTCATCCAATTGTTCTGTCACTTTTTTTGTACTCAAATTTCCCACAAATACTAAAAAAAATTATGCTAATGGACAAAATATGCAGAGTAAAGAAAATCAAAAAATGTTTTGCTTAAATTCAATAAAACCCACAGAAAATAGAATTGCACAAAAAGGTGAATAAGAATCCAAAACATAATCAAAAATGCTTCTAAACTACAGGGGGGGTAGTATACAAATACAGATGCAGTCAACATGTTTACTCAACACCCAACAAAACAACTAGAAACAACAGCTCCATGTAATTGAGTTAAACATTTGAAATCATATCAATCAGGATGATGGCTTAATTAAATAATTAATTAATTATTCATCATCTGTACCCACTTTATCCTCACTAGGGTTGTGGGGATAATTAATTAATTAATTAAGTTATTAATTTTTCACAGCCAAGGTTTAATTTCAGCCGGAAGAAGATTCAAAACCTCCAATTTTGCATCCGCAATTATTTAACTGAATCCATCACCTCTGTGACCATGTCAGAAAGGGACAAAAAAAAAAGCAAATAGTAATTAACCAATTAATTAAATAAGTGGTTGTTTTGTGTTCAGTGTTGTTATCTATATGACTGGTCTTTTCTCTATTGTCACATTAGCAAAAATCTCTTCATATTACATTTCATTTTAACATGAATTTTATGGGAAAGAGAAAGGAGGCACATATCCACATTCACAATAGTACAGAGTTTGACATTGTCGCTAACATTGTCACTATTTTTCACATGAATTTGTATAAAATCAGCATCTTTACTGTGGTGCACCCAAAGTGAGTCGAGTTCTGGTCCGGTTTTGGTCAAGGCAAAAGTACAACAAAATAAAATATTTCTTCTCAAAATGGTATGTGTTCAAATGAGTGATTTATCTGCATGACAAAACTGTCACGGGAAGAAAAACTCACCTCGTAATTGCTTGGAGCTACTTTCTCTCAATTGTGATCAATGCGCAATGCCTTAGCAAACTACTTTCATCAGTTGTTCGGCAGTGTTTGTGGCTGCTACGTGCAGTTTTTTATTTATTTTTTATAATTATAAAATCATAATTATTGTATTAATTATTTGTATACATTTATAATATATAATTATTTTAATTCTTATAAATTTTTAACAGCTATGCACTTGCTAAGGCGCACAGCTGTTAGCAGTGACAATGTACAGTGATCGCTACTGAAAGAAAGTATCTCCAAGCAATTACGAGGTGTGAGTTTTTCTTCCATGATGGTTTTGTTATGTAAAGAAATCCCTTCGCGTTGGGGGGGTGGACTGATATTTAATGGACGTATCAGCGAATCAATCATTGCAAAGATGATCAGTACAATGATTGGCCTGAGTTTTCCTCTGGTTCCACCCGCTACACTGGACTAAAATTTTTTTGTTTTTTTGGCAAATATTCTATTTCAGTGTGTGATATGGGCTCGTGAAGAAGCTTTCAAGCAATATGGTAAAAAAATAAAATAAAATTCCAAAAAAAGATCCCCCACCCTACCGTTAAGAAAGGTTAAATAGAGAGAAAAATGTCATTTGGGAACTGTGACTAAAGTAGCAGTGGGTCGGTATGGGTTAAGCCATCTGCTGCTGGATCTGGATAAAAGGTCAGACAGTAGAAATCCTACATGGCTAGTCTCTGTCACATATTCCAAGTGTGAGATTTACATTAACTTGTTAGATTTGGTACAGTGTGTCTTCTTTAATTAAAAAAAAACATCCAGCTGTACAGTGCTGAAAATGCTGCAGGCCTGTGACTGACAAGAAAAGTCTGGAAGCAGGTTGAAAGTTGTACTTGTGGGTGGAGGAGTTAGTTATCTGACTCACAGTCATGCACCAAATACACAGTATCTGGACAAACTTTTCTATTGCCAAACTCAGCATATCTTCAGCAGGCTGCAGGTGCCTGATATTGGCTCTGGCCTGTACAGTACATGCTAAGGCGCAGGCTTAGTCGTATTTTAAGTTCTAAATGCGGTATTTGACTCTAAACATCACAGTGGTTTGTATGAAGGAAGCTGATGGAAGCATCGCAGGACTTGAAGAGGAAAATCCCTGTGAGGATATGCCTTCACTGTTAACCCATACACACCCAGTGCTACTTTTGTGGCAGCTCCCAAATGAGGTTTCCTCTATATGTAATTAGGGCTGTCAAAATGAATACAAATACTGAAGGAACAGTGATGTTTTCAACAAATCTATCAATAACTGATCATAAACTAATTATCTCCATCCATTGTCATTGATCATGCTCCATTAGTTTTACTGGTGAATCAATGTATCAAAATAACAGTGTTTCCATGATAACTGTGGGGCCTCTGAACGTCCAAATGGGTCATATCTGATGACCATAAAAAGATGACAAACTGTATTTTACATCAGTTGTTTACATGTATTAATAGAATTAGTGGATCAACAGGTATTAAACAGTTTAGATCAATAGATGTGACCGTGGATGTTTGAGTCTTTATGGGTTAAATATCAGAAAACCCACTTCATTGCAGACATCATTTAGTGTTGCTGGTGTGTATTCCATCCCATCAACCTGTCTTTCCTTTTTTTTTGCTTTAATTACTGACTTAGTTTACACCTTATTGCGATAACAATCCCTGCTCACTCCTCAGGGGTTACTGTAGTAGGTGTTGAAACAAGAGCAGAGGTGATAAGAGCAAAGTAAAACAGTAACATGCATGTTAAAACATGTTTTAATGAGATGTGATGAATATTTCATTGGCTGCTTTCATTTCAGTTAGAAATACCTCTGTTTTTCTATGTGTATGGGGGATGAACTGGGGTTGTCTGTCAGTGTGATGGAGGTGGGCCTTGGCTTTTTTTTTTTTTTTTTTTTTACTTGCACTGACAAATATGATTAGTTGATTTTAATTGGATCTAGGAAGCCAGTGGCACTCAAAAAGGCAAATAAACATGATCATTAGTCTTAAGTTCAGTTTACTTCATATCTACTAATTAAGTTTATTAAATATACTTAAAAATATCAAGTGTAATTAACCTATAAAAACCCAAACATCTGCTGATCTAAGATTAAAATAATACTTTTTCAACCAGGAAAAATCTGAAAAGTTTCAAAAGTATCCAAAAATAAAACCTTTAAAGGTGAGCTACTGTGTAGATAATGTGTTTGATCAGCTCACAGTTACTCAGTTTAGTGGATATGGACAGAAAAAGAAAACGTAGGGAAAAACGTCACAACTGAGAATAAAAAAGGTAGTAATATGAGATTAAAAGTCATAAATATGAGATAAATACATAATTTTGAGGGAAAAAAAAGGAGTCAAAATTATGTGATTATGGCACAATTGAAATAAAAAGTCATAAATATGAGATAAAACATTGTAAATATGAGATAAGAAATTCATAACTATGAGATAAAATCAAAATTCCAAGATAAAAAGTTAGAATTATGATATAGAACGTCACAATTGATTTTCTCTCTTACGCGTTTAGTGTTCTGTTTAGTCGGAAAAAGTAATAAGTCTGTCTGTCTGTCCATCTATCTATCAGATACATATTGTTTGCAGTGTGGAGCTTTTCTTTGTAACACCAACCCTGTTCATGTAACTCAAAATAATTTCTTCTGTGATTTGGCATATTTAAAAAAAAAAGAAATAGATTGGAATTAAATTCAAGTCCAAACTGCTATAAGAAAAAAATATAATTAGATATTAAAACAAACAGTAACCAGCCTATGGATTCTAAGCAATGTTTCCCTAATAGAGGAGTAGGACAAAACAGTGAAGAACTCACTAAGAATCAGGAATTTCAGAGCAAAATAGAAACTGCTTCATATAAATGAATCTACAGGCTGTTATCAAAGATATGGACAAGTAAGAAAGCCACAAACTTAACAATGGACCCCAACAACGTCCAAACTTCACATAAGCACAAAAGAAAATGGGGACTAGTCTACAGGGAACATGAACCCATTTAAAATTACCTGGAGAAAAACGAGCAAAATAATGAAATAATATACACTTTCCCTGCGTCCTGTAATTCATGTCAACATTCATTTAGGTTTTATTAATTTCAGTGTGAATATGCTTACTGTTCATGTTGTTCTGAATGTGTTTTGGGGAACAGCTAACATGAAGTTCTGCTCCAATTGCAAGATTAATTCTTAAAGACTCAGTGCTACTTTTGGCGCAATTCCCAAGTGATTGTCTTTATTTAATTTTAACCTTTATTAAGTGATTTATCACCATTTAGTCAAATATTTTGCTCTGTATTTTGCATTTTAAGTATAGAATAGAATAGAATAGAATAGAATAGAATAGAATAGAATAGAATGTCTTGTCAGATAACACATTGTATTGCACAACGGAAAGAAAAAAGTTAATTTTCCTCTATAAGTTTAAAATGTTATTAAATGTTATTACATTTTATCTATATTAAAACATGAACAAAGTTTAAATGTTCCTATATTTAACATATAGATTATGTAAATGTTTATTAAAGCTCAGACTAAAGTCACCTAAAGCTCATGATTTTTTTCCCAGGAAAAAATATGTCATTAACTGAGTGTAACGAACGCAGAAACATAGGTATTTTCTGTGTGAGAGACTTTGTTTATTTATTTTTTATTTACTATTCATTTCATATTTTGTATAATTTTTATTATTCTACATACTTTGGGGAAAAATTACGTTGTCTGACCACGTCAGCAGTTGGCTGTTGGCATTAAGTTTCGTTTTTGAGTTGGTCAGTGTGTGCAAGCGAGGTGCAAAGAAAACTGACTAAAAGGAATAGAAATTTGGATTTCTAGTGGCTCCTGACCTGGTTGGAGGTGCACACAGTATGGACATTGAAATATTGAGTGAAATATTCTTGTGTTTAAATTGTGTTTTTGTTTGGAGAATATTCATATTTCAAGCTAGCTTTTAAGCTAAGCAATTTATTTGACAGTTGTATTGATTTGTTTGTCACCGTGGTTTATTTCAGTGTTCACGGTGGTCTTAGACGTCTGTAAGGAAGACATTCCAAGAATAAAACGTTTAAATCATCAGTCGGAGCGTGGCACTTTTTTGTCAACCTGTAAAGAAAAGTTGGGAGCAGCTATACTGAGCATAAACCAAGTGTCTCAATGGTAATTACTCTACAAAACCCCTGAACATCTAAATGGGTCATACCTTATGACTATGAACAGATGACAAACTGCATTTTACAGCAATTATTTCCATACATCGATAGGATAAATGGATCAACATTTAATTTAGCATTTTATATCAATTAATCAATTTTGGTTTCTGGTGGATTTTTGGGTCTTTATGGGTTAAATAATCATCTTAAACTAATGATTTGTAAAAAGTATTTATTTATTATTATTTATTTATTTATTTGTTATTTTCCTGTTCCTTTGTGGTTGGATAGTCATTGACAACTTCAAAATAAGCATGAAAAATACAATTAACTTTCTCCAAATGACAGAAGTAACAGAGTTGCGTTCTGTTTTAGTCCCGTGTTGTGTCTCGTCCACCTGGGTTTTACACAAAGACAATTCAGTAATTTATTGGAGTTTGAGGCAAAATGCCACTTGGCTGCAGTACTAATGCAGGCTGCACAGTAACAGCTGCTCTGTGGTTAAAGCACATTTAAAATGCAGGTGAGCATCAGTCAAACCTGGCTTACAATAAACAAATATTACAGAGAAAATAATATTTTGCAAAATGAACTTCACATTTCTTTTGTATAATTACCTCTGTGAAGGAGGTTATGTTTTAGCTCTATCTGTCTGTGTTTGTCTGTCTGTCTATGTTTGTTTGTCAGCAAGATAAGTTATTTTAATTAAACTTCCAGAGATGATTGATAATGCGTCAAGGAAGAAACCAATACATTTTGAGCTATAAAGGTCAAAGGTCACAGTGAAGGTCAACATCTAAAACACATCAGCGGTGATATCTCAGAATCCAGACCAGATAATATCAGGTGTTTTTTGCATTCACTTCATCTGACCTTCAGACATCAAATGAGATCATTTATATTTTTTCACAAAAGTACTGTAGCTGTACTTCTACAAATATGAGTACTTTGACCACCTCTGGAGTGTACAGTGTTAAGTTCACCTAAGACAATTCCTTGTCAGTTTTAATAGAAGTGTATAAAAATGATCTGAGGATAAGGTTTGAGTTAGTTTGTCATATAATAATAATGGATTGGATTTATATATAGTGTTTTTTTTGGCCACTCAAAGAGCTTCACATTAGTGACCCATTATTAATTTCGCTCTCACATGCTGCCTCTGGTGGTGGTAAACTACATATATAGTCACAGTTGCCCTGGGATAAACTGACAGAAGCATGGCGGCCATTTTGCACCTACGCCCCTCTGACCACCACCAAACATTCACACCCATTCATACACCAGTGTGAGTGGCACTGGAGGCAAGGAGGGTGAAGTGTCTTGCCCAAGGACACAAGAGACAGACTAGGTCAGAGTGGGATTCGAACCACCAACCCTTCAGTTACTGTATGACCCACTATGATAAATGGACTGTACTTATATACACATTTTATACACCACTTGGTGCCCAAAGCGCTTTACAATTCCTCACATTCACCCATTCACACACACTCATAGACCAGTAGACGGCTACTGCTGATACACCTGGCGCTGCCGACCCTACCGGGAGCAACTTAGGGTTCAAGTGTCTTGCTCAAGGTCGGCGGGACACGACTCACCAACCCTTCGATCATACCAACTGAGCCATGGCCGCCCCGTTATTGTTTCTCAGCTATATTTCTTATTATGCCGGTTAAGGTTAATTTGCACAGGATGCAAAATTGCTATTATTGCTCGGTGGATATGAGTTTGTCAAGTTGCTGAAATGACAGTGTTGCACTGATTCAAGGTGCGACTCTGTACACATTACTAATGTGGATGACTAATTAGTGAGCATTTATATGTGAGATTTTTCTCCGTATTCTACCTGTCACCCTGACTTCCACAGTCACACTCATCTGTCACTGTGTAAACTGGCAGCTGAAAACACTGCCCTCTTTACTTGTCTCTCCTTGGATTGTGGCTGTTATTATCTTTACTTAGATGTTGCTCAGTAGCTGCATACACTGTGAAATTAGCACTAGATGGCATTTCATAAAGACTACTGTTAAAATGCCTCAACCCTAATTAACTCATTACCATTGAAGAAAACTCTTAGGATTTGCACATGGCCCAGTGGCTTTTGTTGTTCAGTTTCTGAAACAAAACTAGGTATACATATTAAACCATAAGGATCCAGTGCTATTTTGGTAGCAGTTCCACAATATATTTTTCTCTACTGTATGTTTAACTTTTGGTTGCCAGTGGCTGTTTGGGTCTTTATAGGTTCATTTCTAAAACTTAAATGAAATTATATTCTAAAATTCTGTTTATTTATTTATATATTTAGTTTTTTTTCTGCTGACTTCTCATTGTTGTGATTATTTTAACAATATATTTTCTGATGATTCTTAAAAATATTTCAAATATTTCAAATATTCCAGATGGTCATACTCATTTACCCAGTGTTCCCGAACATTTGGATTAAAATATTTGGTAACACTTCAAAATACCTACACACATTCCACTATTTGTTACCCATGTATAAATGGTTTGTTCATGACGTATTAACCATTTCTAAACTATTTGATAATGTTTATTAAAGGGATAGGTCACTATTTTTCACATGAATTTGTATAGAATCACATTTTATTTTGTTGACCCTAGGAAACCTGCCGGGACGACTCACAGGACTCACAAGACACTGTTGGCGGTAAGTCACTGTGGGTGCACCAGAGTAAAGACACTGATTCTATACAAATTCATGTGAAAAATAGTGAACTATCCCTTTAATGTATTGTTTATACACAATTTATCATAAAGTATTTGTTCACAAGGCTACAAATGGTAGCACAAATGATTTGTTTATGATACATTGTGCATGAATAAACCATTAATAAATAGGTAACAAATGGTTAATACATAGTGAATTGTGTGTAGGTATAAGGTGTTATCAATTATTTTTCTTGTGTTTATTTAATATTTCCTGTTCTCATGAAATGATTGTGACCATGTGGTTTACTCTTGATAGATAAAGCATGACTGGGATTCATTATGTGATCACTGAACCTGTTCAATGTAATTAGTGATGTGCATAAATAGGACAAAAAAGAGCAATGTGTGTGAAAATAAAATTATTCAAAATGTATGGACAACTGTGTATGATGTGAAGTTGATGTGAATGTGAAAAACAGCAGACAGATCATGCATCCGTTACACATGTCATATCTAACTGACATTTATTTAAAATGACAGCATCAAGGCAAGAATGTCTCGTCTTATTAAATGCCTCAACATTTTGAGTGGGAGGGGCTAAGGAGCAGAAAGAGGGGTCAAGGCAAGGACTGATGCAGGTAGAAAATGTGACATGAGTGGATCACATGGTTAAGCTAGAGGTGTAAGAAAATATCAGTTCTACAATATATTGGGATATTTCATATCAATATAATACTTTTAAATATTGATGCATTATTGTGAAATAATGTATCAATATTTAAAAGTATTATATTGATATTATACACACACTATATATATATATATATATATATATATATATATATATATATATATATATATGCTTAGAACTGTATGACATCAACAGGACACTAAGAGTTCATCCACAACTCAATGAGGCTGTGGAAGACAACTCTGGAGGCCAACTCAAAGCCAATTGCACAAGTGAGCATCAGATGCGGCATTTACCAAGGAGATGCTCTGTCCCCCCTGCTGTTCTGCATAGGCCTAAACCCCCTCAGCCAGATCATCTCAAAGAGTGGCTTCGGATACCAGTTCCGAAGTGGAACATCCATCAACCACCTCCTCTATATGGATGACATCAAGCTGTATGCCAAGAATGAGCGTGACATTGATTCCCTAATTCACCTCACCCGGATCTACAGCAAAGACATTGGGATGTCATTCGGACTAAATAAATGTGGGCGGATGATATCTAGAAGAGGAAAGGTGATCACAACTGAAGGGGTTGACCTACCTGCAGGGAATATCACAGATGAGCAGGAAAGTTACAAATACCTAGGGATCCCACAGACAAATGGTAATCATGAGGAGGCAGCTCGGAAGTCAGCCACAGCCAAATACCTACAGAGGGTAAGGCAGGTCCTGAAAAGTCAGCTGAACGGCAAAAATAAGATCCACGCCATTAACACCTATGCCCTGCCAGTAATCAGATACCCAGCTGGGATAATATCCTGGCCACTGGAAGAGAAACAAGCCACTGATATCAAGACAAGGAAACTCCTTACCATGCATGGAGGGTTCCACCCCAAGTCCAGTGTCCTGAGGCTGTACACTAAGCGAAAGGAAGGGGGCCAAGGACTAGTAAGTGTCAGAACTACTGTCCAGGAGGAAACGGCGAACCTCCAGGAATACATCAAGAAAATGGCCCCCAATGACCAACTGCTAAGTGAATGCCTCAGGCAACAAAAGCCCAGTAAGGTCGAGGAACCAGAGGGGCTACCATGGAAGGACAAACCCTTGCATGGCGTGTACCATCGGCAAATTGAGGAAGTGGCTGATTTGGAAAAGGCATACCAGTGGCTGGAAAAGGCTGGACTAAAGGACAGCACAGAGGCACTACTCATGGCTGCACGAGAACAAGCCCTGAACACCAGAGCAATAGAGGCCGGGGTCTACCACATCAGACAGGACCCCAGATGTAGGCTGTGTAGAGAAGCCCCTGAAACAGTCCAGCACATCACAGCAGGGTGTAAGATGCTGGCAGGCAAGGCATACATGGAGAGGCATAACCAGGTAGCGGGCATACTGTACAGGAACATCTGTAAAGAGTATGGACTGGAGGTCCCAGGGTCAAGATGGGAGAACCCCCCAAAGGTGACAGAGAACAAACAGGCCAAGATCCTGTGGGACTTCCAGATCCAGACTGACAAGATGGTGATGGCCAATCAGCCTGACATAGTGGTGGTGGATAAACATGAGAAGACAGTGGTGGTGATAGATGTAGCAGTCCCCAGTGATAGCAACATCAGAAAGAAAGAACATGAGAAGCTTGAGAAATACCAAGGGCTGAAAGAGGAGTTAGAGAAAATGTGGAGTGTGAAGGCAACAGTGGTACCAGTAGTGATCGGAGCACTAGGGGCAGTGACCCCCAAGCTGGGAGAATGGCTCCAGCAGATACCAGGAACAACATCAGAGATCTCTGTACAAAAGAGCGCATTGCTAGGAACAGCTAAGATCCTGCGCAGAACCCTCAGGCTCCCAGGCCTCAGGTAGAGGACCCGAGTCTGAAGGAGACACCACCCACGTGGGGCGAGAGGAACATTTAAAAAAAAAAAAATATATATATATATATATATATATATATATATATATATATATATATATATATATATATATATATATATATATGGCAGAGACCAAGAGAAAACCTGCTACAGATTAGCTGTCATAGGAACAAAAACAAAGCATTTGAAGAAATTAAAATTAGTTCTTTCAAAGGTTGTAAGGTATCATCTGACATGGGAAATACTGTGGTTTCTAATAAATAATTGTGATACTGCTAGCGGCTAGCAGTAGCGACTAATGTAAACAAACATGCAATACATCTTGACTTCAGATCTTTACAAATAAAAACACTCACCCTGGTAAAGATCAAACAATAATTATCACTGAGCCTTTTGGTACCGAGGTTGTGGACCCACCCACTGACAAAAAAAGTTCTATGTCTCCAAACTTTCATCTGCTGCTGGTGTAGTAGGATGTCTGCAGGACCAGGTAGATAGTCATGTCCACAGCAGAGGTTGTTGGAAAATCTTTGGGTTCTGTTGAAAACTCATTAATTTTCATCACAGGTCACGTCCAATACATTTAACCAACTGTATGTATCTGTGTTTCCACACTGGATCTAAATCCAGACAATAAACACTCTCTAAAATCTTTCCTCCATGGTTACTTCCTGCCCTCCAACTGAAATCACAACATCAGTCACGTGACTGAAACCTACCTATTGTGAGTTATTGTTGTTGTTCTTGTGACCCCTATTGGCCACCATAGTAATGCTTCAAATATCACATTTTGAACTTTAAAAAGGACTTGATTTTTGGCGTCTGTGTCACTTCATACAGGAAATAAACATAACCTGCTCCAGGTGAGGCTTACACTTACAACCTCAGCATCACTCATGTACTGTCTTATAAGTACCGTGCACTGACCAGTTGCATCACTGGAGCAACTGTACAAGAATAATATATTATTCTGTCACTAGTTCATTGTTGATTTTTTTTTTTTTTTTTTTTTTTTTTTTAAAATCAAATCCAGGATTAAAATCAGTTCTTTCTGGCAGTTTGTGTCTCCATGTGGCTCATAATGCATTCTGCCATAATAAGTTAAATCAACATTTGCAATTGTACAAAACAACATCTCCATACTCAACACAAAATTAGATGGAAATGATATGGATTGAACCCCTCACCACATACAAAGAGTAACAGCAGTAATGTTTGTCCAGATGTTTGTTTGTTTCATCTCTACCACGTGCATGTGACAATCATTTTAATGATTTCCCCTCCTCCTCCATTTCATTTAATGTTGACTTGTGCTGCTTGTGTGGAAGGGTTAGCACTCAGTGGTGAACAACTAAAAACAACATGATAAAGCTGGTTTTGACTGATTCTCAATCAGCCCAGGGACACATGTTATATTCATAGGGCTATTGCACACATATAATGCACTGACTATTAACACAAATTCATATTATAATCCATCCATAACAGCATAGTTTATCTCCAAATATTAGCTCAATGCTGGGGTTGCATTGTTACCATTTGACTATTAGAATGGGCAATTACTCCACATTTATTTTTAATTAGCTGAAAGAAACCTACTCATGTAATACAAAGACATGAACATGAATCAAAATTTAAAACATTCTTGCAAATTCACAACCTCAAACAAGTCCAAATTAGTTATGTGGTCCAAATTAGAAATTGCACTACATAAAAACAAAAACACATGCATATTCATCACATGCAAACAGGGACACAAAGCAAACCAAGAAAATGTATGGAAATGAAAAATCCTACTACAATGGAAGTTCTCCAAACCTGTAGGGGGTGCTGTGAGCAGAACAGCTGACTGACAGTGTTTCAAACTACAGTGAGAACAAACTGAAGTCATGACGTAATGTGACTTTTATTTGATAATATGCAACACTAGTCTGTCATTTATAAACACTGGCTGCAGGTTTGAGCCACTTGTAGTTACTTATGCATTGGTTTGTGTGTGCAGTTGTTTTCTTTGTATCGTGTCTTTATTTTCAGAGCATTTGATGATTTTACATGTGTTTTTTGTGTGTTTCTTACAGTACATTTCTACTTTTGCACATGCCCCTCTTTTTGCACTTCATTTAGGCCTGTGTTTGAGTTCGTGAAGTTGCATCATAACTGTGGTAACCAAGGTTGAACTTTGGTAGAATTTAATCTAAATGCAGAATTTGTAAATAGAACAGAAGAAGTCCAAGAACTGAACCATGGTGGATTTCACATTTCACAGACAGCTTTCAGTACTCTCCCCAGAAATTCTGAGTAAAGAAGCACACCACACCGGGGGGATGTTAAAATGGCTTATCAGTTGGAGTTGGTTATGGAAAATTTTGCACAGAAAGTGCTATAACATCATTATTTTTACCAACGGCACTTGTAAGAGTACCGGCAAGGAGGTGCTCAGATTGTGACCATGAGATGCTGCGCCCCTATAATACCGCCATGCCTTTATCACACCACCAATAGTCACAAGAGAACTCCACTTCTCAAAATAAGACCTGGGTCAGACTAAGCTAAACAGTCATCTAGAAAATCCTACCATTTTTCCAATTATGCATTATGTCATCTAGCATTAAAAAGTTATTGTGTGAGTGTTGGTTCATTTATATGCATATAAATGAACCAACACTCACACAGTAACTTTTTGGGTATACCTCATTCTGATTTAGGTGATGCAGAAGCCTGTACTTTAACCCAGTATGAGATTTGTGGCAATTCCAAATCATGTTTTTTTTCTATTTTTACCTTTCATAAGAGATGTATCAGCATTTGATGTGATATTACGCTCTGTATTTTACATTTTAAGTGAAAATTATGTATTTTCCTATATTTAATTTGCTGATCATGTAGAGCAGGCATGTCCAAACTATTCCACAAAGGGCCAGTGTGGCTGCAGGTTTTTGTTCGAACCAAGCAGCACACCAGACTGGGCTAAATAAATTAACTGATCTCAGTCTTCAGAGAGTTGATTGGTCAAACTGTCAACTGTTGGTTGGTTAATAGTGCCAATGTCTCTGTGCTCATCAGGCCCACACAGCTGTGATGTCTTGCTATCAACAAAAGGGAGTAATTCAAAATGTAATCAAATCCATCCCACTGTGTGTTTTTATCAACAAACGTCAAAAACATTGTGAATGGTATAGGAAGCCCCCAAAGCTCTTCTGGGGTAACATCTGTCTGAACAAAACTAGGTAACTGGGTAATGACATATTACTGTGGTTAAAGATGTTAAATGATACGCAGGAGGTTGTTGGTTCAAACTTAGTTTCGACAAACAAAGTGATACATTTTGTGCCTGATGCTTAGATCTATCTCATGAATCAATTAGAATTGAAATCTGAGGGAGTAGTGATTTTAGTGAATTGTGGACAACGCCAACAACGGACATGATGATGGATGGATGAAGCGCGATGGCAATAGCTCGTGACTTCGTCGGGATGAGCTAAAAGCCTGCAGCCACACTGGCTGTTTGGGAAATAGTTGGACAGGCCTGATGTAAATGTTCATTAAAGCTCGGATTAAAGTTTGAGGTTATTATATCAACAGAGGAAACTGAATTTTAAAAAATTCTTGTTTTTGTGCAAAATATATCATAAACTGAACACAAGTGTGTCCACCCACTGTCATTGATCCAACTCCATGGGTTTTACTAGTGAACCAATGTTATAGAAGATGATGGTGTTCCCATGTTTACTACGGAGCCTCTGAACGGGAAGATCCCAAAACGTTCCTAGTCCAGCGCATAGATTTAGTCCCTCCAGTGTGTCCTGGGTCAGTCTCCTCCACACATGGATCCCCTAAATAGAACCACACGCCACACAGATGCCCGTCACTGACTTACATTGGTATAACATCTGTGGGTCCATCACGCACAACTGGCAATTTCCCAATTGTGGGATCAATAAAGTACTTCTATTGTATTCTATTGTATTGCATAATTCCTATTAATTTGTATTCTCACTTAATATTTTGCAGAAGGTTGTGGTAAAATGCTGCCTCACAAGATCATATGTTCTTGATAAGTAAAAGTAACAAGTATGTTTTTTGGTTTGTTTTTTAACCCCCTGCTGACTCGGTTTATGAGCTGTGGAAAATCTACCCATTCCTGTCTCACAAGATTTTGGCTGATCACAGCAGTTTTCACAGAGATATGGAGGATAAACACATGACTGACAGCTGTAATTACAATCATTGATCTGATTGTGCCAGACTCCACTATAATCCTCAACTCTACCCATCACAGAAGTCAGAATCCTTGTGTTTTTTTTCCCCCACTGGGTCCTGTAACTTTAAGAAGCACGTATCATCAAGAGGAAATTCATTTGCGCCTAATTAATTGTGACTGCATTGTATAACTTTTCTGAATATCAGTGTCACGGCAGTAAAGCAGATGTGACTGTGATGCTGATCTGCTGCTTTTGAAGCTGATGGGACACGGCATCAATTGCTATTTGAGGATTTCACTAGATATCAACCCCTCCACCATGATTAAAGTCCATGATGTGAGATTAATGAAGATGCGATTCCAAATGTAATATCATACTCATTCTTATGCCCAGTCAAAAGAAAGAATGATTGATCATGTGTTACCTTTACATTTATCATTTATATACGAGTGCTTCCTTGAAACTGGTCCCCAAAAACAGAATAAAATTCAAACCAGATGTAGACTGATGTTATGAAGTATGTTTGGAAGCACTTTGGATCTATTTAAAAAAAAAAAAAGAGAGAGAGAGAGAAGAGATAAAAGATACCGTATTTTCTGGACTATAAGCCGTTTCTTTTTTCATATGTTTTGAACCATGAAGTTTATACAAAGGCGCGGCTATTCTGTGGATTTTTCTTCCACCACTAGGGGCGCTCTAACCAGAATTACAGTCAAAACTACTTAGAACAATCATTACTTTTTCTTTAGCAGATAAAACACTGACGACAAATTATCTACTGTTAATTATTTTTCACATCCTCACCCCTTCATCACGGAAACAGATGTGAAGAAGAGCTTCTGATGTTGAAGATGACTTCATGGGTTTGAGTGAAGATAATTAAGGTGATTTGGGATGTAAAACATGGGAGAAATGAAGATAAATACAGTAAATACTGGGTATTTTTCTCTTGGTTCTGTTCTGTTTTAATCAGCAAAGTTGCTGCCGAGTTAAAAGTCACTCTTAGGAAAAAATCTGTACATGTAGTAAGTATATGATTTTTCAACATACATATATGCAGCTTATAACCCAGTGTGACTTGTAGTTTTTTTTTATTATTATATTTTTAAAAATACAGCAGATGAGGCTTATATACAAATGTGGCTTATAGTCCAGAAAATACAGTAAACTCATTTTCACATAAAACATTTTAATTATTTAATTTAAGCCCTAGTTTTGTAAACATCCCTAAGTTACAACCGCTCATATATAGCACATATGTCTAATTATAAAGACACTCTTCAAAATGCCTACGTCAAATAAAATAAGTTACACCGGTGGATTGAGTTAAGAGTGAGCCTTTACAAACAGGTAACTTCCTATCTGGTATAATCTCCTTTGAAATTTTTGACTTCAAAAAGATGACATATACCCCCTTCTATGCTTTGAGGATATGTGCTGTCAAAGTTTCAGGTTGTAGCATTTTGGCATTTTCAGGGATTATTAAAGTTTGACAGGCCTTGCATGTTGAGTTGTGGCTACTAAAGAGCATAGGCAGGAAGGGGGGGGGGTCATAGTGAAGGGTCAAATAAACATATTTTTAGACTGTGCTCTTTGACAATATCATCAAAACACAGCAAGAAGAGTGTCCCATCAACAGTAGTTCAAAGGCTTGTAGGATCAATGTTAAGGTGCACTGAAGCTGTTCAGGTG